>CAJQZP010000547.1:5085000-5442500 GCA_907164705.1 Parnassius apollo | reverse complement strand
TTTTTCATGACGGTTTTTACAATTTTAATATTGTTAAGAAAAAGTTTTCATGCATGAAGTACATGAATATTTAATTTTTAAATTGAATATTTATGTATTTTAATTTAAATTTAATATTTAGTTTTCGTCATAAACAAAATTAATGATAAACTCACACAATTTAATATATTAGTTATAATAATATCTGACAATCCTAAATTAATAAATGAGACACGTATATTTATTTTTTATGAGACTATTTATGCAAAATGCAGAATGAATCAATAAATAGAATCTTATTATAATCATAAAAAAATGCTCAAAGTTAAGCGTTCGGAAATTGATTCTCTATAAATAATCTTTTGATCAATAACTGATTTTACCAAACTGTTCCTACACATGACATTTGTTGAAAGCATGACACCTTTTTTCGTATCAATATAGAGCCACAGCCTTTAAACGCTAGGCATGGGCATCCTCCAATTCTCGAAAATAGTACTACATGCCTACCGCATAGATTGCCTCATAGGAGGGACATTTGCCATAGTTGCCACGCTTGGCAGGCGGGTTGCCCGAAGAAACTGTTTCTTATATCCAAGTTTGTGTCAATCTATCGCCCCTTACGACGCCTGTGGGACAGAATGGAGTAGTAGATATACTTGCACCCGTTGACTTATATATTACTAGCTTACACCAACACCAAAGAATTGATTGAATTGTGGATTTACGAATTACATTCTGGAATTTTGTTGACAGAACATTTTCAAAAATAAACTTTTGTTGTGAACCAAATGTGCATGCCTCAAGCGCTTATAGTTCATAGTTAGCTAATTACGTAATAACTTAAGAGAGAAGGACCCTTACGTAGGGACTGAATAAATTAACCTACTTGGTATTACATGGATCTCACAACCTTTTTCCGATAGATGAACTGAATTACGAGACTTGATTTTTGAAGTTATGTTTTTGATGGCATTATAATAATTTTACTATGTTATTATTATTGAGATTCAAAAAAAAATATTGTTAATTGAAAAAACTTTAGAGAATTATCTTAAAACGATCAGAAATCAACTTTTATAATAATTTAATTTTTAGGTATTTATATTCGGGCATTATAATTGCTATGGCTTTTTCTCAAGAAATAAGGATGGAAAAAGCAAAACGTCTTACCATACCTACTCGTAAAATAAAAAATTGTATTTAGCAAAGGCTGAAAGTCTGATAAAATGTTCAAATTCACATAACATTTAGATTTTGAGACTGATTTGTAATCTCAAGTCCCTACTATATATTATACTACTATACTTAATACTTAAACTTAATTGCTTATAATATATAATATAATAAAGCGGAAGAGTTTTGTGTTTTTTGTTTGTTTAAACACGCTAATATTTGGAACTACAAGACCGATTTGAAAAATTATTTTGGTAATGAAATCTCTTACTTAATTTAACTCATTTTCAACCTTCTGCAAATATAAATGACGTAATGCAGGAAGAACTATGTGCTCCAACCATATCCTTCTAAGACAAATAGCTCTATTGGGTATAGGTACATGCAGAACTTTAAGTGCATATAACTCTCAAATTTTATTTAAATGCAGAACTCGCGAAAGACCAGACGAGGGTGAAATAAATTTCAATTATCGTAACAACGCTGCACTGAGCGCTCCATTACGTATATCTGCATAACGCTCCCGTCGCCGTAAGCTATGGCGACGCGGACCACAGGGACTATCTGCATGAGTTAAAGAAAATGGAGGAATTAAGATAAGTCCCTGCCTGCGCACGTAATATTCAGTTATTGCTTTTGCATTAATGAATCCGTTATTCGAATATCGCAAGTATAGGTGATTAAAGTTGCTATCCGTAATAGTTGACTATTTGTAGCACCCCAAAAAGTTTTTTCTTGGAATTCATCAACATCATTACAGCCCGTCGTCAGTCCACTGTTTACAAACACTTTTCTTATGTATTACATACTTCCCAATTTGTTTAATGTATTAGTATATTTGTTTGTGGTCTATCATATCTGATGTAATGGTTGGGAAGATTCTAAACATGTTGAAATACTATCTTTTTTTAGAATAATGGTGACAAACGAGCACAAAGTCCACCTGATGGTAACTGGATGCTGTGGCCCATAGATATCTACATTTATCTTCAATTGATAATCAAAATACAAATTCGCTGTCACAACCTGAGGACTGAGATGGAATGCCTCGAAGCGCCCGAAATGTCGGGAATTAAAAATAAGTTAAAAAGTTATAAAACTATAGTACGGATTTTAATCCGCAAATATATTTTTATTCAATGTGTAGTGTTCGCGTATATTTAAGAAATCATTAGATCTTTAGTTAGTCTGTTAGAAGTGCTTGAAATGTAGCTATAGTAATGAAAGGTTTGAACATTGCTACCAACCTTATCAGTATGTAAATTAACGGTCCACAATATACCGTCGTTACATCGCTACCGCCGTTAAATGGTAGCAAATATTCGAAATTGATGGGCGGTTGTAGAGGTGAATATAAATTATATTAAAATTAATAAGCTTAAATTGATAAAGGGATTGATAATAAAAAGTATTTTTATTAAATTGACATTTGTATCTTTTATTAGGTGTTTTAAACGTAATTTTAATATATTAATTTTATAAACAAATATTTGAATGAAGAAAAAATAAAATAAATTTATATGACTTTACTAAAGACTAGTACTTAAGCATGTAGATTATTTATTATTATTATTTACTACAGACAGTATTGAATATTTTTATACACGGTAGAGTCACGCTGCAGCTATATCATGGTTGTAGCACGGATGGGTCGGCTCGACCGGGGATGGACCACGCTGTCACAGAATACCAGTGTAATATAGCAGCTTAATACTGCTGTGTTTCGTATGACGACTGCAGAGATCTGGAGAACTTTTTTTACTGAAAACGAGGCATTCCATCTTAGTTCTCAGTGGTGACAACGCATCTGCGTTTTGATTCTTAATCGAGGATAAATGCAATATACAAATTCGTTACTTTTTCGTTCGTTTTTTTACTTCCACTCGTTGCTGAGGTGGTCTGTCCTGAGCATCCTCACGGATACCACTTCCTTTCTCTCTTGCCTAGTACAATGTTTCCGATCTTCAGGACAAGGTCTTCTTGACAATGCCTCTGCGTTGCCATGAGATTTCCCGCTGCGATGTCTGATAGTAAAGTCGTATCCCGGCTGCTGCTGGGCGGTGATGTTAGCCGCACTTCCCTTCTGAGATCGTTCACCTTCCCTTTCTACAGTTCGCTTAGGGCAGCTGGATCGTAGATAGCCCTTTTCCCCACAGCCATAGCACCTATGTCTACGGGCCAGAGCATTCACTTACCATCGGGTGGACTGTGTGTTTTTTGTCACCCTTACTTTATAAAAAAAATACGTGTGGCACTCGGGCACTGCCGCGGTAAAGCTATTGCATAGCATTTTTATCAACTTATGCAATTATAATTATTTATTTATTTTATTCGTGCAGTATTTTTTTCTTTGTTAGCAAAAATATTTGCTCCATGCGGGAATCGAACCCATGATCCGCGACGCTGAATTCGGGTGGTTCAGCACCTGCACCAAACGTGCCATCAAAAATAATATATGAATTTAAAAAATATATTTAACCCGGCGAGCATGAGCCAGGGTATCACACACCCTGATAAAATTTCAAGGTGGTGTATTTTTTTAAATCCTCGCCTGGAAACTCTAACTCGCTCAGTAGCTGGAGTGCTGGGCGCGTGGGGCGGGTTAGTGGCGTTACCGCAGTGTGCCCGCCACACGAATATAACGGCCGGTATGGGACACCGGCCGTCATATTCGTGGGCAAACCTGTCTCGGGTATGTTATACCCTGCCTCATTTTTGACATATTTTTTTACGTAATGATTTGATCATGAATTTGATTGTTTTATTAGTTTTTTCTTTGATGATTTTAGTATATAAATTTGTTGTTAATTCATTTAATACTGTGTTATGTTAGTCGCAACAGTAAACGATGGGCTACGACTTTATTCTATGGTGTCTTGAACATGGCAGCTATCAATGCTTGCATTATATTTATATCGAGCAAACAAAAACGTCACAATCAAGAGAACGGAATTCATTCGTAATATTTTTTTTCGTGATTAATATTTTTTTAATTCGTGATTTACGAACACCTACATTCATGAAAATCAAAAAAGCATATTCTAAGCAACATCCGCCAGCGAATCTTAAAACAGTTCGGTGAGCCCTCGCCTAGACATGTGAATATACATACATAATACATAAACACTCACGCCTGTCACCCAGAGGGGTAGGCAGAGACTACAGACATTCATTTAGCACGATCCTGACATACCTTTCTCGCCTCTTCCACATCCATATACCTACGCATACATGCTCGTCGGTTAAGGGTACACTTAATTTGGCCCATTTTTAGTATATCGCCAATTTGGTCGACAAACTTCCGCCTAGGACGTCCCTTTCCGACTCTTCCATTCACTTCTGCAACATATATTTGCTTTGTCAGTCTTTCCGCATTCATTCTTTCTACATGACCAAACCACCGAAGCATTCCTTTCTTAATCCTGGTCACCGCATCATCTTGCAAACCACACTCCTCTTTTATCACACAGTTTCTCACCCTGTCACTCAGATTCAGCCTTAACATAATCCTTAGCGACCGCATTTCTACTGCATTTATTCTACTCTCGTGCTTCTTCTGCCACACCCAACTTTCACTACCATACGTTAAAGTAGGGACTAATACAGCACTGTGAATTGCCATACGTGCCTTTTTTGACACATTCTGACTTTTTACAATAGACTGTAGAGCCCCATTTACTTTATTTCCTGCATTCACTCGTCGTTCAATATCCTTATCATATCTCCCATCCCTGCTGAATACACATCCCAAATATACGAACTCATCCACTTGCTCAATTAACTCTCCTTCTATTCTTATTTCACATACCGTTTTGCTTTCATCTCTTTCAAAAACCATCACTTTCGTCTTACTTGCGTTCACTTTCATTCCCCTTTCTTTTAATGACCTGTTCATTAATGTAACCATCATTTGCAACTCGGCCGCCGACGACGTAAGTATGACTTGATCATCGGCGTACAAAAGGCATTTGATGGTTAACTCACCCATTCTTAACCCGCATTCTTCAACTTTCAATTTTTCCAAACAACTGTCCATAAATAGGTTGAACAGCCACGGGGAAGCTACACAGCCCTGTCAGACACCTTTATGGATGCCAAACCAGTCCGAGTAGACCCCGTTTATTCTAACACAAGCACTCGAGTCCCTATACAGAGACTTTAATGCCTGTATCAAACCAGCGCTCAACCTAAATGCGTTCAGCGTTTGCCATAACATATCCCTGTCCACTCTGTCATAAGCCTTTTCCAAGTCCATGAACGCACAAAAAACTTTTTGGTTTTTCGCCAAAAACTTCTCCGCGATTATGCGCATGGAAAAGACTTGATCTGTACACCCCAGTCCCTTTCTAAATCCCGCTTGCACATCCCAAATTTTTTCATCAGTTTCTTTCATAACTCTTTCAATTAGTACCTTAGCATACAGTTTTCCCACAATGCTAAGAAGGCTGATACCACGGTAGTTTTTACATGTGAATATACCCGGGCGATATGTCAGATGTCAGGATTGTCCATACAAGATGGATAGAAAAAAATTATAACAAAAAAATTCCTGGAATGCTTGTACCAAGCCCACATGCACGCAAAATTTATTTGCGAAAATTGTGCTGATCTCGACAGTGGTGATTAATCATAATTTTTAATTAAAAAATTTAATAATAAGTTTTTTACAAGGAGGATCTCACTATGTTTTAATTTTTAGTTGATTTACACTCCAAAAAGTAATATTTTTATTAAATTATAAATTTTTGTAAGTCCTTAAACTTTTGTTTCTTTAATTACAAAGTTTATGAAAAACATGATTATATAACAATAATTTCGCAATTAAGAACTTGTTTCATTTAATTCTATTAAATCATTCATTATTTTTCATAATAAAATCATCAAAGTAAAAATAATAATATTAAGAACTTAAATATAGTACATTAAATTATGGGTATTTCCCACCCTGCCACATTCTCGACGTAACTTTTTTTAACCTCATGCTCGCCGGGTTAAGTATAAAGTCTGTGTTTATTAAATACTCTAAATTCAGCTAAGTTGCTAGCATGACGACGACTCATATAAATCCAAAGAATATGCTTCTTGCAATAAACTATATTATTGTTTAAAATATTTTTATTATCTACTACACTACTACTAGTCTACACGCATACGTCTAATCGCACGCACACAAACACCGTGCCGAAGTCTGCCGAACTGAAACGACGTTAGACGATGTTAGGTTTTAGGATCTTAGGTTATTTTCGTTACGGAATTTCTTGATTCGGTCGCCGCGCTAAAAGCCCGCGATAAAAGCTATGCAATAGCTTAGAAATCTCAAATATCATATCAAAAAGCAAATAAATAAATAACAAACTTGTTAAGACACTTGCAGTTGGCAAACAAAGACGGTCACGGATGCGAGTGAGATGGAATGCCGCACAGCCTGTACTATTGAGTCTGTAACCCTTTAAAGCTTTAGACCGAAACACAGCAGTGCCAAGCATTATTTACATTGTAGTTAATAGGAGCGGCGTAACTTTAAACAATATTTTTCTAACTTTTTTTAACCAGGCACGCTACAGCTGTAATATAATATTAAAAAAAAAGGATACTAGTAATGCTATTAACATAGTTAATACAGCTGTTAGTTAGACATTCCGTTAGGAATGTGCATTCCGTTCTTTTAACCATTGGCCTACTGTAGATTTTTTTATATTATTCGCGAATTGTAAATATTTCATGGACTTATTATACATATATTAGATGTCAATACGAATGTATGCTTATATGCGTATATCTATCTATTTATCTATGTAGCGGAATATTTTAATGTAATTTTCACCATGTAGTAGATCTACGATCTACGATCGACTAATCACAATACAATAGTTTGATAACTTTAGCCTAGTATCCTAATCAGGGTCATCAGGATAAAATATTTATCAGGACCATAACAGCTCATGATCAATGCGTGTTGCTTAAGGTTTTTTAACTTTTATATTTTATACAGGGTTATTTTTCAGAGTAGCCACATCTTAAAAATAAGTCAAATATATAAATAATAATATATCGTCATTGTGTTATAGTTTTTGAAAATACGTGAAATTAGTGCTTCTACTTTTAATTGGAAATTATCCTGAATTGAATGTGCTTTATGAGCAACAACCGTACGCGCGCTTCTTTGTCGCAATACAATTCCCAACGTTTTTGAAGACCTGGCGACCCTGACTAATGTGTGCGTGCGCAGTAAATATGTAGTCGTTAAATATATATGAATTACAATCAGTTAAAATAACGTATTAAGACGCATTTTGAATTTAAAGGGTAAATAGAACGGAATGTTTCAGATTTTTTTTAATTAACTTTGCTTCACTATTTGCCTATATTAATTATTCCGAACCTTCTCTGCTGTATATGTGTTAAACGATATCTTCATCAGTTGTAAACAGATTTAAATGATTCTATTTTTAATAAATACTTTATACTTTACTGGTGGTCTCGTATAAATTTTAAGAAAAAATTCCATTCGCAAGGAAAAAGTTTTTAATGTAGCTTTTGGACGATATTCGTTCTTGTGATATTTTTTAGTCTACATACAAGTGTGAAAGAGTTTAACTTTTAATAAAGAGTAAGAACTTCAAAGACCTAAAATGTAAAAAATAATTTCCTCGTAATAGCTTCTGAAGTTTTGGTTGTAATACTTCTACACACAATGTCTTAGCCCCGAATTCTGAAACTATAATATATGCAAATGATTTTATAATTTTTAGTTCTTTCAAGTTGACTTTTACATCTCATTAATTATACAACATGTTTTGATTGCTTATTTGCCTATTCCTTTTCATTAATGATAAAAAATATTGTACCGTTGTGCGGTGTAAGAATATCCACCACTCCATATCTTCCCGTGGCTGTCAATAAGAGCGACAGAAGGAAATAAACGAAGAGGTGGATAGCGGCGTCTATCCAATGACAACTAGAAGAAAAAACTGCGGTTGCCAACCTGCCTGCCAGAGTGACAACCATTGCTAAATTATTATTATAAAGTATTATAAGAGGAGGCTTAAGTTAAGGAAAAAATTTTAAGGCTGTAATGAACGACACCGTTGGCTTTTAAAAATGTGACAAAAAAAGCAGATACTTGTAGAAATTCTTTAGTTGTTTTTTCTCTGGACAGGGGAAACTCATTTTAGCTAGATGTTACTTTAGGCACGTTTTTATCCATGACAGGTGAATTTATCTTGTCAAATTAAAAGAAATGTACAGAATAATCATCGTAGGCATTGTAAAAAAATATATATTTACACAGTAATGACTGAGTTGTGGACTGTTTATAAACAGATGCAGTTAAGTGAAGACAAAGAAAAGCCTGTTAATTTTATTTTAAAACGATTATAAACTTATCCGGTTTGTAGCTCGATTGAGAACACAGCGCTACACAGGGAACACAGTGCAGTAGTACTCGCATAAGCCGAGCTTAGTCTGTTTCTACTCAAGTTTCATTGTCTCGGTAATTAAATTATCTAGCTTCGCTGCAGCGATGTCCAGCTGATAAGTTAATTCAGATTAATGACTATTTTAACGGATATGTTTCGAAGCCATTTGCTCTCCCTTCTGTAAACGTACTTATTTATTTATTAAGATAGATCAACTGTACTCACAATATGCTTAATCGTAAAGCGCGTAGGCATATTTTAATAACGCCTAAAAATCAAGAACCCAACATTTTGTCGCATGAAATCGTATCTAACAATCATATTGATCATATAAACACATTGTCAGAAAGATAAAAGATTGTTTAACTTGTTATTTTTTTAAAACGATGAATTGATATTTTTACACTGAAAAAGTGGTTTTAGTGGTTTATGGTGTAGATTTATGAAGTCTGCATGGAGGGGTAAACACGATAACTTTGATATAAATTGTTCAACTCAATCTATTTTTAATCTCTTTATCTATCATGTGGGAAGTCATGGAATATAAATGGCCGTTTAACTTTGTTTTGTATTGTTAGAATTAATTATTTTCGGATAAGAAATACCGAAATTTTGGGTATTTGAGCAGCCTTGTAATAAATTTCACTAAATACAGATACACTTTGACTCACTCCAAGCTCGGCCGCCGTTTTTTCAATCAACAATAATTAAAAAAAAATTGTATCTCAATAATAATAACATAAAAAAATTATAAAAAATATTTCCTATCATAATACGAGTATGAGCAGTCGTGCACTTTTGAACTTTCCAAAAATGTTTTTATCGACGTTTAATATTTTCGGAAAATTAGAAGTAATAATAAATTTTAATAAAAGTAATAAATAGTTATTCATGAAAACTTGTGTGTCTTAAAATACTTAAAAAATTGACGTATAATATAAGCACTTAAGGCATGTACCTTTGGATTTACCAAATTTTTTTTTTATATTTAACATAAAACAAGTAATTAATAAAAACTGTGTGGCCGTGTATCCACTACCCCATATCTTCCCGTGGGTGTCGTAAGAGGCGACAGAGGGAGACAGGCAGAAGATGAACCCGCTCGCCAAGCGTTGCAACTATGGCAAATATCCCCCCATGAGCAACAACACAAACAAACGGCCCCCAGTCCCCGGCGACCTCGCTATTCCTGGCTACGGTGGCGACCATGGTAACGGCGGAGCAGGGGGTGCTAAGAATCTCCGGTGGAGGTTCAGTTGCCACTACGACGACTTGACCTGATATACGATGAAGAAGATACTGGAGCTGGAAGAAGAGGTAGACAAATTGCGCTAGCATATTATTGGATTATCCGAGGTCCCAAGAGAGGGGGAGGACACGGTAATCCTCGAGTCCGGCAACTTGTTCTATCAACGGGAGGGCGACCATCTGTCGCAAGGAGGTGTTGGATTTATCGTCCACAAGTCTCTCGTCAACAACGTTGTAAAGATTGGGAGTGTGTCGACGAGGGTCGCGTACCTGATACTCAGAATCACCAAACGGTATTCGCTGAAGGTCATACAGGTCTACGCACCAACTTCGGCACATCCCGATGAGGAGGTGGAGGAATTGTATGAGGATATTTCTAAAGCCATGCATTCCTTCAAAACCCACTACACTGTGTTGATGGGAGACTTCAACGCAAAACTAGGCACAAGAGAAGGCGGTGAGCTGAAGTTAGGGAATTTTGGAGTAGGGCAACGGAACCGTAGGGGCCAGCAGCTGGCTGACTTTATGGAGAAAGAGGGACTCTTTATGATGAACTCCTTCTTCCAGAAGCGGCCCCACAGGAAGTGGACCTGGTCGAGCTCCGACGGTTCGACAAAAAACGAGATTGACTTCATTATGACGACCAGACGCCAACTGTTCAGTGATGTCTCAGTGATCGCAAGGGTGAAAAGTGGCAGCGATCACCGAATGGTTAGAGGCACACTGAACCTAAACGTTAAGTTGGAGAGGTCTCGTCTAATGAAGTCAACGCTCCGTCTCCCTCGTGCTCTAATCCAGAATCCCGAAACCTTTAGTTATGTAACCGCTTTCAGTGCCTAGAAGATTGCAATGCAGTGGACGATATGAATGACAAACTCGTGGAAACTGTCCATGCGGTTGGAGCTAAGTTTTGCAAAACCCGCCGCAGAATAACACAAAAACTTTTCGATCACACTCTTAATCTCATGGCTCATGGAGATAAGGCTGCAATCGTCAACAGATTTGACAGCATACAGGCAACTGAACAGACAGATCTCCAAATGCATGCGGCGAGACTTATGCAACTTTAATACTGCTCGTATTAAAGAAGCGATCGAGCGGAACCAGGGCTCCAAAGTCTTTGCCAGAGATCTGTCTGCCAGAAAGAGCCAACTGTCAAAGCTGAACTCTGGATGTGGCAGCATCGTTTCCAGGACACCTGAGATTTTGAGTGAGATTGAGAGGTTCTATGGGCAGTTGTACACATCATCGTTGGAGCCAAACGCAAGTGTGAATAACGATCCAAGAGCAAGTCTTATCCGACACTATTCCGATGATATCCCGGACGTCAATCTGAGCGAGATTAAAATGGCTCTCCAGCACCTTAAACACGAAACAAAAACGAAACGAAAGGATACGGTATTAACATCAATGGCGAGTACATCACTCACCTTTGATTTGCCGATGATATAGTCCTTATGGCAGAATCGCTGGAGGATCTTAGCACTAGGCTCAATGACCTCAATGGTGTCTCCCAACGGATAGGTCTTAAGATGAACATGGACAAAACAAAGATCATGTTTAATACCCATGTCAAACCTATGCCGGTAGTTGTTGGGAGCACTATGCTCGAAGTTGTTGACGAGTACGTTTACCTGGGACAAATAGTCCGATTAGGTAAGTCCAACTTCGACCGAGAGGTCAATCGACGGATTCAACTCGGCTGGGCAGCGTTCGGGAAATTACGACACATCTTCACGACAGGTATACCTCAATCTCTGAAAACTAAAGTGTACAACCAGTGCGTGTTGCCAGTGATGACTTACGGATCTGAGACGTGCACCTTAACTGCTGGCCGTATGAGGAGCTATGGAGAGGGCTATGCTCGGAGTTTCTCTGCGTGATAGACTCAGAAATGAGGATATCCGCAGTAAAACCAGAGTGACCGACATAGCCCAACGGATTAGTAAGCTGAATTGGCAATGGGCCGGCCATATGGCTCGAAGAACCGATAACCGATGGGGAAGAAAGGTTCTCGAGTGGCAGCCTCGTACCGGTATGCGTAGTGTAGGGCGAGCCCCCACTAGATAGAGTGACGACCTGGTAAGACATGCAGGAAGTCGATGGATGCAGTGGCTCAGGACCGTGCTTTGTGGCATTACTTGGTCCCCCAAGTAATGCCTATGTTCAACAGTGGACTTGTGAAGGGCTGTAATGATGATGATGAATAAAAACTATAAAATTAAATAACTACGGTTACTGGCCCACCCGTCATGCATGGCAACTAAGGCAAATATACTGTCTCAAGATTATCTCATCCCCATATTTGAGACAATGAATGGGGTAGATCTATGTCCAGCATTGCACTTTTGATAGGCTGTTACGGTAACGGTTCTGGAACTGAGCTACCAGCTCGTATTTTTAGACGTTATAATATATGTAATTTTTTTAACAACCTGCCACCAAGAACCTTCCTCAAAACGAAAGAGGTAAGGAAAATAAACTTTACAGTTTTTATGGACCAGTTATTTTAGATATTATTGGACGATTAAAAATAACCATTTAAAAATAAAAATATGATTATAATGGTATAAACATTATGTATTTCTATCTTATAATGGTATATAAATACCATTGGATATGAAGGAGGCGAGGGAGGCGTGTCAGGAGCGTGCCAAATGGAAATCCGTAGTCTCTGCCTACCCCCCTGGGTAATAGGCGTAAGTGCTTAGGTAAATATTAGCGGAATCAAAAAGAAAGAAAATATTATATTTTCATTTTTTCAACTCTTTAATGGCAACATTATATCCCTTAGGTACGTATGAGTAAAAGCGCGCGATAATAAATTGTACGATGTACTGCTAAAAATGCAAATTGTCTCTCACATTTCAGACCTCGGTGGCGGTGTAATGTATATTTTACATGTAACAAAACGTGACGTACCTCTAAAGAAATTTATATGATGTGCTCCAGACTTCTATTTACGGTGAAACGAATATAATAAGCAAGAAATATAATTTCTCATTCTTAAATACTACAACAAGAAATATAATACTCGTATCGTCATTATATTTTCAGAGCTGCTTCTGCAGAATACGTGAACTAAACAGGCATATCTTTATTGTATACTACATAATTACTTAGAAATAATAGTCGATTCTTACTTTATTAATTTTGACGGTTTTTAAAACAGATATCACAAAAGAAATTGTTAATTTCAATTCTAATTGCTGATTTTACTACGGGTTAAGGTTAGACTGTAAAATACGGTGTTGAAGGGAAAGGTAGATTTCTGTAAGATAAGAAGAAATATTTAGAATAGATTTTACTATATTTTTTTATTAATCGATCGCAAGAGCTATTTATAAATGCAATACAATATAATAACAAACACCAGAACAAGATTTCGGGTGATTGAGGAGAAATCTACCAAGGCCCGAATTATTATAAAGAATCTTGGCAGTTATACGTTCACTAGCTGTAATTAGGGCAAATTATTCATTTTATTCATTTATTTAAGAGCTTTATTGATCTAACCATAAAGGTCACAGAAAGTGGACTTAATGCCAGCATTCTCTGTCAGTCAACCCATGGCGTGGAGAGAAATTAGTGGCAGGTGACTTATATAACTAAATGTAATAAATTTATATCGATGTAACACACATTGAAAAAAGACTTATAAATTACGGTAATGCATATGAATACAAAAAAATACATAATAATCCATATACAACAATTATCTTTAAAACATACATACACGTAAATACATATACACGTACATACATATAATGACTGGATAAAGATAGAATTATTGACATACGCTGACGACATTGTTTTCTAAAGATGTTCCGCAACCAATGTTTTAGGCTATCTTATTTGATGCTTTCCTAATATCTTCCAGTAAGGAGTTCCAGAGTAGTGTAGCCTGAATAGTAAAGAAATTCCTATAAAGCCAGTAAAATTGAGTGGAATTAATAAAATTTTACGCTGAAAGAACATAATGCTGTATCCTCTGCTATTTTTTTGACTTCTTAACATACTAAGACTCCCATTTTCTCAGCCACTGCATGAAAACTCTGTTTTATTTATATGCGTTTTCTTCAATAACTATCTTCTAACAATTTACCTTTGTAACTGCTTTCGACTTCTTTAACCGACTTCAAAAAAGGAGGAAACTCTAATTTCCTCGGTATATATTTTTATATATATTCGGGCATAACCTCTTTGCCAGACTGACAGACAGGCTATAACCTCATCGACACGTCCCGTGCACGACAGGTGCAGTACACAACTCTTGCAACGATATAATTATTCATAATTCAGATGAATACTTACACCTAAATAATGTTAACTGAAGATTGCTTCTGAAACATGAACGTTTTCAGCGTATATTTTCCATATTTTTGCTTATCTGCAATTTATGTGAAATCCGTCAACTGACATCAGTCATCTCACAATGAGAGGAGACCTCCAGGGGGTACTAGTTTTTTAATACTAGTAATGCTTCATTACTAATATTCCCTTTAACCGCTCCTGGTATCGTGGAAAGCTGAAAATGCTTGTGTTAGGAGATGTTCACGACAGTAGTCGAATGACGAATTCGAACTCATGTCCGCGTCCTGCTATTTAGGCTACTGTCGCTTCAAAATACAAATACACTATAAAGGTTAGCATGACATACTCTTGTACGGATTTTTATCCTCGCACGACTTCTCGCACGGCTAATACATGTTTCCAAACCGAAACAACTTCGGGACCTTCAAGAAAAGAGTCTACTCCATCTTAAAAATCCTGCGATTCTTATGTATTGCAGTTGTTCATGACCGTAGGTAGTTGGAGGTTACCAATAGATGAGCCACATGCTCGTTTACCCTACCTTCAAAAAAGCGGACAGGCAATCACATCGAAGCATTCGTAGTATTCAGTGACAATATTCCAATTAATTTTTCATCGATTATGGTCATAGCTTTACAATTTAATAATTTCTTAGGACTTACGAATATACAAAATATACTCGTATTATGTTTATTATCGTTTGTGACACGTAAGAACGGCAAAAATTCATTATTCAAAATACACAGACGTTTCGTTTTATACAAAAATATGTTATGATACACACGTCTAATCTATCGTTAGTAAAAATGATTTCCCCAGAGTTCTCACATGAATGGCTTTCCAAACCTTGGTATGGTTAAATATATTTTAGAATTTTATATTCGACATTCGTGTGTTTTAATTACCTAACTATCAATCAAGTCGCAAGGCCCGAGTTTGAATCAAAATCCTCAATTAGTCTGAAGAGTCTAAACACTATGTGAATATCCTTTCATCTCTGTAAATGCATCCGACGCCATAAGTATGTTGCATGAGATTGTTATGCACAGATCTTTTTAACACAGCAGCATTACGCTGCTGCCTATCTCCTAATTTATATCCCTCTGTCGTCTCTTACGACACGCACGAGATGTCATAGGATAGTCAATATACTTACACTACCACTACGCGGTAAAACTTAGGAGAGATTTTGTAATAATACCACGGTTTTCAGGCGGGTTGGCTAACTCAGTTTTTTTATATTCTTTGAGTTGTTATCAGAAATATGCTGCTGCCTATCTCCTGTTTCCTTTTATCTATGTCGGATATGCCGAATTCATTTTTCTTACACCGTCACCACATGGTAATGTATGAGCTACAGCATCACTCATCATCATGCGGACTGTGTGCTCGTTTGTTAGCCTTACTTCGTTAGAAACTAAAATGTTTGCAGACAACGGTGATGTTGTATAAACATAATATTTTCTCGTATTTATCATCAAGTCACTTGTACTGTATTAGCGCAAAGATATATCACATCGCTTAATATTTGCAATCCTCTATTCGTCAAGGGTGTGGCTGCAGAAGCTTACTTATAAAGATATTTATCATTCCAAGAGGGAAATAAAACAAGAGTTAGGTAGCGGCATCTTCTTGAAAACAGTTTAACCATGATAAAACTACAATATCAGCCCGCCAGCCAAATGAGGCTACTGTTGCGTGCCTAAGTTGATGTCTGGTACCTGGCACTAGCGCCATCTATTGTCAGGGAACAGAGCGAGGAGAGCTTTTCAGAAAATGCCATGACTGAACTTTCAACCAACAGCGCCATCTAGTATCGAATAGAAGAACTAAGCTTTCTGGAAAGCTCCACACTCGAACTTTCTGCACCTGGTGGATCGGGGAAAGGTATTTGCTGGAATATTCTGGATGTATCGGTGAAAAAGGCGTATATAAAGGCGTTGAAGGCCGCCACCGGAGCAGTATTGAATTGGCGATACGAGCGAAGCTTTCGGAGAGAAATAAAGTGAACTTAAGTGTTAAGTGTGAATAATTATTAGTGTGATTTGAGTTTTAATTGGTGTTCAGTAATTAAAGTGTCAATTTTGGTAATTCAATCGGCAGTTTTTATTGTCACGAACCCTAAGCTGGTAACACTATAATGGCGAATATTCCCCCTAGAATCTATGGGTAGATCACTTTTATCGTGGCAAATATATTAGAAATGCTAAAATCTCACAATAAAAGGGACACGCAGATTTATATTTTATTACACTTTATACGACAAACGTGACAAAACCTACTACTAATATAAGAAATGTGCGTGCAGTTTAAAACTAGACGATCTTTGCTTAGTTTAATTTAAAGTTATCCAAATTTACCTTCAAAGTTAAAGATAGCTTTCATTTTCTATATTTAATTCATAGTCGAGTTCTACGACTATCATGTCATTTTAGGATTCTTATCCCTCAGCACAATATTGCATTATGACTCTTCGTGGTGCAATACTTTATTTTTATGGAACGATCTCCCCGATGTTATCAATCAGATAAGATATAAAACGAAATGAAGAACGTCAATGCTTAGCGGTTTGCGTAGCATTTTCGTAGCTCCGACGTAGCATTATATTAGTGGCATCTTATCGCAACGTTTTATTTTTTAACACGCTTTAATTAGCTTCGCGTCTATATATCCATCTATGTAAAGGAATTTTTTAATATAATTTTCAATAACATGTAGACGACCGATTGGTGTGAAAATTTGCACTCGTGTTAAGTACCGAAGACAATACAATAATTTTATAACTTTATCTTAGTATTCTGATCAGGATCACCACAGTAAAAAAAACAAGTTTTATATTTAGCGTGTTTCTTTAGTTTTCTTTAGATGTAAAGCCGAATATGATAAAACGCAGGATTATACCTTAACAAAAGCTTTTCATTCTTGCCTTAATAACGCCCACATTGTAATAGAATAAAAAGACAGATACTAGCAAATTATTCTCTTCTTAGCCGAGCGCATTACGAAAGTCAAATATGTACCTTTTTATGTAATAGAGCCACGCTGCAGCTATATTATGGTTGTAGCACGAAGGTCAGTTCGACCGGGTAAGGACCACGCTCTCACAGAATATCAGCGTAAACTAGCAGCTTTATGCAGCTGTGTTTTGTATGGTGAATGTAGAACACCAGAGACCCGTTTTACTGATGACGAGGCATCTTCATCAACATCTTAGTCCTCAGGATTGACAACGTGCATTTTTATTCTTAATCGAATATAAATGTACCTGTTTATGGGTCACAGCATTAATTTACTGTCAGGTGGACTATGTATGTAAAGTAGCTATTTTCTACCTGAAACCCAGGTCGATAGACAATACTCTCTTATCCTTTTTTGCCTTTAAGCAGCACAGTATTCATTGCTACATTCTGCTTTGAAATAAATAGACAGTCAGAAAGCCAGAAGGTATAACGCGTTGTGATGTCGTTCATATCAATCGTTAGAAAATATACTTTGGAAATACATGAAGAGATTAATTGTTAAAAATAATAATAGTGTGAGAGCGGATGCTCAACTTGAACTCTTGCTTATGCAATCAATCATTACCAACAAAATTCAGTATAGAGCAATTACAGTTCGATCATACGGTAATATGTTCCCGTCAAGAAGGGGAACGTAATTACGTGATAGCACAAAGGCATGCAAAACTGCAGCAACACTATTCATCTCAATGTAACACAAGGGCGGCCTTTCAGCAATAAGATCTTCCTTTCCTGCACTAGAAGAATTACTTCAAAGGACAAAAACACGATTCTATCTTTCTACCAGTCTTAGCACTCGTAGAGTGATTTAGGCGGATTATTCCATGCGCGGCGCTTACAGTGAACTTTATACAGCACAAAGAGTGGGAGTTTCTCGGTATACCTTTAATTCTAACACATTGCCATCGATATGACACAAGAGTGACGCAACTTGAGTGATACAACAAAGCAGACAATTTATTTTTGTAATGATTTTTATATTTACGAGAACACACACATTGAAATAATACTAATCATTTTCGGATTTATCTCGTATATTTAACTTTTTTTACGATTTGAGAGCTGTTACGCGCCCAAGGTCACGGGACGGCACTGAGACGTCCATCTGTCATAGAACCGAATAGATTAAGTTTATGGAAGCTGATTGTTACCATCGATTGTTGACGATTTGTAGATCGGGCGCGTAACATGAAAGTTAAATTTTAATCTATGGTAACGCGGTGTAACTATAGACGCTGGAGCGTTGAAGATCTCAGTTTCGCGAGACCAGGTGCGAAGCTTCGAAGTCGGAAATAAAGTTAAATAGTACGCGATAAATTCATTAGTATTATTTCAATTTTAATTTTTGTAAAGAGAACCATTAAAGTGTTAATTTAAGCAAATGCATGGCGATTTTTATAAACCTCTAGATCTACAGTACTATTAATTTTACCATATCTAAGTTTCTATACTGAGAAATTGATAATCAAACGGCAATCTCACTATAACCTAAAATCTTATATGTACTATTAACTAATAATAGTGTACTATTAATAATAATAGTATATAAAAGTTGTAGGTTCTTCAAAATCTTAAATTTTGTTTAAATACTCTTTGTGATATTCTCCGGAACTACTAAAAGAATTTTTTTTGTAGTTCATCATTGTTTTATAGTTCAAAAAAGCTCACGAATACACAGACGGCGGTGATTTATATGTATTGATTCTTAGTTGTATATATTATTTATTATGATGTAATGATATTGATTACTAAGCACAAATCAAGAAAGAAACAAAGAGGCTGAGCGCTGTATACATTTCAAGTGAAGCAAAAAGTAAGACAAAACGATGTTCAACTAACTGTAAAACCAGGCACTCATGAATTCATGTGTCTAAAATCATTTACAACCAGTAACATGTTTTTAGGTGCATATGTGTGCGTCCAACAGTCAACTTTTAAGGGATGTTAAAGAAAGAAAGAAGTAAGTGTGATGATTCAGAGTCGAGAATTTAAGCATGTTTTTGAGTCAATTGAGATGTACGCACTACAAATTAATGCAGTATCAGGACATGGTTTTAATATGTATTGATTAATTAGTAAGTTTACATCCCAAGCACAACTAAAACCAAAATGACTGGGTACTAAAATATCCATTGATGATATTAAACACGAAAAATAAAGAATTTTTAACGAAATATGTTTAACAAAATAAAGAACGTTTAACGAAATAAAGAACGTCGAACATGAAAATGTTTTGAACAGATTGTGTTAGTATTAAAAAACCACGGTATTGTAACTGCATTTATTTTTGTAAAATCATAGATATCAAAACAACTCATTTTATTCTGATTTCATGATTCCGATTAGATTTTCATAAAATTTTTAGGCTTTTTTTGACTTTAGTAAATATATAGATTTTTCATGTGTTAAAACCATTAACTTACGTTAAAATTTCTCGTGGGATCTAAAACGTTTGTCTCCTTTATAGACGCGCCATCAAGTAGATTTTTAAATTTCATGTATTAATATTATATTATGTATATTTATATTGCACCACCTACCTAGTTTTCATTGTTCTAATCCTCTACATCTTTGGTTGCCTGGAAGAGATGGCTATGTAGCGATAAGGCCGCCAATTTGTACTTATATATTATAATCTGCTTTTGTTTTGTTATCTGTATATTTGTTTGTGGTATACATCATCATCATCATCATCATCACAGCCCTTCACAAGTCCACTGCTAAACATAGGCCTCCCCCAAATAATGCCACAAAGCACGGTCCTGAGCCACCTGCATCCATCGACTTCCTGCATATCTTACCAGGTCGTCACTCCATCTAGTGGGGGTCGCCCTACACTACGCCTACCGGTACGAGGCTGCCACTCGAGAACCTTTCTTCCCCATCGGTTATCGGTTCTTCGAGCTATATGGCCGGCCCATTGCCACTTCAGCTTACTAATCCGTTGGGCTATGTCGGTCACTCTGGTTTTACTGCGGATATCCTCATTTCTGAGTCTATCACGCAGAGAAACTCCGAGCATAGCCCTCTCCATAGCTCGCTGAGCGACCTTGAGCGTCCTCATACGGCCAGCAGTGAAGGACCACGTCTCTGATCCGTAAGTCATCACTGGCAATACGCACTGGTTGTACACTTTAGTTTTCAGAGATTGAGGTATACCTGACGAGAAGATGTGTCGTAATTTCCCGAACGCTGCCCAGCCGAGTTGAATCCGTCGATTGACCTCTCGGTCGAAGTTGGACTTACCTAGTCGGACTATTTGTCCTAGGTAAACGTACTCGTCAACAACTTCGAGCATAGTGCTCCCAACAACTACCAGCATAGGTGTGACATGGACATTAAACATGATCTTTGTTTTGTCCATGTTCATCTTAAGACCTATCCGTTGGGAGGCACTATTGAGGTCATTGAGCATAGTGCTTAAGTCCTCCAGCGATTCTGCCATAAGGACTATATCGTCGGCAAATCGAAGGTGAGTGATGTACTCGCCATTGATGTTAATACCGTTGTTTGTGGTGTACAATAAAAGTATATTCATTCATTCATTAATAGATTTTGTAATAAAATTGAATTCCAAATGTTTATGAAGAGTAGCTACTGCCCATGCGTCAGGTAACTACTAAGTTACTATAAAGGTAAAAAATACTATTAAGGTTAAAAGAAACTTCGTCAGCTCATATAATGCACATTGTCTGGAGACTTTTCTTTACTTATATAAGCTAATGATTGGCTACAATATGTGGCGGTAGATGGTAATGAAAATATGGTAGATGACACTGTCTTAGCGCAATGAAACGTTTTTTCTCTTAATTTTCACCAACAAATGATTACACATTACTAACATAAATGTAACTCAACACTGCGACTACATGCTATGTGTTCATCTTCTTACAGGTGACCACAATTTACATAAATAGTGAAGTGATTTTTTTGTAGTTTTTTAAAGAAAAAAGGAAACAGATAATAATATGCTTATAAATATACATGGAAAACCAAACTTGCTATAGCTACAGTTTGTGGATTTAATGCTTAGAGTCTATGTAATATTAAAAGTAAATCTACCGATTTTATTACATACATATTACATACATTTGTTTTATAGGAGAGGGTGACAAACGAGCACACAGTCCACCTGATGGTAAGCGGTAGCTGTGGTCCAGAGGAACCTACATCTATCCTCGATTACGAATCAAAATGCGGATGCGTTGTCACCCGCGAGGACTAAGATGGAAAGCCTCGTTTCTACTAAAATGAGCTCCAGTTCTCTACACTTACCATACGAACACAGCAGCATTAAGCTACTATTTTGAGCTGGTATTCTGTGAGAGCGTGGTCCTTCCCCGGTCGAGCCGACCCATTCGTGCTACAACTGTAGTACTAATATAACTGCAGCATGGCTCTACCACGTCAAACAACTTATTCAATTTTGTCTTAAACACCTACATTGTAATCGAACGTAAAGGCAGACGCTGGTAAAATATTCCACTCCTTTACTGTACACATTACAACAACGAATCCAGCGAATATAGTAAATCTCTCCGACAAAAAAATGCCCCAAGCGGATTGTCTATCGCAGATGAAACATCTCGAATTTTTGTGGCTGCTGTACGGCGTTGATTTGAGTATTTGCATATCGCATATACGAGATCGTCGTCATCTAGTTAAAGCATTTTGTCGTATATACTATTATTGGATCTTATAACAACTACAAAATTAGATAAATTTGTTTTTTATGGAATATGGTTGACAAACGAACACAAAGGCCACTTATAACAAGGGGTAGTGACTCATAAACGTCTACATCTATCCTCGATTAGATATTAAAAATGAGATGCGTTCTCATACGGTGCGAGATGCGAGAACCAAGGCAGAATGCCTCATTTACAGTAAAAATGATCTCCGGATTCTATTGCGTTTAATTTATTTTTAACTTATTTTTAATTCCAAACGTTTCGGGTGTTTTACAGAAAATTAAAAATAAGTTAAAATAAGTAAATTAAACGTGATAGAATCCGTATATATAGTCTCCAAGATATCTGTATCATAAGATAGCAGTTGAAAAAAAAGTTTGTTTTCAGTCAGAGAAAATAATCATCGGCTTCCACTACCCAGGATTAGACTCGCTGGAGCCAGGGGGTGTTTTGACAAAGATGCCGCAAGTGGCTTATTCAAAAACAGTCCCTGGCTTTGATACCCCCTCAAATTAGACAACTTTTTTTTGTATTTAGCAACTATAATTTATTAATTGTTTTTAAAAAAAAATATTTTAACTTTTTTATTGTTGATACGTACGTTTCATCAATTGCCTAAAACCCTGTATGAATTATGCGCAAAGGCTTATTTTAAATTATGGCATAATAGCAGGAGTAATGGGTTTCCCGTTACAACTGAGTCACAGACCGTTTTGTCACAACTAATTATTAAGCTCTCTATTTAAATTTTAACATTGTATTTTTGTGTTGCAAATAAATACTTTTTATTTATTTATTTTATTCAATGTATAGTGTTCGCGTAATCTTACAATCACCATACGAAATACAGCAGGATTGAGATCTGTGAGACCGTGGTACTTCTCCGGTCTAGCTGACCTTCGTGCTACCATAATATAGCTGCACCGTGGCTCCACGTATAAAAACGGTGATAGATGAGAAAACTCTACCTGATAAGTTGTCTAATCTAAATATCAAATTACCACTGAAACCAAAACAACGAAATCCTTATTACAAAATTTCAAGTCGTTCTGATATAAAAATGCAGAATACTCACAAAATCTCATCACGTCGACCTTTTATATTCTTTTGTTTTTAGGAACAAAACAATTGTTTAAATCGAATGAATTTAACTTAAAAAAAATTAGTTTAAGACTGAATATTCAATATCGTCAAACGAAATATCCCTTATTAAAATTCTGTCCCGTTCTCGATGGCTCTCACGGATTGCTTTTCTTTCCAAAAATATATAATCCCAAACCTTTTTGTCCGCAGTACAATGTAATTTTATTTTATTGCTACTTAAAAGGAAGTTAAATTACAATAAGTTCGGAAATCCTTTGTTGTTAATGGAAATTACGTTTATTTTTCAAAGAGCGATTACGAGTTCTTCATAATGATTAAATTAAAATTAATATTGTTCATGTTATTGTGTACACTCGTCCGAAGTGAAAATTTTTTAAGACATATCATTCTTCTTTTATGATTAACACGCAACCAACAGCCTTCCCAAACTACAACTTCAAGCCTTCGTCGTCATTCCCAAGAACCCCTACCATTCACTCCTGAGAATCGTCTTCTGCAGTCTTCAGTTGCTGCAAGCCAGTCCAACTTGTCTGCATCTCGACTCACCGCAGATTTATAAGGCAGACTTCTGACACTTGCTCCGGCACATCGTTCTCACTGGCATCACTTGCCAGTGCGTAGTACGGCATGCATTACACATCGGCATATCATTCGCACCGCTGTCACTTGCTCTTACGCACACACCATGCATTCCCCGCCGGCATTAAGGACGCACCGGCAATCGGACTGCACTATCGACCTCTGGTCTGAGCCGGGCGTTGATGTGGCGATGCTGTCGTCGCGCCACAAGCGAAACACATCGCTAAGGCACAAGCCTAAATCGCGCTATCAAAGTTCCGAAGTAAAAACAGTATAATAGAACAGCTCCGAACTTTCACACGGAGCGTTGGCTGCTCCTCGGGCAGAACACCTTGCCCGGCGGGAGATTTCCCCTTTTCCCTTCCACGGCCACAGCTTAAATAACCGGCGGTGAAACGTTACGAAAAACGTGACATTTTTGTTTTTTAATACCGTACTAAATTTCTCCACTACGTCGATAAATAAGTTTCACTTTATATATATTTTTTAATCCAGTTCTGTTTTATAAGATAAAATAAGCCCGCAACGAATATTAGTCACGTTCTTCTACATTCATTCCAATTCTGTTATAACTATAAGTCAGCCAAAAAATGATTTTTGCCTTTTAAACACTTTTATTTAGAAACTAACACACTATATGAAACCATTTCTAATCTGGAACACTAGTTTATTCTGTTTAAGTTCTGTTCAAGCTAGTCCGTAATTAAAAATTCGGAAATAAATAAAATTAATAAATAAATAAAATAAAAATATATAATATCAATAAAATTTCGGAATTCCATTATATTAAAGATGCCAAAAATAAATTTGCTATATCCGCGTGATTAAATAAAATGATGTGACTTACCAAAAAGAACACCTCCCACCTCTATTATCTAATATATAAAAGTTAATTTTTGTGTGTTCGTATTTTATGCGCTTCCATACCGTTCATCAGATAGCGGTAAAACTTAATCAACTTATTGCTTGCACTTCCACGAAGGTTATAGGCATAGTACAATTAAATTACAGTTACATATGGAGATAGATAGATAGCGATACCATCCATAACATCTGGATGATTGGCGGTCCACCTCGCACAACTTCCTTGTGGAATCGACTACCACCAGAGATTCCTTCAAGAAAAGAGCCTAGTCTTTTTTAAAGGCGTGATATGGTGTTGCAGTTGTTTATGGGGGGCGGTAACCATTTACCATCAGGTGAGCCGTATGCTGACAGTACAATAGACAAAAAAATTTTCATGTTTATCTATTATATCACATAAACAATAAACATGATAATTGAATTGAAAATTCAATTATCATGTTTTATTTTACAATTTAAATTTCCCTCACACACTTGGCTCCGGACCGTGTGTGCGGTGTTTTACACTCTCATAAAAGCGAAGAAAAATAAAAAATTTATATATAATAATAATAATCTTTATTGATAAACATATTATATGCACAAAATTTACAGTGATCATTAGCCCCTAAACTAGGATAAAATACCTGTATTTCAGGGGCAAGTTGATGACTATTTTTTTTTTCAAAGTGAGCAAAACTAAGTAAGTAGTTCGTTGTCCAGTAGACAGAAATTAAGAGCAAACAAGTAGATAAAATGCATACTATAAAATAATTTATTTAGTAAAGTGAAATAATAACAGTGAATAGGAACGTGTCCGGCACAATTATAAAACATTATAATTAATTTTTAATAGTTTTATTTTACATTTAAAATATTTTAAATACGTAAAACATTACGAAGGCGCTGTTATCGGTACCTACTACTAATAGGGCGACGCTTGAGGCGCGAAGTGGGCGGGTGTAACGGCATTCTTGGAGTGAACAAGTAGTACTATGTTATATTACTTGTTTGAAGTCGCGACAAAAAGTTACAACCTCTATACGTCCCACTGGGCACAGGCCTCCCCTCATTTCTGAGAGGGTTTTAGGACAAGGAAGTGTCCGCCGCGCTGCCCCAATGCGTGTTGGCGCACTTCACATGTCTTCGATATATATATTTTTTCTTATTTCTCAGACATGCAGGTTTACTCACGATGTTTTCCTTCACCGCCGAGCACGTGGCAAATCAGCACTTAAAATTGTAATTAACAAATTCATTGGTGCCGGCGGGTATCGAACCTAGGTTCTTCGCGTACTGTGAAATTTACAGCGAGCGCTAACCATCTGAGCTACCACGACTCTTTATTAGATAAAAAGTAGAAACTTTAAATTAATAGTAAGTTTTTAACCATGATAGAAGATGGCAAAGCGCACTGACTTAAATTAACAAAATCCTATTCAATCTAGCCTTGTTGACTCCTACTTTGTAATCGTAATCGTAATTTTAATTTTGAAACAAATTAATGACGAAATTAATTAGTCGAGAACATTATTAGATGCTATATGAACGTCTTTTAATTAAAACAGCAATTATAAGAGTAATTTTAATAATTCAGAGGACCTAAAACTGGGCGGGTAACAAGGTAAAGCGACATTTTCACAGCCGACTGCGCGGACGCCTCTTCAATTAGCGCAGCAGACGGAAAATAAGCCAGACGCTCTAACGCACACCTGCCGCTTCGGTTAGCCTGGATTACCTCCTTTGAAGTATACTTCGAAGCTTAGGGTAGCGTGTATATAAACTTTAATAATTTATCTTTTTTTTTTTTATTAATTCAGGAAACGTGCCTTTTCACAGATGCATATGTAAACATGTGTGGTACATATTTACGTATTTATGCATAGATTGGATATGTATTGTAGTATTTTTTATAGGATAGGGTGACAAACGAGCACACAGTCCACCTGATGGTAAGTGGTTGCTGTGGCCCATAGACATCTACATCTATCCTCGATTACGAATCAAAATGCAGATGCGTTGTCAGCAGTGAGGACTAGGATGGAATGCCTCATTTCCAGTAAAAAGGGTCTCCGGTTCTCTACACTCACCATACGAAACATAGCAGCTTAAGCTACTATTTTACTACTATTTTCCCCGGTCGAGCCGACCCATTCGTGCTGCAACTATACTACTAATATAACTGCAGCATGGCTCAATCACGTAGTACGTAAGTATACGTATATTTCCAAAAAAATACCTCTTATGGACGCCACACACTTGAGCTTGTTTTTTTTTAAATGCATTAGTGGTAGTATACGGCTTTGTGTTTTTGTCTATGTCCTCCTGTTAGTTTTGGTTTTATAGGGCAGCAAAGCTTAAGGTATATTACCCTCACGTAACTTAGAGCTACACTGCTTTGTCTGAACTGCTGTTTTGCAGCAGAAATAGGAAAGAAAGTGGTGCCTAGTCAGTCGGAATTCTGTACAAAAACAGACTTATCCTACCATCTTAATTATGGTACAAACATTTGTTTGGTTTTTATGCATTGCTTTTAAATATACAACGAACATAATTTTAGATTTGATAAGCTTTTTTATACAATAAGGGTGACAAACGAGAACACAGTCAACCTGGTGGTAAGTGGATACTGTGGTCCATAGACATCTACATTAATACTCAATTGAAAATCAAAATGCAGAGCAATGTCAACCATGGGGTCTAAGATGGAATGCCTCGTTTCCAGTAAGAACGGTCTCCGGTTCTCTACACTCACCATACGAAACAGAGCAGCATTAAGATGTTATTTTACGTTCGTATTTTGTGAGAACGTCGTTCTATCTACCCCGGTCGAGTCAACCCATTCATGCTAAAATCATAACATAGCTGCAATGTTCAAAAATTAGAAAAAAGTTGGATAGGCTGAGCGCCTGAGTTTCAAAATACTTAAGAACTATCTTCGGCGGCACAGCTACAATTGTAAAATTGTGTGAGCAATTATAAGCAATGTAGTAACACAATTTCGGCAATGTTGGTATTAAAACCAAGTAATTTCAAATTACGATAGGTGATTTGCTAGTTACGCTATTGACTAATAATGCTCACGTAATTATAATACAGTCATTGGCTTATTCATGCGATAAATAAATGTACGTGGAATTTACTAGGAATACATAAACTTACATGTGTTTACATTATTTGCTTTATTATATACTAGAGGTTGAGCGCCTGATTTTCAAAATACTTAAGAACTACCTTCGGCGGCACAGCTACAATTGTAAAATTGTGTGACCAATTATAAGCAATGTAGTACCACAATTTCAGCAATGTTGGTATTAAAACCAAGTAATTTCAAATTACGATAGGTGATTTGCTAGTTACGCTATTGACTAATAATGCTCACGTAATTATAATACAGTCATTGGCTTATTCATGCGATAAATAAATGTACGTGAAATTTACTAGGAATACATAAACTTACATGTGTTTACATTATTTGCTTTATTATATACTAGAGGCACGCCCCGGCTTTGCCAGGTTGAACAAATATCCCGCCCCGCTGACCGCCATCATTATTTTATTGCGCATGAGTTTTTAAATAAAAATGGTTATTGTAAGTGATCTTTAGAAGATAGACAAATGCTGTCGCGGACTTATTTATAGAACTTTTCAAGAGGAACAATTCAATAATACATTATTTTAATGCAACTTTTACTAATGACGCAGCGCACTCTATGAAAACTCTCAAGAGGCACGACTTATTCCGACTTAGTCGACAAATATCATAATAACTTTTAATGACAAAGCTAATGTGAACGGAGATGTGAACGGCAGAGTCGGGAAGGGACGCCCCAGAAGAACGTTCATCGACCAAATTGGCCATATTTTGAAAATGGCCCTTAACCGACTAGCGTGTAAGTGTAGATATACAGAATGGGTCCCACATATATGCAATAAATGAAACCACTAGTAATACTAGTCCGTAGAAGTGTAGAAAAATTAAATATTAAATTAAAACCCGTAAAATAAAAAAGTGAAATTTTCAAACTAAATAAATATTAAAATAAATTCAGTAAAAGTGAACACTCTGTTTAGACAACGTACCTTGATCCCTTGGAAGAGTGACAACGTTGCACGCGGGTGGCACGCCGACAAAAGACACCGCTGTCGATATGTCGCAATACCAATAGTTTGCACTGCGTGGCAACGTCGCTTTTTAATGTTCAAGGATTCAGGTTCATTGAATCCTTGACTTAGTGACCCAATTCTATAGAGTGTTCAAATTTGCTTAAAATTAAAACTCTACTTTTTGACCTAATTACTGGACCGATTACGTTCATTTTTTGTATATCGTTAGCAAAGGCGATAACAAGTATATGGTTTCATTTATTGCATATATGTGGGACCCATTCTGTATATAGAAAAAGAGTTTCGGTAGCTCCAGCTTTTAAATATACTGGCTCCTTTAATTTTTTTTTAAAGAATATTAACAATGCTATAAACATTACTAATATTCATCTTAACCACTCGTGGTAAGCTTAAATTGCTTGTATTACGAGTGGTTCACGCCAGTAGTCGAATGGCGGATTTGAACCCACGACCTTTTTGAGTTCGTGGTCCGCGCCCTGCCATTAGGCTACCGTCGCTTAACTTAAAATAACCAAGCAATAGATATTATTAGATATATCTTATTCCTGTGATGCATCAAAATAGTTATACGAGATTAAAGCGATTTTTTAAGATAGGTATTATTATTTATAGTGCTACTTCAAAAGTAACATCATTAATTAGTGTTATTAGTTACAATTAATACCTGAACAACAAACAAAATTTTTGTGCGTACCTTTAAGTATATATTTTATAAGAAGGGTAATGGTGATGATGAACTTATTGAATAAAACTATATTTACGGATTTTATTGCGTTTGATCAACTATTTTAAATTATTTTTAATTCCCGACGTTTCGGGTGCCTTACAGCACCAATGGTCACGGGGGTCATAGTCCAGCTACCTTCAGTTTTTGAATATAAATTTTTGGTCCGATTTACGCAAAACGAGCTTACAGTATCATGAAGTCTTGCAGTAGTATGCTTGGGTTTGCGTTTAATTTTGTTAATTATAGGATCCCAAGCAGACTCGACGACTTCCAGCCTCCCGAACAAGCCGGTTTCCGAAAAGGCTTCAGTACCATAGACCACATACATACCCTGCGGCATATTGTACAGAAGACCGAGGAGTACAATCTGCCACTTTGCCTGGCGTATGTGGACTATGAGAAAGCCTTTGATTCCGTCGAAATTTGGGCGGTGATACAGTCCCTTCAGCTTTGCCAAGTTGACTGTCGGTATACCGAAGTGCTGAAGTGTTTGTACAGTAGGGCTACGATGGCTATCCGAGTACAGAACCAAAGTTCGAAGCGTATCCAACTGCAGAGAGGTGTAAGACAGGGTGACGTTATATCCCCGAAACTCTTCACCGCTGCGTTGGAAGACGTTTTCAAGCTATTGGGCTGGAAAGGATACGGTATTAACATCAATGGGGAGTACATCACTCACCTTCTATTTGCCGACGATATAGTCCTTATGGCAGAATCGCTGGAGGACCTTAGCACTATGCTCAATGACCTCAATGGTGTCTCCCAACGGATAGGTCTTAAGATGAACATGGACAAAACTAAGATCATGTTTAATGTCCATGTCACACCTATGCCGGTAGTTGTTGGGAGCACTATGCTCGAAGTTGTTGACGAGTACGTTTACCTGGGACAAATAGTCCGACTAGGTAAGTCCAACTTCGACCGAGAGGTCAATCGACGGATTCAACTCGGCTGGGCAGCGTTCGGGAAATTACGACACATCTTCACGTCAGGTATACCTCAATCTCTGAAAACTAAAGTGTACAACCAGTGCGTGTTGCCAGTGATATTTATTACGGATCAGAGACGTGGTCCTTCACCGCTGGCCGTATGAGGACGCTCAAAGTCGCTCAGCGAGCTATGGAGAGGGCTATGCTCGGAGTTTCTCTGCGTGATAGACTCAGAAATGAGGATATCCGTAGTAGATTAGTAAGCTAAAGTGGCAATGGGCCGGCCATATAGCTCGAAGAACCGATAACCGATGGGGAAGAAAGGTTCTCGAGTGGCAGCCTCGTACCGGTAGGCGTAGTGTAGGGCGACCCCCCACTAGATGGAGTGACGACCTGGTAAGACATGCAGGAAGTCGATGGATGCAGGTGGCTCAGGACCGTGCTTTGTGGCGTTACTTGGGGGAGGCCTATGTTCAGCAGTGGACTTGTGAAGGGCTGTAATGATGATGATGATGAAGCGGACGGCAGAACCCATACATCTTCTCTATTGAAATTAGGATGTTTTTTAATTTCAATAGCCTCGCGTATCATCCTTGGTAGGAATCGGTGTTCCTTTGCGAGGATTTGTGATTTATTAAATCTAATGTAATGGTGGAGACGATCTTGATCATGTTCGCAGATTGCGGACTTCCCGGAGCGTCACGGTGCTTCACGTCAGCTACGAGTTTCGTTGTTCCTCACGGGGGTTTTTATAGATCTTTTTGTTTGACCTATGTAAGAAAGACCACATTCACAATAATATATATATATATATATATATATATTTCAAATGGTGTAAGAATGATTCAAATAGGTGCAGTGGTTCCGGAGATTACCCTCCCAGTTTGTACATACGAATATTTACAAACTTCGCACTCTCTCTTTTATAATATTAGTATAGATTTATATTATGCTCACGCTCGTTTAAAGGGCATTACTAATTCCTTGATTATAGATTCGTAGATCGTACATATTTAAAGGGTTGTTAGATCAACAGTCTACTTTCTAAAAGATTATATAACTTCCCTACATTTCTCTTTTACCGAGGCCTCTATGTCGAGAAGTCTGAGTGAGTTACAAAGGGAATCTATTCTGGTGCGCTTAACAATACGTGTTTGATCTGACGCTTGATAGATTAAACTCCGCTAGTATTCTGTTAGCCTGGTACGCAATACATAATTGAGATTTTATACCAAAAATCAGCTTTGTGAGGTACAAATTATGTTTTGGTATAGAGGCTTTGATAGATAAAATCAATTTTTAAAAATAAAACTACTATTTATATATTTTAAGTCAAATTCTTTTTATCCTTTTTTCCTTAATCCTATCCTTAAGCTGCGCCACGAAGTGCTCAGTAATCAAGTTGAGCTCAATAAAAGTTACCAGAACTATTTTATTTTATTAAAGTGGTTGAACTTTAATATTTTAATCCTAATAATAATAAATAATTGCGGTCTGGATACTACCTAAAATTAAAATATCATAGTTGTGAAGTATCACAAAAATGACCTCAAAATAAGATATAGGAACTTGAACGATAGTCTTAGAATTTTAAAGAAGAAAAAAATCAACTTTTAATAGTAAAAAGTACAGGCGATTTCCACTTATTAGCTTTAGAATTCGAAGCTAAAACATAGTGAAAATATTGCAGCAAGACGGTTGAAGCCGTGATATAGTTATATCCTTAAGGATATTGCTACAATATAGCGGAATAAAAGTATGATACGAGCAGGATCTAGTAATACAACTATCTTACTAGACTAATTTAGAGAGATAGTTACGAATATATTGTTGGGCAAAAATGTTAGTCAAAGCAAATGTTGACATATACTTTTTGATTTTTTTGAATTAAAAAGTTCAATTCTTTACAATCTGCAAAGAAGTTACATTAAAAAATTTTACCCTATTTTCTCACCCTTAGTGAGGAATTTTTTATAGAACAAACAAACCACCTTTTTATAGAACAAACAAACGAACACACAGTCCACCTGATGGTAAGTGTATGCTGTGTTGGCCAATAGACATCTACGTTTACCTCGATTAAGGATCAAAATGCAGATGCGTTGTCACACCTGAGTTTTAAATTCGAATGCCTCGTTTCCAGTAAAAAGGGTTTACGAAACACAGCAGCATTGAACTGCCACTTTACGCTTGTATTCAGGAGAGCGTGGTCGAATTGAGAACCTCCTCTTTTTTCGAAGTCGGCTAAAAATAGTAATTTTCGTTGAATAAAACTGTATTTCCGGATTTTATCGCGTTTAATTAACTATTTTAACTTATTTTTAATTCCCGAATTTTCAAAAACTGAAGGTAGCCGGGCTGACTATGACATTGGGATGTCAAACACCTCAGCCCCCCCCCGTGACCATGGGTGCTGTAAAGCATCCTAAACGTCGGAAATCAAAAATAAGTTAAAATACTAATTAAAGGCGATAAAATCCGTAAATATAGTTTTATTCAATGTGTAGTGTTCTCGTAAATTTAAGAAATCATTAGTAATTTCAGTTTAGCATTTTAGTATTGCAGATCGATCACAAAATCATTATAAGTTCAATTAAAGCAACAAGTTTTTGTTAGTTATAGTTACAGTTTTTATTCATCCCACTGCGGGGCACAGGCCTCGTCTCATTTCTGAAAGAGTTTTGGTGCAATTATTCCACCACTACGCTACAATATGCGTTAGCGGACTTCTTGCGTTCTTGTTTATTTTTAAACCTTAGTTTCCTTACGCTGTTTTCCTTTACCGCTGAACTAAATCAACACTTAAAATTGCAACTAACAATTTCATTGGACCCTGCGGGGATTTAACCAGGGTATTCGTGTACTTTGAAATTTATAGCGAGCACTGAGCATCTGCGCTACCAAGTCTCTACCAGTTTTAATCAACGCATAATTTTAATTACGCCTTTTATTTTTAAAATTATTTATTTCTCTATCGTTTCAGAGTAAATATGTTTGGACGCGTAGCAACGGTTTTCATCCAGTTCTTGATTCTAGCCAACGCGTACGCTCAGACCGGTAAGTAAGAGTTGTTAATTATTTTTATTGTTCACTAACGATACTGTTGTGGCGTCATTTATGTTTTTTTTAAATACTCATCAATGGTCACTTATTTTACAAGTTTTAGATTTCACAATACTATGGAATACTCCAAGTTTTTCGGATAAGATACGGCCTAGATCACTACTAAGAATTTTTTGTCAGAAAAACTTTAATAACTGATTTTTTGGCCCAACTTGCGATTAAAACCCAGGACCTCTTGATCAGCAGACGCATTTTACGGCATCTAGACTAACAAAGCGATCAACGATGTCCTTTGTGTTAGTTTGATATCAAAACAATGGTTTTAATAACTTCCTTCACTTCATCGATCTAAGGCTCCTTGTGTCGTTTTCTTAAGTTTTACCATCCGGTACCTTCTACAACTTCCTACACCTCCACATCCACCCAGCTCTACGTTTTAGCTGAAAGTTTTCAATCTATATATTTGTCTGTGATATCATTTAATGCATTTTTATACTGGGTTTAGTAACACTGTTACGAGCCAGGTTCGTGACAATAACAATTGCCGATTGAATTACCAAAATTGACACTTTAATTACCGAACACCAATTACAACTTAAAACACACTAATAATAAAACACAATTTCACTCTAGTTCACAGTTATATTGCTTCGAAGTATTCGCTTGCATCGGCAATTCAATACTGACTCGGTCGCGGTCATTACCAATCTTATATAGGGCCTCTTCTACTGAAACATCTAGAATGTTCGAGTACATACCGGTCCCGCCTGACTAGGTGTATATAGTTCTAGTATGGAATTTTATAATATGATTTGAATTTCGATTGATTTTAAATAATTTATTTATTTAATTCAAAAATTTTTTTTGTAAAATATCTGTGCCATAGGCTTCTAACCATTCACGTGTTATTTTAAAAAAAAGGTCATCTAGTTAAATGTATTGTCTGTTTATAATATCGATATGATTGGCTTGTATTGGGTTATGTGCATTTCATTAAGACATAATCCTTTTTTTAAATTTCGTCTGTCTGTCTGAATGTCTGTCAAAACGCAACTTCACGATAAAATAGAAAGCAACGCCAGGATTCATCTGGGCTATGTTGTATCCGAATAACTTGGACATTTTTGATAAATCGAAAAATTGACCACTAAATAATTCTTTTTGATGATTATCTTTAACCTTAATAATGTCACATTGTTAGGACCGTAAGGTCAGCAAAACCGGAGTAGATGACTAGTTTTTTATATAAAGTATATATTTTGTGTGTAATGTCCGTATATTATAAGGACATGTTACGCTCCCCTTTAATATATTTTACTATTAAAATTGTGATCTCATTGTTTTACAGAAACTGAGCCTCCCACAACCTTAACAACAAAAGCGCCCCCTACCACCACCCCGTCCACCACTACAACCGTAGTTTGGGAGACGGAGACTCTGAACGAGGGTCAAGCAATACAGAAGGCTCTGCAGTATCTTCTTCAGCATCGTCAACCTGACTGGGGATGGGGAAACGATACCCACCACGTCATGCTTACTTTACAGGTATGATATCCTCATTTCAGCTTTTAAATACAGCGTTGTATTTTCAATCCCAGCAACCAAGAAAAGTGCATACTCTTTTTAAATGGTCGGCAAATCACGTGCAATTCTTCCTGGTGTTGCACTTGTTCACGGACGACGGTAGTACTATCAACTAGGCCGCATGTTTTCTACCAAAAATCGTTCATTTTTACGTGATAGAGCCATGCTGCAGCAATATTGTGGTTACAGCACGAATGGATCAGCTCGTCCGGAGTAGGACCACGCTCTCACAGAATACCAGCGTAAAATAGCAGCTTAATGCTGATATGTTTCGTATGATGAAGGTAGAGAACTGAAGACCCTTTTTACTGGAAACGAGGCATCCCACCTCAGTCCTCAGGGCTGGCAACGCATCCGCATTTCGATTTTTAACTGAAGATAAATGTAGATGTCTATGGGTCACAGCGTCCACTTAACATCAGATGGACTGTCTGCTTGTTTGTCACACTTAAAAAAACGCGTCTAAAGAAGTTTTCACTTCAATACTGTCTTCTTGTTCAAAATTCCAACGCTGGACATCGGCCTCGCTACGTTTGGCAGGCAGATGTGCGATCGTGGTAATACCGCCATCTGTCTTAAACCATAAGATCTATGGGGCCTACCTCATTATCGCCTCCTACGAACACCACGAAGCCAAATGGGTTCATGGACTCACTAGAGACACCACTTCAGGGCACACTTGTGCCTAACGGTATGATTAGCGTTGCCAGGCGTTCGGATAAAGCCGGAAACAGCCAGGCTTTTTGCTTGCGTGTCCGGCCAAATTAGACTGTGTCCAGCCTGCCCGGCTTTTGTTAGCCTTTTTAAATTTGACAATTTATTTACATTTTTCATGTGCTTAAATATATACTATAGCATTAATTGAAATTATTATTGTAATGTAATGTAAATTCAATGATTAATAATAAAGAAAAAGGATTTATTCAATTGTTGTTATTTCGTTACAATTGAGGATTTTATGGTAAAAGCTAAAAAGCATTGTTTTACTTCAAAAAATTTCATTTTACTAAGACTAAAAAATTAAGGATGTTCGGCCTTTTTACCATAACGTCTGGCTTAGCTCTTTATTTTTTTTAATTAAAACTGTAGCGACAAACAAACTTACAGCTCATGGACCTATAACCTACTTAAAAAAGAAGGCTACAGACGCGTTGTCACCTCTGAGGACTCAAGTAGAGTGCCTCATGGATGGAATATTTCTCTTGTTTTTTAATTTTTCTTTATATTTTTAAAAGTGTTACCCCCAGAATTGAAATATCTGTCGTATGTTAGAGGCATTTTACACAGATACATAAATTACACATGAATTCCTTATATTCATTGTGTATAAAGTCACGAGTTAAGCCATTTTTTTATAGAATAATCGTGACAAACGAACACACAGTCCATCTAATGGTAAGTGAATGCTGTGGTCCATAGTTATCTACATTTATCCTCGATTAAGAATCAAAACGCATATGCGCTGTCACCCCTGACGACTAAAATGGAATGCCTCGTTTCCAGTAAAAAAGACTGGAAAGTCTCCGAATTATTATTACAGTATTAAGCTGCTATTTTACGCTGGTATTTCGTGAGAACGTGGTCCTTCCCCGGTCGAGCCGACCCATTCATGCTACAACCATAATATAACTGCAGCGTGGCTCTACCACGTGTTAAGCCTATATATAAATAGAACCACAATTGAAAGCCGAATGAGCAATATAAAGTGTTAGAGCCACACTGTAGCTGTGTTGTGGCTGGGGCAAAAGTGTTACTCCGTTTTTTTTTTTGTAAGAGTGGGTCGCTCGAACGGGATAGAAGCACGCACTCCTAGAACAATGCTGCTGCGTGAGTGACGAGAACAGTAGGTTTATTTACTGGTAACGAAGTATTCCAGCAATGTTAAAGGTGACAACGCATTTTGATTTTTAATCGATGGTAGATAAAGGTGTTTATGAGGTAGGTACAGTATTTCAATTATTATTAAGTGAACTGTGTGCTCGAGTGTCACCTTCTTTTTTTAAAAAAAAACTAGACTAACAATCACAGTAGCATACATCTTGGACCCTGCCTTAGATATTTTCATTGGAACTGGCTTTTCGAGCGGGTTACCTCCATCTAACTGAAGTCACAAATATACTTTTATTTTACTTATATAATCTGTGTATTATTTCTTTTGTGTACTATTTCTTATTATATAATCTGTGTGACTTACGTTTATTTTTTTGTAGCTGGCTAACAACACCGGCAAGGAAATCGAGCAACAAGGCCTGGAAATGCAGCTTTCGGCAAAACAGATGGAAATCGAGATATTGTTAATGATGTCGAAGTGAGTAGAGTCTTCTTCTCCTTTACCGGCCCGTAACCCGATATCATGCCATGGTTGTCGTGAGAGGTGAGAGAAAAGAATTTGAACAGGAGATGGACAGCATCTTCCTGATAACAACTCAAAATATTTAAAAAAAACTGTGGGTACCACCTGTGGCAACCATGGCACTAATTTCTTTTTCTATTTTTCCGTATGAGGAGAAATAGAAATAGAAATAGAAATTAGTGCCATAGTTGCCACTGGTGATAGTCGCAGTTTTTTTTTATTATTCTGAGCTGTTATCAGAAAGATGCTGTCTTTCTCCTGTTTCAATTTTTTTCTATCACGTCTTACGACAACCACGGGATGATATCGGGTATCGGGTTAATGCATTCTTATGTTTAATTTATTATTGGTTCGATAAATATCTCCGTCCTTGAAAGAATCAGCTAGAAACCGAGCGGGACCTTTAAAATAAAAGAACAGCTTACAATCATGAATTATACTACACACTGCTTTGTTGGTCTAGTCGTTGTAGTAGTGCGACTGCCGATCATGAGGTCCTGGGTTCGAATCCCGGGGCGGGCCAAGAATTTCTCATTAACTGCCCGGAGTCAGGGAGTTGGCGGTGTCTCAACCCTACCTAGAAAAGCTAGACAAGCACGTAAAGCCATTCGCTCCATCGGACTATGAAAATGAGGGAATAGGGAGTGCACCTGTGCTGGCGCATACATTCGGACACTATAATCCTGTCCTGCGCCGATAGCTAGTCTCCGTTAAGGAGGCCACCATGACCGAAATTCGGTCTGGAGGACATTATTAACTTATTATTGTAGTACACAACTAACTAGGTATACAAATCATAGATTAGCAGGGACCACCTCATTCCCAGAGGTTATCGTCAACCTTATAGAAGTATAATCTTTATATATATATATATATATATATATATATATATATATATATATATATATATATACGAATTCTCCTATACATGTGTTTGTCACTCAACTCCTTCCAAACAGCTGAATCGATGTTGATGAACATTTTTGTGTGTTTGAGTAGGTCCATGGGAGGCTTTTCACTATTGGACCTGGTAGATAGCGCTGTCGTCGAGATCAAAAAATCGCCCATGCGAAGCCGCATTACTAGTGTATAATATGATATAAGTAGTATAATATATAATATAATACAGTACAATATAATCTACGTTGAAGCCTATGTTCGGCAGTGGAATTTAATTGGTAAAGAAAGCAGGAAGAGGATTACTTATATAAGTTCGTTAACGGTCCCTCTACACATGTGATGTACATACCAGAGGCAGGATTATTTATATAATCTTTTTACGCCGCATCTACACATGCGATTCTTACACCGCAGACACCACGAATCGCCTCCCCCGCTCGGACGGCGCGCCGCTTACACGCTGGCGCTCGGCGCTCTCTGCAAGGACCCGCGTTCGTTCCACGGCCGCGACCTCGTGGCGGCGCTGTTGCACCGCGAGCCGCCCCACGACCTGGAGTTCGCGTACGCGACGCTCGCGGCCTGCTCGTCCGCCGCGCATGTGCGACGCCGGCATATACGTCGCTTGCTTGACATCGCGAACGCTGCCGCAGACCATAGCCTGGGTATTTATTTATTTATTTAACAGTTTATATACACACATACTTTGATAGGAAAATGGTAAAAACAAAATTATGTACAAAGGCACCGGAAATGATTTCTTCTCTTTTTTTTCCAGAATCCTAATTCTAAACAAACGAGAACACAGTCCATTTTATGGTAAATGGATGTTATAGCTCATAGACATATACTTTTATCCCCAATCAAGAATCAATATGCAGATGCGTTGTCAAACCTTCGGACTAAGATAGAATGTCTCGTATCCAGTAGGAAGAGTCTCCGATTCTCTAGACTCGTTATACGAAACACAGCAGTATTAAGCTTATATTTTACCTTGGTATTCTGCGAGAGCGTGGTCATACCACGGTCGAGCCGGCTCATTCGTGCTACAACCGTAATGTAGCTGCGGCGGGGTTCTATCACGTACAAAATTATATAGCAAATATCAGCGAATACTTACACGATTTTTTTATTTTTAGTTAAGTATTCAGTAATTTGAAAGTTTAATAAAAACGTCGTGAAATGTGGCATTTCCATCATGCGTTTAACAAGCGTCAATAAATTTAGAAACTAGTGTTTCAACTTTTGTAACTACTTTGTTTACAGACACCATATCTATGGTAATCCTTGCTCTTCGGTGCGTTGTACAAGATCACCGTCACCGCAGCCTCCTCCATTTCGTGCGTCGTCCCATGGCAGGATTGGCTCGCCAGCAGCACCCTGATGGCAGTTTTGGATCCCTCACCACTACTGCTCTCGCCATACAGGTTACTTTTATTTGATACTTATTATCATTCCTTTTTTTAATCGAAAATGCCGAACAATTTTAAAAATGCCAAATAATTTTGCAGATATACGGTTTATTTAAACTTTTTCCTTCATCTAGATACACTTGAGTTAAACCGTTTTAGTACCATGAAAAAAAATTAACCCCTTATAAGAAAATACTTTTTTGATAAAACTATTTCGGCGCATGAGTAGCGAAAACTATCTACCTCAATTTTTTTATGTAATTCCCTTAAAATTTATTTCTGATATATAATTTGAAGAGAATCGCAAAAAAAAGCTTTATCGTAAAAAGTCATAGGGCCTTTTTAATTCTTATTTCATCAAAGAACGTTAAAAAAATGTCCCGTTTGAAAATAACAATTCCTTGCAACTGAAAAAAACTTTTTTAAACAATATGGCACCGATTTGCCTCTTGCCAACGTGCATATTATCAGTAGGACAATTGAAGAGAATCGCATTAAAAAAATTTGGTGGAATAGTTTTCCGTACCCATGCACCGATTCCTCCTGGAATATTTGGGTGTTCTATATCAAGCTGTGCCTAAATAACTACCCTCACGATTACAACCCGTGGTTGGGGTATCATGATTAATCTAACGGTATTTTTATACATATTCATTAAATTTATTTTCAAATAACATAGTTGGATGAAAAAAAGCGTCTAAAAGGAGTCCACGGCCAAGAACAGAACAGAACAGAAACTTTTTATTCAATGTAGATTATAAACAATACTTATTGAAAGTCACTTTTTCATTTACCACTGGTTCGCAAAAAAACCTCTGTCCTGGGAAGAAGCAGCAAGAAACCCAGCGGGATAATTTTTTTTTAATTAATAGCTTACAATCATGTATACTTGTAAGGACACAAGACAAATAAGAAATAGCTTGGTAGCGATCACCCTTCTCAGGGATTATTATCATCCATAAAGGTTCAAGTTGTCTTAATGATCGCCGACCTTCGAAACAAGATGGCACTTTAAGAAGAAGAAGAAGAATAAATTCCTTGGAGAGAGTATCTTCCTCGCCAAGACTTGTGTATCATCTAGTCTAGACTCAAATTTTAACGTTGTAGTTGTCAGTTTAAGCGCTCGAAATCGTCATAACCTCAGATCGTAAAGTTTTAGTCTAGACCCTCAGACCAGAAAAGAAAAATAGACGTATGTTGCAAGCGACGCAAAAACTGTGCTCATCTTAACATGCACACATCTTTCTTTTTTCTTTTCATAACAGGTGGTGAATGTACTACTGGATCTACGTAATATGGCACTTAGAAACATGTTTTTGGTTGCAAATTATTTAAGATACAAATGTGTACGTAAGTGCGAGTTCATACAATAAGTCGAGCATGGATTTGGCTTGGTTTTTTGTCACCTATAATCTACACGGCGCTCCGTCTTTCTTTCTTTGTTGGTATGAATCTAAAGTCTAGACTATATATACTCGGACAGAAACTTTTGAAGTTTATGAAAGAAAATAGCGTATTTTTTTTTAAATTCGTTGAATTTACCTTCTATAAGTGAAACGAAACCACTGGTTTCAAGGATAACGGTGTTTACACTTACACCCTGTTTTATATATATATATATATATATATATATATATATATATATATATATATATATATATATATATATATATATATATATTGTCATATATGGGGCTTAGCAGTAAACTATAGCCATGGCAGCGATTAAAATTAATTTCACTGGTCGCAGTGATACTGGTCTTATTAGCTGCTCGCACAAAATAAAAATCAAAGCTGGATGTGACTATGTCAGAGAAAAGGCCGTGTTTTACGTGAATGCATGTACGAAACGACCTCAAACGGCGGCGCTCCCTCCTACTCTCTCAACGTGCGTCGTCTTACCTTGGACAGTAAACTTAACTGGAATAAACACATAGAAAATAAAATCAACAAAGCTAGTTTAACTTTTTGGCAATGCAGAAACATGATTGGCAAACAATGGGGTTTGACGCCAAAAATTATACGGCTCTCTGGTATGGTGGACTAAAACTAACGAAGCCACCACTATACGAAAGCTTCAGCGTTACCAGAGATTGGCTTGTATGGCTGCTACGGGCTGCATAAGGACAACACCAACAGCAGCTTTAGAGAACACCGCTTCATCTACATATACAACAAGAAGCAACTTTAGCTGCCATTAGACTCAAGACCCTTAATCTTTTAAGTAAGAGTAGAGTCCCCCACACAGATATAATTGATAGAATTTACTCAAAAATTCCTATCTTACAAGCAAAGTATGATAGGATCCCAAAACAATTTGTATTTGATAAGAAGTACAGGATACGATTGGAGAAAACTGACTAGCTGGAAGTATTGGGATCAAAAGAGCTCAGAGTTTTAACGGATGGTTCTAAGACAAATGATGGTGTGGGGTCTGGGGATTTCTCTGATGACCTTAATGTCCACATATGCACACCGCTGGGTACCCATAACACAGTCTTCTAGGCTGAATGCATGGGTATCAACCAAGCGGCCATAGCAATAGATTCTAGGAAGGTAAAAGACTTCTCCATCAGAATACTGACCGACAGTATTGCAGTATTACAAGCTCTGTATTAAGTAATTCTTTGATCCTTAAGATACATTAACGATACTCGTAGATATGTAGCTGTAACATCAAACTGTATTCCCCGATTATATTATTATTAGCTTTTTGGATTGCTTCTCATTCTGGTAATAAGTTTAAAGATACATTCACGTCAAAATTAAAATACGATAATTGAAAATGGAGCAGCAATGAGATTAAGTGTGCGTGGGTGGTGCCTGAAGGCGCTGGAGGAGTCGGAGAGCGGCGCGGGCGGACCGGGTGGTGCGGGGCACCAGCACTGGAGCCTACCGGCGGCCCGCAAGTGGCTGCTGGAGCGCCAGCGCGCTGACGGCGGCTGGGGCGACGTGGCGGGCACGGCGGCCGCGGTGGCCGCACTCACGCCCGCCTCGCTGGCCGCCGTGCGCCCGCCGCACTGCAGCGACAAGCTGCTCGACACGCGCCACGAGCCCATGGGTAACGACCACCAACTTTACCTCCTCACCATATTACAATGCGACATCACTCAAAATTCCATCCCCATCTAAAGCTGTCACACAAATTCTTTTTTAATTCATATAATTTTTAGCACATAATCTGCCAAATTGTTACTCGGTTTGTTAGCAGAACTTGCTCTCGTTTACATTATTTATAATTGGCCAATTATCATATAAACGGTCAGCTAATTAATTCAAGAGTTTGTGGTCAGCTACTAAATATGTTTGGTCAGCAAATAAAGTGAATTGAGCTTTGAGTATACCCATAGCATACTATAATACATACATAATAGAACGGGGAAGTGGGCGGAGTCCATGTAGCCACTAACATGTCAATTCACACGTATAAATGTCAACACGAGATGTGTTTTGACGTAACAATCGTTTCCAAATTTCGCATGCAAATTATTTAGAAAATACCAAATTGCACACTATTTACATATAAATATGTATTTTAAATTTAAACGATGATGATTTTAAACATTAATAAAAGTCTAAAATATGTGAATTTACTCAGTCTGTCAACACAGCATATCTGGTTTGTAGTAGTTATAATACGACGTAATTGCTTGTATGTGTGCTCCCGGCGACGCCGAATCTCGTACGAAATAAGTTTGACAGCCATTCTATTGTGTATTATAGTATTCTATGAGTAAACCTAAGAAGTAAGCTTGGTTATGTATACTCTATAAATTGAGCTGCTTTAAGTAGTCGACAATAATAACTATGTAGATCAGCAATTAATGTGATATTGGCAGTCTTAAAATTGATATTATAGGAAATTAAATATATCTGCAGCAATATCTTTTCTGTGTACTATAAAACAAAGTCGCTTCCCGCCGTCTATACGCTTAGATCTTCTAAACTACGCAACGGATTTGGATGCGGTTTTGATCAATAGACAGAATGTTTGAAGAGGAAGGTTTGTGTCTATAATTTATGCCTATTATAGTAAGTGAGAATTTCAAAGATTTTCCAGTAGATGGCGCTATTGTTGAGAAACCGGGCGGATCGCTAGTTAATAATAGAACAGCAAATTTTGATTCGGATTTTATTAACTTCTTGCAAGCTGTAAAATTAACTATGATTGGATAATTAATTTTATTTCTACAGAAACGAGAACGTAATATCTTTGTTTTGCATTATGTTGCAGTAATCTTTCGTTATATCGTAAAATCTTTTTCGATCAAGAATCGTAGTATCAGATAGATGCCTCACACCTTTGACGGTAAACATGAAGAAACCACCGTCTATCGGAAACCATTTTGTAGCACTTCGCATAGTCACTCTTACTTCTTCTATCTTTTCTTTCACATGTGACGAATTTGGCTGATGAATTCTGTTCTACCGCTGACACTACACGGAAGTACACGACACTACAAACATATGAGAGATGATCCAATATGAGAGCAGCATAAACATTTTCTTTTTCAAATTTACAGACAGTAATGGCGGCGACGGCAGTCTAAAACTGGCATATCAATCTGGACACAACAATAACGATTCAGAGGTGCGCAACGTTTCCTTCACATACACACTGTGGCTCGGGACCAATGTCACTGAAAACTACACGCTGTATATGGTGGCGCCGAGGTGAGATAGTAAACGATATATAATGTTAACTATATTAGCTATTATGTATTGACGCTGCAAGTTGTACCGTCTCCGCTACAGCCACCCCCGTAGATTGGAGGGTAAATTCTCAAAGGAGGCTATTTATTATAGTGCCCACGCTTGGTAAGCGGGTCCACGATATAAGGAAGACGCTGCTGCCATCTCCTGATTGTTTCCTTTGTTCGCCTCTTACGACACCCACGGGATGATATGGGATTGTGGATAATCTTACACCACCACTGCACGGTAGAAATTATTACGTTTTTTTTATAGGATAAGAGTGACAAACTATCACACAGTCCACCTGAAGTTATGCGGTTGCTGTGGCCGATAGACATCTACATCTGCCTTCGATAACAAACCAAAATGCAAATGCGTTGTCACCCGTGATGACTTAAGATGGAATGCCTCGCTTCCAGTATAAAGGGTCTCCGGTTCCCTACATATGAAACACAGCTGCGTTCAGCTGCTATTTTACGCTGGTATTCTGTTAGAGCGTGGTCCTTCCATGGTCGAGCCGACCCATTCGTGCTACAACTATACCACTAATCTAGCTGCAGAATGCCTCTATCACGTAAAAAAATGATTTACATGTACAACAAAATTTAAATGATTTTTTAAACAAGTAAGGATGATGTGTGATGATACATCATCCGTGGGGTTGACCGTTAACCATATAAAGATCTGGAAGTATCTAATACTCACAACCTTCTTGTGGAGATAATAGTTTTCAGTATAAGCAAGCACACAACCCAGCTGATGGTAAGTAGATGCTGTGCAATCTATCCTCCATTAAGAATCAAACTGCAGATGTATTGTAACCCCTGAGGACTTTGACGGACTACCTTTTTTTCCCAGTAAAAAACTCTGTAAGATCTAAGAGCGTCCTTGTATTAAAAATATATATCATATATCACAGAAACGTTACTTTGATGTAACTATTAATAGAAATTTATCCTCGTTTCAGGAACATATCATTTTACCACGTAATGCAAATGGCGGCGGCACAGGACCCTAAGTTCAAGTTCGAGGCGAGCGAGTGGCCGAACGGACACTACGTGCACACGCTGGCCGGGCACAAGGAGGAACCGATGGGCTACCACTACTGGCTGCTGTACCGCCTGCCCGAGGTGCCCGACCCCACCAGCCCGCCTGGCAACCAGCTCGTCGCACCTGTTGGTGAGTCTAATGAGAAAAAAACAATGTTTTATTTATTGTGGCATTGGCTACTTACAAAGCCTTTAGCCACAAAAGAAATCTAAAGTAAGACTGTGTACACAGTACCGTAAAGCAGCAGTCTATCTAGTGATGTGTTTCTGTCCCAGGTTTCATGATGGAAATTTTAACTCGTTTGTCCATTTAATTTCTGACAAAGTTTAGGTATATTTTAAATACCACGTTAAAAATAACTAAAAGTATAAAATTCTTTTATGGTTTTTTTACATATTCTTATTTTTTGGTCCGATTCCGAGCTCTGTTTCAAGACTTTCTCTCTCTTCGAGAAGTTAGTTTAAAATCTATTAATTACTAAATTTGAACTGAACAGACATATTATAAGAAAGCGAGTTAATAAAAACGTGGTAAAATAAAATGCATACTTATACACTAACTGGTTTGTGGATAACAGAGCTTGTTACAACACTATTTGATCAAGTGTCCAAAGTAAACTGTTAGTTATAATTGCTTGTTGTCCTAAATAAAGTAAAAAGCATTAATACGTTTACAAACACGAGGGACTTCATTGTTATGAATACAAAACTTACCAGATTATTACAACTTGATGGTAAGTGCTTACTGCCATGCCCGTAGACTCCTGCAACCAACTTTACGCAAGGAAGTCTCCAAATACGAGTACCTATGGCACACATAGCATACAGCATACACTGCTATTTGCAATTTATATAATGCCACAAACGATGCAAAGTTATTGATGAGTTTTTTACTTCAATTTTATATAGACAAAATGTAACTTACGTCTTTTTAAATAAATTCGCGGACCAACAATTCCAAGATATTTGGCCTTATTTCTGCAGCGATTAGAAAATAACGACAATATCATCAAGTGCAAGTGTTAACTGTTTACGGCCTTGTAGTGACCGGGTAAGAGGGTTTGGCCAGCAATATCTTTTTTTATAGGATAGGTTGACAAACGAGCACACAGTCCACCTCATGGTAAGTGGTTGTTACGGCCCATAGTCATCTACATCTATCCTCGACTACAAATCAAAATGCAGATGCGTTGTCACCCGTGAGAACTAAGATGGAATGCCTCTTTTCTAGTAAAAAGGGTCTCCGGTTCTCTACACTCACCATACGAAACACAGCAGCATTAAGCTACTATTTCACGCTGGTATTCTGCGAGAGCGTGGTCCTTCCCCGGTCGAGCCGACTCATTCGTGCTACAACTATACTACTAATAAAACTGCAGCATGGCTCTACCACGTATAAGTATCTTCCAAGTAACTATTCAAAATAATAATAAAACCTACCTGCCAAGCGTGGCAATCATGGCAAATATCCTCTCTCTAAGGCAATCTATGGAAGAGGGGAAGTTCTAGTAGGCTTTGAAAGGCTGTAATGATGGTACATGTCGGTGATAGCGCCACGGTTTATATATAAAAAGTTGACCAATGTCCGATCTATATCCTATAATTAATAATTTTATTTAATATCTTTGATATAAACATGATGCAATTATAATTTTAAATTCCAGGTGTTGACGACCTACTCGTGGAAGACGGGGAGCATTATTTGTTCTGGTACAAGAAGCTGTAATTTCATAGCTTATAAATTTTATGTCTCTCGTCTAAATAACCTTTTAAGTATCTCAAGTCATCAAAAGTGAGATTAATTGTATTAGTATGATTTAGCTTTAGAATAATTTACCATTGTTACTACTAAGTACCTATAATTCATACTTTTGTTCTTTAAAAAATAATTGATGGCATTTTTTAACATAATTTATTTAAATTTTACTTTGTAAAGATCTGCATTATTTTCTTTAAGGTTGAGTATGTGTTACTTAAAATTTAAATTATCAGAAAGAAACGAAAAATATTACTTTAAAACTTAATCAACTGCAATGAATTAACTAAAACAATTACTTATTAGAACAACGTTTTGTATGTTAAAGACAAAATTAAGTAGTGATTTCACGATCATCTATGTTCTCTGAAAAAGAAAAAAATACCTTTATAGTAGAAAAGTGAAACCTTGATTTATATTGATTAATTCTCCTTTATCTTTCCTGACAAGGATAATGCACTTTTAAAAATGGAAAAGTAACTACAGTCGAACCGGATGGATTGGTTATTGTCACAAAATGGCCAGGTTCCAACTGATAATATAAACATTAAAAAAACCGCAACCACAAATAAGTCCATTTTAACAGAAAGCGATATAAACTACATAAATATTATTAACGTTTAATATTATAGCTAATATAACAACTAAAGTTGTATAGCGTCTGGTACGCTTGAATGTTCCCTTCCCTTTAATGTCGTTATAGCCGATTAACTGCTTCAATATATGAATTATATTGTGAAACTAACATTTTTCTGACACTCTATATACTAATTTATGTAAACAAACACAACTCTGTTAAAATGTCGAGCTATAAATTGAAAAAAAAACTGTCAAGAACAAAATTAACGTACGTACGTAATGATTGTGCAATTCCTAGGTACACCACACACTAACTAGAGTTCTACCGCATACCTAGATGAAAGTTGAGATTGAATCATAAACGCACATTTACATAATTACTTTTCTTTTCCAATGAAACCTTTGTAATAATTAAATACGTTATAGTAGTTATAGCAGTTTTAATAATTAGTGTTAAATACTTAATAACTTTTTTATAATCTTCGACGATTATTAAAATTTAAATCAGTTTAGAAAAATTAACATTTTTCCTAACTTTAATCATTTAGCTATAAAACCATCATAGATTAAACTGCATGCTTATCGAAACAATTGATAATATCAAATTGTTTTTGTTATTTTAATAAACCAAATATATGTTTATCTCAAATTTATTATAAAAATTATAATTTCGGTGTTAAGTTCAAATTGATCTTAGATTACGCTTCCTTCACCTGCTTACGTAGATATATTTTTATTTTTATTTGTAGGTATGTATTTACATATTTCTCTATGTTTTCAATTTTTTTTCAATAAAATTTTGAAAATTAACGTTTTTCAGTAACTTTCATATTATTATATACATACATAGAAGTCGTCGGTAGAAATGTAATACAGTAATGGGAATTTTTAGTATTTAAAATGTTATAGACACAAAATTAATATAAAAAGTCAATAAAATTATGGAAATTTAAAAAAAATATGAACGAAATTAGTATGGAATATAAAACTTTTTGTGTTTATATATATATATATATATATATATATATATATATATATATATATATATATATATATATATATATATATATATTTTAGTGACATTAAATCAAATTTAAATGTGACAAATCAATGTGAATTCACTTTCTTCTTTCATAACTGATGGAATTAGGTATTTATTTAATAAATTTCTTTAGAATAGAGACTGCAATTTTATGGCATAGATTATTGTAAAAATGTTACCGGGACACGTTTTTCTCTGACATGACATGTATTCTTAACCATAGCTTAAATTTAAATTAATAATCATATTAGGAGACTGAAGTGACTCAATGTTGTATGTAACAAGTACATTAGAATAACATTAATTTTTATCGTAACAATTTCATGATTCATAATAAAGATTAAAAAATAAAAAATCGCTTTTAATTTACCTTCATATAGAAATGGCAAAAGATGATGAAAGGAGATAAGATAGATATCGCACATACGGTGCTATAACTTCACTTATACAAATAATGTAATTTTTCAGGAGAAGCATTTGAAAATTCAACATCCTATTACAACATATAGTTCCTCTCAATTAAAGAAATAAAATTATAATATTTAAACTACAACTTTAAACTCCATTTTGAAGTAAAAGCAAACATCTCACTATTTACTATTAAAAAAAATATAAACGTTTAAAAATTATTACCCTCGCAGAAGTGACGTTATGGCACTAGAAAACAATCGGACAATTATATCAAAACAAATAAAACACGAAATTATAAATTTCTAAAAAAATATTTATTATAGTAGCAATTCTACATGGAACTTTCCTATTAATCAGACTTTTAAATAACAGTCATCTTCTCACTATTAATTAGGCGAAGTTTCGTGTTCAATGAATCATTGATCGATCACGTATGGCATTTAAAAAATATAATTACTCAATAATCAACTGTATCATATTCTTTTACTTACCTCTAATACAAATTTAGTAATCAAACTTAAAAACTTAAAGAATTGTGACAATTTCAGGTTAATCAAGGGCGTGCAACGTTGTCATTGCAATAATCCATAGAACTTTACTATTAATTAGGTGTTTTAATCACAGTCGTTGTACCCGTATAGTATTTAAATCTAATTACGTAATAATCAACAGTATCAAATACAAATTATTTTACTTAGGAAAATCAGGAAGTCTTTAACGCTCCGGTTACAATAAAATTGTTTTCCCTGCAAGTGTAAATGTGGCTTTGTTTCTACAAACAATAATACCAACATAGGTAAAATATAAATTAAATGAGATCGTCGTAAAAACTTTCATAGTATCTTGGCACGAGATTAGCCGCCAATAATTGCAATAAATCACGCTTTTTACGTTCTGTAATTGGTATTTTTGAAGTGTAGCTTGTTTCAAGATATTTTCATCAATTCTTCGATTGCCTCTATTGCCACGTATTTTTTTTTTTTTTTTTGGTTGAACAATAGCTTTTGCTTCCTCCCAATTTTCAGCTTTGTAGGTAGTTCTATATTGGTAATTTTTACAATTCTTGGTGAATTTAATACTTTTGATGTCACCAGTCTAACATCACCATTGACTTTTACCGCAATATTAAATTCATTCAGAAAATTCATGTTCTTCTCAAGTGATTTCAAATCGAATAAATCGTCATAATTAATTTATAAATAAATAAATAAACACTCACGCCTGCTTTAATTTTAGACCCAAGGCATAAGACTCAGACTTTTGACATTACATTATGGGGGAAGCAAATTAAAACAGGAAGCCTGCGCAAATTTAATGAACTTTATAAAGAATAAAAAATTCTACACTCAGTGAATACGTCTCTATAATCACCAAGAAATGAAAAGAAAGTATGTGAATACGATGAAGATGAAGACGTAATAGACTTTAAGAAATTGTATGCATGTCTCTCGACGTCATCTGGATCTGGATCTTTTCATCAAGGCTTAGTTATAGACGAGTTGGAGGAGTACCGGAGTACCTAAGTAAACCCAGAGCCGCCAGTTCGGAAGACAGTTTAGAGTGGTGGAGGACGCATGAGACAGAATATCCGACTTTATATAAAATATGAGTGAATTATAAAGACATATTTAACACACACACATACATATATATATATATATATATATAATATATATATATATATATATATATATATATATAACTACCACTCACTGACTGACTACAACGATATCTCAGGAACTATAAAACATACAAACTTGAAGTTTCTAAGGTAGGTTCCTTTTATGGCGTAGAGATCAGTTAAGAAACGGTTTTGAGAAAATCTATCCCTAAGGGAGTGAAATGGGAGTTAGAAGTTTGTATGAAAGTCCTACGTTTTTGAAGTTAGAGACACGGAAATCGGCTTTAAAGTTATAAGTTTTCAATAATAAAATCCTGAATAAGCTGTTTTACGAAATCCTAACCCTAAGGGGGTGAAATTGGGGTAAAATGGTTACATGCAAGTCCTATATTTTTAAAGTATAGATATGAAGATCGACATTTACTTTATTAGTTTTAAATAATAAATACTTTCGTAGTTAAGCTTTACCTATATAGCCTCTTTATACTTAGGTAAGACTTTTGCAGCGAGAAAATTTCAAAATCTCATAGGAAATCAGATATTGTACGCAGACGAAGTCGCAGGCGGCCGCTAGTTACATAATATATGTGTTATATAATTGTGTGATACGTATATTTTTTCTTACCTGTCCACTTTTTCCAGTGGTTATTAAAAAGCTTGTGATATCTCCACTTAATTTTGGTTTTTCAGGAAGAAATATTTGTGATTCCTTTTTGTGGTAAGATATTAGATGCTTCCTTAAGCCTGAAGTGTTTCTGTTTTTCATTTTTATGTCAACCTTTTTATGTTGGCATAATTTACACAAAGCAATTTGGGATGCATGAATTATGTCGAAAAACTCATCAAATTTACTTTTAGGTCTTTTAGATCTATAACTCCAACTCTCACTACTCCGACTATTCGACTCTTCGTCACTCATGTCAAATTGTAAACTTATCACTCCGAGAACAACAAGGATTAGAGTAAAAACAATTAATAATAATAATAATAATACCTGGGTATGTCACAGAACATCGGTATCGATGAGGCTGGTATGAAATGGTCAGTTTGCGACGTGTTTTATGCACGCTTGACCAAAGTGCTTAACAGCCTTTTGTCCGGTGTGAATAAGGCACACGCATATAACGGTTGGGTCATGCCTGTCCTCATGTATACCTTTGGCATACTCAGGTGGACTCAGACTGAACTTAACGCCCTGGATAGAAAAGTCCGCACTACCATGACGTCCCATAGGATGCATCATCCGAGATCGTCGGTAATGAGGCTGTACTTGCCGCGGAAACATGGTGGTCGTGGCTTCTTGAGCGCGCTCACCATGCATAATCGCGAAGTGTGCAGCCTCCGTGATTACTTCCTTGCGAGATCGGATGATCCATTCTATAAGGACGTCATTTCTTGTGATAAAGGACTTACCCCTCTATCCTTAGCCAACGAGCAATGGCAAGACCCGGCAGTGCAGAGCATTTCCGACCGGGAGACCGTATGGAAGGAGAAGGAGCTCCACGGGAGGTTCTACAAGGCTCTACATGAGCCTTTCGTAGACACAGTAGCCTCCCTCCACTGGCTACGCTTTGGTGATCTCTTCGGGGAAACCGAGGGTTTTGTCTGTGCAAATCCCTCATCAGGATCAGGTTATTAAGACCACCAACTATCGGAGATACATCCTAAAGGATGGCACCGTCGACATCTGTCGAGCTTGTCGCCATCCCGGTGAGTCACTTAGGCATGTTATCTCCGGTTGTTCGGCGCTTTCTAACTCTGAGTACTTGCACAGGCACAACCTAGTAGCCAGAATTCTACACCAGGAGCTCGCTCTGAAATACGGTCTCGTGGATCGGAAATTGCCGTATTACAAGTACTTGCCGGAAGCCGTGCTCGAAAATGATCGCGCCAGGCTCTATTGGGACCGGGCCATCATCACAGACAGGACTATTCTTGCGAATAAGCCTGATATTGTGCTGATGGACCGGGCACAGTCAAGGATATTTTTGGTCGACATTACCATTCCGTATGACGAGAACCTCGTGAAAGCCGAAACAGACAAGCAAACAAAATATCTGGACCTGGCTCACGAGGTGACCGACATGTGGGGTGGTCTGCCGACCGAAATTATTCCTGTAGTCGTCTCTGCAAACGGGCTAATCCCAGTCAGCCTCTCGGGTCATCTGAGGCGGCTGGGACTACGTGGCGGACCGCTCCAGGTTCAAATGCAGAAGGCGGTGCTCCTCGATACCGCCCGCATCGTCCGCCGGTTTCTTTCCCTTTCCCCCCTAACCCTTGGCCGTTTGGTCTCCCCTGCCGAGGGCCTCCATCTGGTTGGGCTTTTACTTATTTATGTACTTTTATATTTATTTTATGTTATTGATATTTATGTATATTTATCTTTTCATTTTCATTTATAATTATATATTTATAGAACCCAACCAGATGAGAAAACTATATAGATACCCCAAATAATAATAATATAGGTTTATTTCCCTTTCCCCCCTAACCCTCGGCCGTTTGGTCTCCCCTGCCGAGGGCCTCCATCTGGTTGGGCTTTTATTTATTTATGTACTTTTATATTTATTTTATATTATTGATATTTATGTATATTTATCTTTTCATTTTCATTTATAATTATATATTGATAGAACCCAACCAGACGAGAAAACTATATAGATACTCCAAATAATAATAATAATAATAATTTATTGTTTCTCACATAACTTTTACAAACAAATCATATTGAAGCTCTGTAGCCCGTGGTAGTTGAAAACTGTGTTACAGGCTACATCATCTTCCCCGTTTCAGTGAAACATAGTTGTAATGTGATTATAGCAAACGGTATAAAAAAAATTTAATTAGAATGACATCAAAAATAACCTATACGCTAACAAAGTAAAAAGAGAGAAAAAAAAACAATAATAATAAGGTAAATAAAAAGTGTGTGTGTGTGTGTGTGTGTGTGTGTGTGTGTGTGTGTGTGTGTGTGTGTGTGTGTGTGTGTGAGAGAGAGAGTGTGTGTGTGTGTGTGTGTGTGTGTGTGTGTGTGAGTGTGTGTGTGCGTGTGTGTGTGTGTGCGTGTGCGTGTAAACGTCGTAATATTGTATGAGAATTATTTAGTGGAAACGATAAGATTCTCAGTAGCGTCGTAGTCAAAATTACTTAACCACTTTAGTAAAATTGACTTAATATTATGATTACTTACATGGGCAGTTTAAAAAATTGTATTTAATTTGTTGTACATTAATGTAACAGAGTAGTTAAAGTGTCTTCTAGCGAAGTTGCTCTTGTAGGCAGGCAAGGGATAGCGGACCGATTTACGAATAGAATGGAAAATATATAACTTTCGTATGGTAAGTACTCCACATTTTTTGTATAAGTCCTCAGTCGGGTGTCTAAAAGGTAGGCCTTTAATAACTTTTAATAAAGCACGTTGTGCACGTTCGAGTTCGATAAGGTGTGTTTTAGCTGCCCCACCTCAAGAATTAATGCAGTAAGTCATAACACATTCTGCAAGGGCTTTATATACTTTCATTTTAGCCTCATTATCTAAAACATCTCTTAAGTTTTTAAACACATATATGAGCTTCCTTAATTTATTACTAACAGCAGTGATATGTGCTAACCAATTTAACTTGTCATCAATAATTACGCCCAAGTATTTTACATTGTCACTACGCGGACAGTTACATTCGGGTGTGGTGGTTGGAAACTTGTTACAAGGAAATTTATGTATTACTAATTTTGAATTTACACTCGGCTTGCAATCGTTTGTATTGCTAAAGCTTAAGAACTTTGTTTTAGACGTATTTAATGATAGGAGGTTGTCTTCCAGCCATGCAGTAACGGTTTTTAAACCTTCTTCAGCTAACTTGTATACTGAGTTCCAGGTTCGTTCCCGAAATAGAAGTACAGTATCGTCTGCAAATACCAGGCGGTCCCATAATGAACTGGCCTGATATAGTTCAACGCGACATGTCGCTACATGTTGTGTTGCATTAAATAATACGTTTATCGTGCACTTAATATAAGAAACATGCATCGACATGAAATGCTTAGTCTTAGTTTAACAGGCATTTGAATAACGAGAGTCGCGTATTTTTTCAAAATGTCGAAAACTGAGTATCGAAGTGTCATAAAGTTTCTGTTTAAAGAAGGTTTATCCCCTGCCCAAATAAAAGAACGATTGGATGGCGTGTATAAGGAGTCTGCCCCCTCCTATAGCACAGTGAAAAATTGGGTGAAAGAGTTTCGCCTCGGGAGAGAAACCGTCGAAGACTTTGGCCACGACGGTCGACCTGTGGAAGTGCTCACTCCCGAAACGATTGCTCTTATCGAAGAGGAGGTTCTGAGTGACCGCCGTTTGAAGATTAGAGAAATTGCAGCAAGGCTTGGGCTCTCTAAGAGTACCGTTCATCGCGCGATTCATGAACATCTTCACATGAAAAAAGGGAGTGCAAGATGGGTACCGAAACTTCTTTCAGCGGTACAGAGACAGGAAAGAGTGCACTGCGCTTCGGAGTTTTTGGATCTTTGTGGCGAAAATCCAAAGACTGTGATCGGGCGGCTAGTGACTGGTGATGAAACTATGATCTTGTATTATGATCTACAAAGCAAGCGCGAGTCAATGGAATGGCGTTATAAGAGTGAAAAGCCCCCTAGAAAGGCAAAGGTGCAACAATCGACTAAAAAACTGATGTGCACAATATTTTGGGATTTTCAAGGCATTATGGTGGTGGATTTTAAAGAACGTAATACAGTCGTGAACGGCGAATATTATGTTTCTTTAATATATAAATTACGAGACAAGATAAAGGAAAAACGAAGAGGCAAGCTGTCTAAAGGTGTCCTGTTGCTCCATGACAACGCCCCTGTTCATACCGCTGGTGTTTCGAAGGATGCAGTTCGTCAATGCGGGTTCACAGAAGTTCAACATCCATCTTACAGTCCAGACATGGCCCCGTCCGACTATTATTTATTTCCAAATTTAAAGCGGGACTTAAGAGGAAGAAAATTTTCAAGCAATGAAGAGTTGCAGGCATTCAGTCTTCAGTCATTTTGAGGATAAAAAATGTGATTATTTTTATAAAGGTTTAGAGATGTTGATTCACAGATGTCAGAAGTGTGTTAGTATTCATGGTGATTATATTGAAAAATAAAATTGGTTTCGTTTCATTTCCTTCATTGGTTCATAGTTAGGCCAATTCATTATGGGACCGCCTACGTATCTGAATTGTTGCACCATTTACTACTGTATTACACAGGTCATTAATGTAGATCACAAAAATCGTAAGGCCCAGTGTACTTCCTTGTGGAATAACATATGTACAGGATGCGCTGTCACTTAGTAAGTTATAAAGTCTTACGCTTTGTTTTCTTTAATTCAGATAGCCTTTATACCACATTAGCGGGGTACCTCTTATACCAAAGCATTCCATACGTGCCAGTAAGATGGGAATAGACACTGTATCGAATGCTTTTTGAAGATCCAAAAATACGCCAAGGCATTTATCACCCGCATTCAGAGATCAGACTATTTGTGATGTAAGATTTTGAACGGCATCATCCGTAGATCGTCCGCATCGAAATCCAAATTGGTTATTGGATATAAATTTATGTTGTTCCAATATCTTAAGAGTCTTTTGTTTACAATTTTTTCCATAACCTTAGATAAGGAAGTCAACAATGAAATGGGCCTATAGTTGGTGTGAAGTCTTTTGTCACCTGATTTGTATAACGGTGTAACTATTGTTCTTTTGAATATATTAGGGAAGGTACCTGTATTAAAGCTCAGGTTACACAAATGCATCATAGGTTCTGCCAGAACATGACAACTGTCTTTCAATACCTTACAAGGTATGTCGTCCCAGCCAGTTGCACTAGATTGCCTGAAGTCCTTTATGGCACTTACTACTTCCAACGGATCAACTTGATAAAGCACAAATGAGTTTAGTGGAGCACTTTTTGTAAAGATTTTGGAAGCTAATTCAACGTCTGTAGTATTTATGGTCTTGAGTGTATTATTAGCTATACTGTTGCCAATACTGGTAAAATAATTATTGATTTCGTTAAGTGATTCCTTTACTGTTGGTTTAATTTTCAAGAGACATTCAGCTGTTTCGGTTCTTTTTGTGAAACCCCCAACTTCTTTAATTAGGTTCCACGTTTTCTTACTATATTTAAGATGTTTTGTAAATTGCTGCGTGTAATCATTAATTTTAAGTGTTTTAATTATTTTATTACATATGTTTCTATAATTTACGTATTTAAATTTGAGTGTGTTATCATCTGTAGACTTTTTATAATTGTTATACAATTTATTTCTTTTCCTTATTGCTCTAACTACTCCGTCCGTAATCCATGGTTTTAGGCGTCTTTTCCTGTTAGAGACTTTTATAGCGTATGTGTTTTTATTTATCACATTTTTTATTCTATCTATAAGATTTTCTGCAGCTTTGTTGGTGTCATTTATAAGTAAATACTCTTGCCAATTTTCCAATGCTAAGTCGTTTTTGATAGCACTATAGTTTAATTTATTTATATACTTCAATTTGTTATTTTGAGCAGGTGAGTTAATATTTTCTACAAGTAGTAAAATTGGCGAGTGATCGGTAAGTTCACTAAAAACGAACGATTGCCATCGTTGGTTTGTTTTTATCATGAAATGGTCAATACAGGTGTTATATCTAGTTGGTTTATCGACGCCCGGAATGAGACCATAATAGGCCAGTTGCGTTAGGTACGAGCAAGCGTGACTAGATATTTGATTAGGAAGAATATCAATGTTGACATCTCCAGCCAAGATAATATTGCGTGCGGGTAGGTTCTGAAGTAGGTTACCTAATGAGTCAATGTAGTTTGTAGGCTTAGAAAAACAAGGTGGTCTATACGTGCAAATGATAACAGTGTCGTTCTGCAATATTACTGTTAATCAATTACCTTCTGTTATATAGTATTCATTCACCGTGCATTCTATGGTGTTTCGTATGTAAACTACCACACCGTCGTTTTGGTTATAACTCTTTTTAGTAAAATGTATTTTATAGCCATATATATCGGGTACCAACCTCGGCACATTCCGATGAGGAGGTGGAGGAAATGTATGAGGATATTTCCAAAGCCATGCATTCCTCCAAAACCCACTACACGGTGTTGATGGGAGACTTCAACGCAAAACTAGGCACAAGAGAAAACGGTGAGCTGAAGTTAGGGAAATTTGGAATAGGGCAACGGAACCGAAGGGGCCAGCAGCTGGCCGACTTTATGGAGAAAGAGGGACTCTTTATGATGAACTCTTTCTTCCAGAAGCGGCCCCACAGGAAGTGGACCTGGTCGAGCCCCGACGGTTCGACAAAAAATGAGATTGACTTCATTATGACGACCAGACGCCAACTGTTCAGTGATGTCTCAGTGATCGCAAAGGTGAAAACTGGCAGCGATCACCGAATGGTTAGAGGCACACTGAACCTAAACGTTAAGTTGGAGAGGTCTCGTTTAATGAAGTCAACGCTCCGTCCCCCTCGTGCTCTAATCCAGAATCCCGAAAACTTTCAGCTCGAGTTACACAACCGCTTTCAGTGCCTTCAAGATTGCAATGCAGTGGACGATATGAATGACAAGCTCGTGGAAACTGTCCATGCGGTCGGAGCTAAGTTCTGCAAGACCCGCCGCAGAAGAACACAAAAACTCTCCGATCACACTCTTAATCTCATGGCTGTTAGACGGGAGATGAGGCTGCAATCGTCAACAGATTTGACAGCATACAGGCAACTGAATAGACAGATCTCCAAATGCATGCGGCGAGACTTACGCAACTTTAATACTTCTCGTATTAAAGAAGCGATCGAGCGGAACCAGGGCTCCAAAGTCTTTGCCAGAGATCTGTCTGCCAGAAAGAGCCAACTGTCAAAGCTGAAGACTGAGTGTGGCAACATCGTTTCCGGGACATCTGAGATTCTGAGTGAGATTGAGAGGTTCTATGGGCAGCTGTACACATCATCGTTGGAGCCACACTCAAGTGTGAGTAACGATCCAAGAGCAAGTCTTATCCGACACTATTCCGATGATATCCCGGACGTCAGTCTGAGCGAGATTAGAATGGCTCTCCAACACCTTAAAAACGGCAAGGCCCCGGGCGAGGATGGAATTACAGCGGAGCTTCTGAAAGCGGGTGGAACACCGGTACTTGAAGTCCTTCAGAAGCTCTTCAATTCCGTCCTCCATGGTGGCACTACTCCAGAGGCGTGGAGCAGAAGTGCGGTGGTTTTGTTCTTTAAGAAAGGCGACAACGCTCTCTTGAAGAACTACAGACCGATTTCCCTTCTGAGCCGCGTCTACGTGCTGTTTTCGAGAGTCATTACGAATCGTCTCGCAAGCAGACTCGACGACTTCCAGCCTCCCGAACAAGCCGGTTTCCGAAAAGGCTTCAGTACCATAGACCACATACATACCCTGCGGCAGATTGTACAGAAGACTGAAGAGTACAATTTGCCACTTTGCCTGGCGTATGTGGACTATGAGAAAGCCTTTGATTTCGTCGAAATTTGGGCGGTGCTGCAGTCCCTTCAGCGGTGCCAAGTTGACTGTCGGTATATCGAAGTGCTGAAGTGTTTGTACAGTAGGGCTACGATGGCTATCCGAGTACAGAACCAGAGCTCGAAACCTATCCAACTGCAGAGAGGTGTAAGACAGGGTGACGTTATATCCCCGAAACTCTTCACCGCTGCTTTGGAAGACGTTTTCAAGCTACTGGACTGGAAAGGATACGGTATTAACATCAATGGCGAGTACATCACTCACCTTCGATTTGCCGACGATATAGTCCTTATGGCAGAATCGCTGGAGGACCTTAGCACTATGCTCAAAGACCTCAATGGTGTCTCCCAACGGATAGGTCTTAAGATGAACATGGACAAAACAAAGATTATGTTCAATGTCCATGTCACACCTATGCCGGTAGTTGTGGGGAGCACTATGCTCGAAGTTGTTGACGAGTACGTTTACCTGGGACAAATAGTCCGACTAGGTAAGTCCAACTTCGACCGAGAGGTCAATCGACGGATTCAACTCGGCTGGGCAGCGTTTGGGAAATTACGACACATCTTCTCGTCAGGTATACCTCAATCTCTGAAAACTAAAGTGTACAACCAGTGCGTTTTGCCAGTGATGACTTACGGATCAGAGACGTGGTCCTTCACTGCTGGCCGTATGAGGACGCTCAAGGTCGCTCAGCGAGCTATGGAGAGGGCTATGCTCGGAGTTTCTCTGCGTGATAGACTCAGAAATGAGGATATCCGCAGTAGAACCAGAGTGACCGACATAGCCCAACGGATTAGTAAGCTGAAGTGGCAATGGGCCGGCCATATAGCTCGAAGAACCGATAACCGATGGGGAAGAAAGGTTCTCGAGTGGCAGCCTCGTACCGGTAGGCGTAGTGTAGGGCGACCCCCACTAGATGGAGTGACGACCTGGTAAGATATGCAGGAAGTCGATGGATGCAGGTGGCTCAGGACCGTGCTTTGTGGCATTACTTGGGGGAGGCCTATGTTCAGCAGTGGACTTGTGAAGGGCTGTAATGATGATGATGATGATATATCGGGTGGATTTTTATATTCATTAGTCCAGTATTCTGTTAGTACTAAATAATCGATAGTGTATTCCAGGCTAGAGAGAAAAATAAGCAATGTATCTAGACTACGATTTATGCTCTGAATATTAAGAGCTAATATTGATAAGTTATTACAAAAGCTACTCGATAATTCTAAACAACATGTTGTGTCATCTACATAGCTACAGTATGGATTAACATTATTGTCAATGTCTTTAATATTATTTGGATTGAATTTTATAAAATAATATAACATTATCAATATACTCAAGGACAAATTTTATGCATATTGAAAAATATATTAACGATGGTATATTTCGTGGTATTGTTACGTATATTTGAAAGTGGACGACGCTTATAATATGTAATTGAAAGTAGGTGTTTGTATGTGTGTTACAAAATACTATCAATATTAAGAGAAAACATATTTAAAAAAATATTAAGGTACTAAACAAAATTGAGTGCTTATAAATAGGCATTAATACTAGCAGTGTAATCTTCAACATATAGCAGCCGATGAATAGTGCTAGTCACATTTCCTTGTTCTTTAGATTATTAATGTCACTTCCCAAATTTATGCCAATCTGTGGAGCACCAGATTCTTTTCTTAAAAACACCTTACCAAAGGAAGTCCAACAAAACTTATAGTTATACATGACAGCATGTTTTCTTGCTAGATAAAAGAGATGTTTACTTTTTGGCGTTAGATTTTCGGAAATGAATACTGGTGTGCGTGGACCTTTGATTGATAATTGGTCTGTGTTTAACTTATCTTCCTTGTGTTCTTTGTTGAAGTATTTCGAAGCCCTTATAAATTTTTCCTTTACTAATACTGTCGTGAACTCGACAATTATCGGCTTGTTTGTTGATTTTGAATAGGGTCTGAAAACATCTTTAATATCCGTTTATTACTTTAGATAAATTTTATTACATTAGATAATTAATACATTAGACTCGAAGCAAAGCTCAATTGGGAATGACTGGAATTAAAATAAATACTGGTTGCGCGGAAAACCATTCGTATTTGATTTAATTTGACGGTAGGCTGCCAAATCGGTTATCCCTTTCCAAAACGATATCATTCATACCCTCCTATCGACACATCGGGGTGGTGGGGTGGGAGGGGAAAGAAGATGATTCTAGAATGTCACGTAATCATCGGAACCGAGGATATATAAGACACGCGCGACCGACGCGTAGCCTCTTCCCGCCGCGCTCGCCGTTGAAACCACACCGACTCTCTCCCGACGTATCTCTGGGGCCCCAGAGTGTCTGTCCAGAAGAGGTCCCAGAAGTCGCAGTTATAGTGCTCGACCGCATAGAAGAAACATCCCGGTGAGTCAATATCCAATATTATAACCTGCTTGATACAATTGTTTTAACCCGCTCCAATTTTGTGCTTTCCTAGTCAAGCAGGATTCCTTTCATCGATTTGGCAAATAATAGTTCGTTTTTTAGGGAAGAGCGAGTGCATTGTACCGCATATATAAGTGTAGAAGCATTTTGTAGATACAGTCCACTTAGATTAATATCTCGCGTAATAGGTTTAAGGTTCGACCGGGGAACTAGACTTCGGCAGCCTTAAACACGTGGCTCCACCATTTTATGGTCCTTCGAGCCGGATTTGCACTGGTGTTTAGTGGTCATCCAACCATTTTCTGGTCGAATTATTAGATTAATTATTTAGATAATGCACTCTAGTTTATGGAATAGTCTTAAATAGTGTTCGTTTGAATTTAAATTTTGATTAGGTACTCGCAAACAGAATTATTCATTTAAATAGTGTTTGTAATTGGTTTAAATTTAAAGCTTATTAGTCGCTTAAAATTGAAACAGTGTGATAGCAACCGTTTGGTACGCTTACCCGACAATCTTGATAAAAAACATTGAGTTAGCGAGCAACGCGTCGCCTCGACTGTAACAGGTGTTCGATTTAATCACGTAATACGGCATACCGAGTGTCCATCGTCCATCGTTTATGCGTGTGAGATTAATTGTGATTAATATAACTTCACTATAATAATTTAAAATGGCAGTTAGTGGAAGTGAATTTAAAATTAAAACGCTTTATGCCAAGAGGGACGTACTTTTTTCACGTATACAAAACATTAGCGATCATATAAAGAACATTAATGTAGAAGCGGTGCGGGAAACTTTTCTGAATGAAATTGAAACGGTGGATTCTTTGCGGACGGATTACGAAAGAATATTAGACCAAATTAATCATTTGGAATTACAAATCGACCCGAAATACATAGTGAACTACCAACCGCTGCTGGCATTCGAAGATATGTTGTGTCGCGTGAAAAGAACGGCAAAACTACTACAATCTCAAAACGAAGCAAAGCCGGAATTGCAGGTACGTCCTCGTGACTCAATTAGGTTGCCGCCAATAGATATTCCGGTATTCAATGGTGATATTAAGACGTGGCCCTTCTTCTTCAGTAGTTTTCAAAACAATATACACAATAACCCATCGTTATCGGACGCTGAAAAATTATATTACTTAATTAGTAAACTTAGTGGCAGGGCACAGTCGATCTGCTCGGGTTTTACACCTACAGCAAACAATTACTTATTAATATTCGAAACGCTTAAAACTAAATATGAAGATAGGAGAATGTTAGCTTCCGAATATTTGAACCAGATATTCGATCTTAAATCTATATCATCCGCGAACATCAACGGCTCAGAGCAGTTTCTAGATAAATTTGTGGCATCGGTGGCTGCACTTAAGAATTTAAAATTTAATGACCTTATGGACGTGGTGTTCCTCCATATTGCACTACAGAAATTAGACCCCGACACTGTGCGTGCGTTTGAAATGGAGCATCGTAGCTCGGAGATGCCTTCCTTTCATTCATTAGCATCGTTCGTGCGAGATCAAATAAAGGTGATGCAGCGCTCTCCGAACGTTAAACAGGAGATTAAAAGGTGCGTCGACCGTAGACAGACTCAACCATCTAAAATAGCAGGGTCGTTAACTTACATAACCGCGACGTCAACATCACTTCAGCATACTTGTATCGTATGTAAAGATAAACACGGTAATTTATATAATTGTGCGACTTTTCGTAAATATTCACCAAGCGAACGTTATAAATTAGTAAAGACAAACAACCTATGTTTGAACTGCTTAAGCGATAAGCATTTAGTTGCAAAATGCAATTCGAGTTCCGTATGTAGCAAGTGCGCCAGGAAACATCACACGCTATTACATTTTGAAAATAGCAACATAGCGGCGTCAAGTAAAGCGGATAAGGAATTCACCCCTACTAAGGTCAACGATTCTAGCGGTCGACCTGGTGATGTCGCTCTGTGCTCATTGGCAAATATGGGAGCACAACCTCCTTCAACCGTGTTACTGGGTACGGCGCGTATTTTGGTTAGGGATTCGCGTGGGAACGAACAAAGCGTCCGTGCACTGCTGGACAGCGGAGCCCAAAATAGCTTTATAACACGACAATGTTGTCAGCGCTTAGGCTTAGTAATAAATAGGTCACTTTCATGTCCTGTAGTTAAAGGCATCGGAGGTACTAGTAAAGCTACCCAGGGATATATTAATTTAAAATTTTATTCTCGGATAGATCGTAATGTTAACTTTGATATAAATGCACTAGTAGTAGATAGGGTCACTGAACGGTTGCCAACCGTTTCGGTTGACACCTCGGCAATGATTGAGTTTAAAAATTTGATTCTAGTGGACGACACTTACGCCGTTCCTGGAAACATAGACATGCTCATTGGAGCATCGCTTTTCCCTCATCTTTTGTTAAACAATAAGGTCAGGGGCAACTCCTCGCATACCGCGCCTTACGCACTAGAAACCGTATTGGGCTATGTTATCATTGGCTCCGCCCCCATCATAGATAGTATTTCGGCAACCTCTTATTGTGGTATGGCTGTCGAACCGCTCGAGTCGTTAGTCCGCAAATTTTGGGAGATGGAGGAGGTGAACGTCCCACCCATAGCTAGCTCAGATGAAAGGTTATGCGAGGAAATTTACGTCCGCACGACCGTTTGTGATCGCGACGGTAGATATAGTGTAGCGCTGCCCTTTAAGGGAGATGTTTTATCTCTCGGCGATTCGCGTCAAATGGCGGAAAAACGTTTCTACAGCTTGGAGCGTAGGATGCTCGCTTTACCCCAGTTAAAGGAAGCTTACGACGGCGTCATTAACGAATATATAAGAGAAGGTTACATATCACTTGTGGCTTCGAAATTAGATAACTACGAAGACACACCGTCATATTTCATACCACACCATGGGGTCATTAGGGAGGACAAACTTACATCTAAGTTACGTGTAGTGCTCGACGCTAGCGCTAAAACTAGCACTCACCTGTCGCTTAACGATATCCTCTATAGTGGGCAAAATTTACAGGGCAGTTTGTTTAATATAATAGCCAATTTTCGTTTGTTTAGTATAGCACTATCCGCCGATATTCGCCAAATGTTTCTTTGCATAGGGGTCCGTGAATGCGACCGTAGATTCCAACGCATTTTATATCGTTTCAACCCAAAGGATCCTCTAATGGTGTTTGAATTTAACCGCGTTAGTTTTGGTTTAAAGTCGAGCCCATTTCATGCGTTACGCACGGTGAGACAGCTCGCTCACGATGAAGGTCCCTCTTACCCTAAAGCTAAGAGGGCAATTGAGAGCGGATTATATATGGATGATTTTGTGTACTCGGTCGATAGCGTGGAGGAGGCCACCCTAACCACCGCCGAGGTTATAAAGCTCATGAAATCGGGTCAATTCGATCTTGTGAAGTGGACTAGTAATTCGCGTCCGGTTTTAGATACAATCCCACTATCACACCGTCTTTCGGCGATAAAGGAATTCGACGATTCCGATACACACAAGGTGCTCGGTCTGTGTTGGTCACCAGAGTCCGACGTGTTTAGCCTTAAGGTAAATCCGCCCGTAGAGAAATGCACAAAGCGCACAATACTGTCATGCGTTGCTAGATTATGGGACGTCATGGGTTTCGTAGCTCCGGTGGTATTATACGCTAAGCTTTTGATTAAACAACTTTGGTTATTTGAATGCGATTGGGATGACTCGCCGCCTGACAGCATTGTTCGGTTGTGGCAGCGCTTTAGAGAGGAACTTCCTTTACTAAGAGAAATTAAAATACCGCGTCATATAAACGTCGATAGAAATAGCGTCATAACGGTCGTTGGGTTTGCAGACGCCAGCGAGAAGGCTTACGGGGGCGTTGTATATTTCCACGTTCAGAATAATGGTAGAAATTCGATTAGCCTCATTAGTTCTAAGTCGAGAGTCTCCCCCCGTAAGGTTGTCTCTCTGGCGCGCTTAGAGCTTTGCGCAATATTAGTACTCACCAAGCTTATTACCGCAGTTATCAGCGCATGTAGGGATAGAGTTCACATAGAAAGGATTTTGCCTTTTCCGACTCCACCGTCGCCTTATGCTGGGTTCATTCTTCACCCCACCGTTGGGATACGTTTGTCGCGAACCGAGTGGCCAAGATCCAAGACGAGTTGGAAACGCGGAACTTTTATCACGTGTCCGGTACGGAAAACCCTGCCGATTGTCTATCCCGGGGACTCACCCCGATGCAAATAATGGACCACCCGCTTTGGTTCCACGGACCTTCTTGGGTTCACTTGGATCCCTCACAATGGCCGATAACCGATTTCGAACCTTCGTCAGTGTCACAACCGCCGGAAGAGAAGAGACACGCTCTAGTGGCGAACGTTTCGAGCGAGGTTTCTCCAATCATTGCTTTGGCGAACCGCTTGTCCTCTTGGTCGAAATTATTGCGTAGCGTAATTTACGTTTGTCGATTCGCGAAGCTTTTACCGCGACGTTCGTATGTCTTAGCGTCCGATTACAACTATGCCGAGTCGCTAGTATTACGTGAACTTCAACGTGCGCACTTCTCTGAAGAAATTACAAGATTACAATCGAATAGAGCTTGTAGTCGCGCCTTTCAACGCCTTAAGCCATTTTTACAGGATGGGATTGTAAGGGTAGGTGGACGCTTGTCCAACTCGCAGTTGAGTTTCGACCAACGGCACCCTATAGTTTTACCGCGTAAAGACCATATCATGAACTTATTAGTCGATTACCATCATAAATTGAACTCGTACGCTGGCCCCGACTTGTTGATGTCGATTTTGCGTCAGAATTATTGGATTCTTTCTGCACGTAGTTTAATACGCAATCGGGTGCACAGATGTATAGCATGCTTTCGGGCACGCCCCAAGCCGTCATTTCCGGAAATGGCGGAACTTAGATCTTGTAGAGTAATACAATCGGTAAAGCCCTTTACGCACACCGGGTCGGATTTCGCTGGTCCGTTTAAGGTCACGCTCACTCGCGGGCGTGGTATAAGATCCACAAAGGCTTACGTCTGCATTTTCGTATGTCTAACTACTCGAGCGGTGCATATAGAACTCGTTGGTGATCTAAGCACAGCAGGCTTTATGGGTGCATTTAAAAGATTTCTATCCCGCAGAGGCCCTGTAAGTAAATTGTATTCGGATAACGGTACGAACTACGTCGGTGCAAAACGTATTCTATCGAAACTACATGAGCTCTTAGCTAGCAAGTATTATAAATCGGAGTTCGCTCACATTCTAGCCGAGAACCGCATTGAGTGGTCTCTGAACGTCCCAGCCGCGAGTCATTTTGGGGGCAATTGGGAGACTAATATTAAGAGTCTAAAGAGTCACCTATACCGAGTAATAGGAGATCAAATTTTGTCCTTCGAAGAGCTAAGTACGGTGCTCGCTCAAATTGAATGCGTAATGAATAGCCGCCCACTTTGTCGGACGTTGTCTAGTGACCCCTCGGAACCGCTGGCTCTAACTCCAGCACATTTTTTGAATTTAACGCCTTTAAAGTATTTGCCCGCCGCAGATATGGATGAGAACAGATTTAGCATTTCCGCACGCCACAAATTATTAGACCGGTTAGTGCAATCGTTTTGGAAACGATGGAGGATGGAATACTTGCATACTTTGCAGTCTCGGCAAAAATGGAACACAGCGACTGAGCCTTTAGCTGTAGGGACTGTAGTTGTGCTCACCAAGGAGAATACGCCGCCTCTCCACTGGCCGTTAGGAATCGTCGAAGAGGTCTTTCCCGGTTCCGACGGAGTAATTAGGATAGCTCGCGTTAAGACCACGGTTGGGTCTTACCTACGTCCTGTTGTCCGTTGGTGCCCCTTGCCTCTTCCATAATTTAAATTAGCTTTCTAGATCAAAATTGTAGTTGAATTTAGGTAATCTTAGCGTTAGTTAGTTATTTTGTTAGTTGATCTTAGCTCTAGTTGTTTTAGTTATTTTTTGAAGGAAATCCTTCAAGGGCGGGGGGAGATGGTTGCGCGGAAAACCATTCGTATTTATTTAATTTGACGGTAGGCTGCCAAATCGGTTATCCCATTCCAAAACGATATCATTCATACCCTCCTATCGACACATCGGGGTGGTGGGGTGGGAGGGGAAAGAAGATGATTCTAGAATATCACGTAATCATCGGAACCGGGGATATATAAGACACGCGCGACCGACGCGTAGTCTCTTCCCGCCGCGCTCGCCGTTGAAACCACACCGACTCTCTCCCGACGTATCTCTGGGGCCCCAGAGTGTCTGTCCAGAAGAGGTCCCAGAAGTCGCAGTTATAGTGCTCGACCGCATAGAAGAAACATCCCGGTGAGTCAATATCCAATATTATAACCTGCTTGATATAATTGTTTTAACCCGCTCCAATTTTGTGTTTTCCTAATCAAGCAGGATTCCTTTCATCGATTTGGCAAATAATAGTTCGTTTTTTTAGGGAAGAGCGAGTGCATTGTACCGCATATATAAGTGTAGAAGCATTTGTAGATACAGTCCACTTAGATTAATATCTCGCGTAATAGGTTTAAGGTTCGACCGGGGAATTAGACTTCGGCAGCCTTAAACACGTGGCTCCACCAAATACTACTATTTGTAAGTACACGCCGAAAGACCGACAAAGGAAAGTTCGGCATCCTTTGATAAAATTAATGATTCTTCAGAAGATTAATAAAGTAGATGCGTTGCCAGATAGGTATAATGTGCCTACGTAAAAATGAAATGTAAATAAAATTGTGTATATTATGTTGTTCTTGTGATTGAATTAATCTACGTTAATTAAATTAAATTTTCCTTCACTCGTTTGAAATTCAAAAATGTTTTATTCAAGTAGGCATTAAAAATACACTTTTGAATAGTCATATAATCACTGTTTTCCCCCATTTTTTTCATTTCCATGTCTAGGGGTTCTGATTCTACTGAGAAGAATCATGGAAGAAAGTAAGAAACTCAGTAGTTGCTCTTTTCAAAATATTTTTACAATAGTTCTATAATTATATAAAGGGATAAGTCAAACATAAAATGTCAAATGTATATGTAGATACCAAATCGGTTTAGAAATTTCTAGTTAGTCCTGTGTAGTACGAGAGGTCAGTTCCAAGCATTTTTGTCTGACTTAAATTGAAAAGATCTAACATTTCTTTTGGAATCTTATTATAAAAGCGTATATCGCTACCCAAGAACGCATTATATACTTTGTGTAACCGGAAAGCAGGTATTGTGATTTTATTTTTATTTCTACTATTAAAATTGTGCAAATCACTATTATTTACATCAATTCGATGCAATCAATTTCTTTAAACGGTTCTCTAAGAGATACTCGGGCTCCTAAAAAGTACATAGACCTTTTTTACGCTTTTTATTTAATATGCACACTTTTTATATTATTCCATTAGCATTGTACAAAATGTTTACACGTTTCAAGTGTGTTAAAAGTGTCTACAATATTTATCAAATGGGTGACGACATATTCAAACACTTTGTGTTCAAAAACACACACTTCCAAAAATCGAGATTTTCAGTGAACTTATTGAACATGTTTATCTATTAGGTAATAATAATAATAGTAAGTAATTATTATAAACCCATATAGTTAATATTATAATAATTACTTACTAGAATAAATTATTATGGTATCTACCTATCTTTACCATTATCTAATTACAATATTCCTTGCGAGATCAGCATAGTGTATTCGTGTCCATTCTGAGCATACGGAAACTTATTTTATTCTTTGGAACATGTACTCTGTGGCGGCATTCAAACAGTGTTAAATGTAGTGCGTGCGGCGCGGCGGCGACGATTGAATGCGATATCAATAGAAGCCGCCAGTGCGTGTACCTTGTACTTCCGAATAGCTGCAAAATTTCTTTGACAGGTCAGTTTTCGACCTTTGATGATTCCGACAACAAGACGCCGCGCACTATCAAAGTGCCGACGGTCAAAGCTAGGGATGCGCTGTTTTTTCTTTTAATGGATATTTCATCCGCTATGTATGTTTATGGTATTGTTCGTAATGCGCATAAGTCCAATTTTCCAAATTTTTAAGCTATTGCTAGCTTCTATCGCGGGCCTTGAGCGTGGAGACCGAATCCAGAAATTTATTCCGCCGTAACGAAAAAACCCCACGCTCCCCACTCCGACGGGCACGGAGGTGTGGCTTGAAGGCCGTGCATTGTCTAACGATGGTCTAACGTCGTTTCTTTTCGCTGTCTTCGACACGGTGTTTGTGTATAAAGTGTTTTGAATATGAATGAACAAAGTGCATTTATTATTAATGAAGAAAGTCACGAAAAAAATAGTAAAAGAAAATGAGTGAGTACTCTATATACTTACATTTTATTATTATCACAAATGCAGTACTAATTTTGAATTGAAAATATAATACTGCTATAAAGATAACCTAAATTTTTGATATTAAAAAAGAGCGATATTAAAAGTAGCCCTCTTTATATACACACAAACACACACAGGCGTATAGTTTAAATTCTCAATTTAGATTCTCAATATATATATATATATATATATATATATATATATATATATATATATATATATATATATTAGAGATGGGCCGAAATTCGGGAAAAAAAATAAAACCTACTTGCACTTATTTTAACTGAAATATAAGGTGCTTCTAAACTACAATATGCCATGGCTGCAACTGGTGGTTCTACTCATGATACTGTACCACTTTCCCCAAGGAACCCATAGTCAATTCTCAAAAAAAATTGCACTTTATATGGAAATCGATCAGCTGATTGGCCAAGTCTCCATACAAACAACCGTGACATATATTTTAGAAGCACCTTATATAACAACATTAGATACTGTAAAATAAAAGGTATTATTTTTACTCATTCATGGTCAATTATTTATTTATTTATTTCGGAACATTGTAAATGTAAACCTTATATTAAATCAGTTCCTATCTTATCATTAATCTTAATCTTAGTTCTTAACCTTAATCTTAGTTAATTAGTTATAAATCTTAGAAATCCCTACCTAATTAATAATTAGCCATATTACAAAAATGAAATAAACTTTGTATTCTCCTAGTAAACATCTGGATAGGAGTCCGTAAATTAAATAAAATAAAAAATAATGTTTTTGATTCAACATTCATTAACCTCAAGTATTTTTTATTACAATTAAAGGGTATTTGTTTTCAACAATCATATTAAACCAACTTTTCTTGTCTATCTAGTCATATTTAAAATTTACCAGAGTCAGGTTATGGTGCAAAAACACCAAAGATCTGCCTTATCTGGCAGAAGTTTGTTACGTTTTTTTTTTCGTAGGTATATGTTTCCTGCGGTGTGCGGGCGGGGTATTTGAAGTAAATGCGTAAACAAGTCACGACGCGTCGCTCTCGAGAAAGCGTGCGAAAATGAACCGAAGTTCGGCCGAAGTTCGGATTTGGTTCAAATCACATTCAGCCCATCTCTAATATATATATATATATATATATATATATATATATATATATATATATATATATATATATATATATATATAAATATATATATATCACAATATTGATTCTACGTCCTTTCAATTCGCATTATTGTAGCGTCCACCACTTGTAAGCAATTTTAATACATTATGACTGCGAATATTGGTCCATTAAACAACTTCAAAGATAGTGTTTACCTCATTTCTTTGAAAATTTACCATATATCGATATACAAATATTCGTATATTGCCAGACGGAGGGAAACCAATCAGGACTCCCTTCCATATTACAAATTATCCAGAATCCCCGTAATATACATAGTTTTTAATTCATTCTCCTGCTTAAGGTGACACTAGTCGACATTATTTCCATAGAAATTTCGGAGGGGTTTTACTCCGCTGTTTGAAAGTGTACATCAACAGTACATACAAGTGACAGTTAAACATGATATCGTTTTGTCTCATTATTAATTTTGTCTGTACGGAAACAGAATAGTAAAATAAAAAAGTCATTAAAAAGTTACGAGCTATCAAAGATTCGTTTTTATTGCCAATTTTAACACAACTTTGGGCGTAAATTAGTAATAAAAGCAGTGTAAAATTTCCAAGACAAAGTCGGTACCGACACAGCTCAATTATCGAAGAATTCAATAAATTTTATTTGTAATTGATTTATGCAGTGGTTTTTTCATAAAACCCCTTCTTCCAAAGGCCTTTTCGTATTTTTTTTACGCGCGCGTTTTTATATGAATTATCGTGCATCTCACTGAATAATGTTTCCCCCCGGTGCGGTGCGGGAGGACGACACTTACACACACATGCATGCGCGGTGACGCGCGCTTATTCTAGTTTTATTCGACTCAGTCAGCTGCGGCCTGTGACATTCGTATGACTATAGCTATAACTGCGCTCTAAATTACTACGCTACATTGACCCCTGCTTGAACTTTGGATTTCGGTACTACTCTGTTTGGCATAGAAATTGATATTATTGAAAGAGATGATGCGTTTTGGACGGCAGACAAAATTTTAAAATTAGATAGCTTTTATTAGAAATGTGTTTTGCCGGAGCTGATAGATCCCCGTTACCCTCGCAAACTACAATTCAGAGACCGAATGTAAATCAAATTGATATAAGCACAGACAAAAATAGTGGAATATAAATAAAATTTTGAAAAAAAACGATCTCAAAATTTTATTAATGTTCCGCTAATTTTATCTGTACTTACCTATGTTAATTTGATTTACATTCGATTATAATTATATTCTCAGACGTGCAGGTTTCCTCAATATGTTTTCCTTCACCGCCGAGCACGTGGTAAATCAGCACAATTGCAATTAACAATTTCGTTGGTGCCGGCGGGGATCGAACTCGGGTCTGCATGTCTGAGAAATTAAAAAATATATATTTCGAAGACATGTGAAGTTCGTCAACACGCATTGAGGCAGCGTGGCGGACATTTCCTTGCCTTAAAACCCTCTCAGAAATTAGAGGAGGCCTGTGCCCAGCAGTGGGACGTATATAGGCTGTAACTTTACTTTTTTTTTACTTTTATAAATATATTATTTTACCGACGAAAATTTTAAAGAAAAATAAAAAATAAGCAACCGACAACCTCCTAGGTCCCTAGGTGACTTACGAGATGTCAGTGTAACAAAATAAAACGGCCCAGAAAAACAGACTTTCCAACTGATAGCTAAATCAGCACGCAACAATTTCATTGGTGCCAGTGGGGATCGAACCCGGGTTGCTCCCGTACTGTGATATTTTGACGAGCAATATTTTATTTATAGGTGATATTTTGTTTATGTAGGTATTCGATAGATTCCTATAGTCTGTTTTTTTCGCAGGAGACAAAAATAACAGATATTTATTAGATTCGTTTAGCACGAATAATACAGTTTTTATGATTCTGGTTCAGATTAGATTTAATTTTAGTCACTTAAATTTCGTATATTGTTCAAAATAATGAAATAAATCCACAGAATCTGCAGTTACGAAAAAAGCAATATCATTTTAGTCTCCGGCGAAAAAAAAGATATATATATATCATGATTAACTTACCAACTAGTTATTCGTTTACTAAATACGAAAAAATATTTAGACGTCATTTTTCTTCCAATCTTGCTGTACTGAATATTTACGTAGTCCTTATATTAATAATTATAATTGCATAAGTTGATACAAAATGCTATGCAATAGCTTTACCGCGGCAGTCCCCGAATGCCACACGTCTTTTTTTATATATTTTTTGCGTCTCATAGAGTTTAGGGACTGTATACTCGTATACGCGTATACGCGAACTCCTATACTCCCTGAAACGACACTCATTCCTAACTGCAAAACGCAAGAGTCTCGCAGGCTTAGTCTTGTTCTTGCTCAAATCTTGCACGGTCAGTCTTGGTCTTTGTCTTGGTCTTGCAAAAATGCAAGAACAAGACCAAGACTGCAAGACCAAGACCGATTTTGGGCTACACTATTTACCACTAGTTCGAAAAATATCTTTTTCCTGGAAATAACCGGTAAAAAACGCAGCATGATAATTTTTTAAGACATATTAAATAATTTCACAATACTTGTCCTGATCGTGAGTACCACGTCGCATTTACCCACCCTAAGGTAAAATACGTTAAACTTAAATATATTCTTTATTATTAGTGGAATGAGGTAGTAAACAGTGCCAATGGTGTAGTAAACAGTGCCAATGATTTTAAAACCTCTGAAATTGTCTCAAAAAAGGAAGAAACCTTACGGATAAGTAACTACCTATCATCAAAACAAGAAACAGGGCCTATAACCAAAAGTAGTATTCCTGACAAGACATTTCGTTAACAGTTTTAAATTAACTTTCCAAAACGTTCAGAGCTTAGGAAATAAAGTAGACTTAATTGAGCATTTATTAGTTGATACAAACATAGACATATTATTATTGTCAGAAGTATGGAGAAGTGAGGACTTTTGTGAATCTATAGTAATACCAAATTATAAAGTAGCTTCAAAATTTTGTAGAAAAAAGCACGGTGGTGGAGGTGTTTATATTATGCTGAAAGATTGTATTGATTATATTGAAAAAAATAGACTTGGTTAGTTTTTCCGTAGAATTTACGATTGAATTTTGTGCAATAGAAATACCGAAGTATAATATTGTTTTAGTCAGCTTATATACAGCGGATTGTAATATTAATATCTTTTATGAACAATTAAATAAACTACTCAATAGAATACAACTAAAATATAGTCATAAATATGTCATTATTGGGGGTGATTTTAATATAAATGTTAACGAAAACAATAGTGATTCTCAGGAACTCTTAAATTTAATGCGTTCTCATAATTTAGCTCAACTTATAAAAGAACCCACCCGAATCACAAATAAAACAGCCACCTGTATTGATCTAATCTTTACAAACTATATATCTTTAATAAAAAATTGCTATGTTATTGATTATGGTTTATCAGACTATAAAGCAACAAATCTAGAATTAAATTTAGAGACGGCGATGAGCAAAAAAGCAAGTGTTATTTACAAGAAAAAGGTATTTTACAAAACATAACATTAATTCATTCAAAAACTCATTAAATAACGTCGATTGGAATAATATTCTAAAAGAGAACCAAACTGTAAATGAGAACTATAATATTTTTCTTAAAATAATATCAAATAGTTTAAACGAACATATACCTATGATAAAAGTAAAAATAAAAAAACAAAAAAATAAAGGCTGGTTGACAACTGGATTAAAAAAATCTTGTAAGCATAAAAGACTTTTAAGAATAATCCTTAACGATACAAAAAGTCCAGTTTTTCTTAATTACTATAAAAAATACACAAAAATTCTTAAACGTAGTATCAAACTATCAAAAAAACTACAATACATTAAACAAATGAAAAATTCGAGTAATAAAATAAAGACCATGTGGAACATAATTAATAATAAATTGGGTAGAATGAAAACAAAAAATCGCAAAAATATGATGTTAAATATTAATAATAACTCAATAACGTGTCCCATTCAAATTTCTAACATATTTAATGAACATTTTGCAGCAATTGGTGAAACTAATAATATTAATAAAAATCAGAAACAATATAAAAATTCTGTCGAATTGAAACCGCCATGCTCCATGTACCTAACCTCAGTTGATGAAAGGGAAATCCAAAATAGTATAAAAAAATTAAAAACTAAATATAGCTGTGGTGTAGATGATATACCACCGGCGCTTTTAAAACAATGCACTGAAGAATTTGTCTATCCCCTTACTTTTTTAGTAAACCAAAGTTTTCAACATGGCATATTTCCAGACCCTCTCAAAATAGCACTAATAAAACCATTGCACAAAAAAGAAGAAAAAAAAACCCTAACAACTACAGACCAATAGCCCTACTGCCCACCTTTTCAAAGATATACGAAAAAGCAATGTGTAATAGACTCTACTCATTCCTTGAAAAGTATGAAATACTGGATGATAGCCAAAATGGATTCAGAAAATCAAGATCAACCACCCTAGCTGTATACAAGTTCATACAAATGGCCTTACAAAATTTAAATGATAAAAAACATAGTTTTGGTATTTTACTTGATATGACGAAAGCATATGACAGGGTGCCCTATGATAAACTACTTTTAAAACTTATGAATTCGGGTATCCGTGGGCTAGTACATAACTGGTTTAAATCCTATTTAAATAACCGGAAGCAAATTGTAGAAATTGAACACTTCAACCAAATTACAAATGAAGTAATAAAAGTTCGTTCTGAAGAGAAACACCTAACTAGTTCAATCCCACAGGGCAGCGTCTTAGGCTGTGTGCTGTTTCTTATTTATGTAAATGACCTGCCAAAATGTTTGTATAGAGAATCAACACTGCCAGTATTATTTGCAGATGACTTGTCAATACTTATAAAAAGTAACGACAACATTAGCTCTGAAGCCCTTATCTATGATACACTTCATAATGTCACTCATTGGCTTGATAGCCATAATCTAGAAATAAACCTTAAAAAAGACAAAAATTTTACAATTTCGTTCATATAATAAACCATCCCTAGAAATTAATTTTCAATTACAAAATACCCTAATAGAAGAGGTAGACTCGTATAACTTGCTTGGACTTAATGTAGATACACATTTAAACTGGAAGTCACATATTGAAAAAATTAAATGCAAGCTCTCTAAATTTACATATGCGCTTTATCAAATTAATTATAGCACAAATTTAGAAACTGCACTTTCAACATATTACGCGTATGCCTTTTCGTGGCTAAAATATGGCATTATCCTTTGGGGTAATAGTGTTAATGCAGATGAATTGTTCATTTTACAAAAAAAATGTGTTAGGATACTTGCCAGAATTGATAACAGACATAGCTGTCGACCCTACTTCATTAAATTTAAATTATTAACCTTAGTTTCTATTTACATAAAAGATATAAGTAATTTCGTATTTAAAAATAAACACTTCTTCACCCAGATAAAAGAAACACACAATGTAAATACTAGGCATAAACATAGGTTATACTTACCCCCATCTAGAACCAAAATGCTCAATTGTAGTCCATATTACATGGCAATTAAAATATAATAGTTATAAGTCCATTTAATTATTTTATTGTATATTTCTGTATATTGCAACGCCCGACAGGGTCTATAATGGTCACTGTAACTGCTAATGTACTGTACATTATAGAAGCAATAAACGATTTGAAATTGAAATTGAAATTGTATACGAGTACATACATTTGCGTGTACTTTTTAGGGTGGATAAACAGAATATCGGCGAACATACCCAGAAACAATCCACCTTTAAATGCTAACTCAGATTGATGACTGCCTACTTGAAATTTGGGTGGTTGCAGTTTTAGATACATCTTCAAGTTGATCTCTCTGTCGAGTTTTAGGTTTGACATATTCTACTTTAACAAGGTCAACAAGTTTATGGCATTTTATAATCGACTCACATAACCGCAGGATAGGAGTGAATGTTGGATTCCCTCAGGGTATATAACAGGGTATATGACTGCCTCGTTGGTCTAGTGGTTGTAGTAGTGCGACTGCTGATCATGAGTTCCTGGGTTCGAATTCTGGGTCGGGCCAAAAATTAATTGTTGAGTTTTTCCGTCAAGAAATTCTCAGTAGTTGCCCGGAGTTAGGAAGTTGGCGGTGTCTCACCCCTGTGCCTCGGAAAGCACGTAAAGCCGTTGGTCCTGCGCCTGATCTCTCTCCGGTCGTGTTGGTTTACCGTCCCATCGGATTATGAGATTGAGGGAATAGTAATATATATAAAGAGTGCACCTGTGCTTGCGCGCATAATCTTGAGCACTATAATCCTGTCCTGCGCCGATGGCTAGCCTCCGATGAGGCAGGCCGCCGTGGCCGAAATTCGGTCTGGAGGACATAAAAAATATAACCATCCCGTTACCATCCATCACAGCCTATAGAAGTGTCACAACACGGTAGCTATGATGACGGTTTAACTATCCCGTTTCCAACCATCACAGCCTATAGAAGTGTCACAACACTGTAGCGATGATAACGGTTATTCCATCCCGTTTCCATCCATCACAGCCTATAGAAGTGTCACAACACGGTAGCGATGATAACGGTTTGATCATCCCGTTTCCATCCATCACAGCCTTGAGAGGCGAACATGGTGAGACGATGACGGTTTAACCATAGTCTTTCACAACTAGTGTTGCCCAAAATCGATCTTGGTCTTGCAGTCTTGGTCTTGTTCTTGCATTTTTGCAAGACTAAGACCAAGAACAAGACCGCCTAATTTTAGCAAGACCAAGACCAAGACTGACCATGCAAGATCTGAGCAAGAACAAGACTAAGCCTGCGAGACTCTTGCGTCTTGCAGTTAGGAATACTGACCTGTCAAAGAAATTTTGCAGCTATTCGGAAGTACAAGGTACACGCGCCGGCGGCTTCTATTGATATCGCATTCAATCGTTGCCGCCGCGCCGCACGCACTACATTTGACACTGTTTGAATGCCGCCACAGAGTACATGTTCAAAACAAACTGTTTTCATACAAACTTCCAACTCCCATTTCACTCCCTTAGGGATAGATTTTCTCAAAACCGTTTCTTAACTGATCTCTACGCCATAAAAGGAACCTACCTTACAAACTTAAAGTTTGTATGTTTTATAGTTCCTGAGACATCGTTATAGTCAGTCAGTGAGTGGTAGTATATATATATATATATATATATATTATATTATATATATGTTAAATAGTATTTATAATTCACTCATATTTTCATTTGTTTTTATAATCGGCGAGACATATGATTTACTGTTTTATTTCAGTCTGAAAACAGCAGTGACAACATCACTACAGCTACAGTTGATCGGATGGTTAAAAAATATCTTCCCTTCTCGTTTTTCGATGACGAAGCTACACAAGTATATTTTCGATCGATTTGCCCAAATATGGTGTTTCCTAAAAAGGTCCACACTTAGAAGGAAGGTCAGAGAACGGTTTGAAGAGCTTCAATTGAATCTTTAGAAACGACTACAACAATGTCCATCTAAAATGTCATTTACCATTGATGGATGGACGTCAATTGCTGGTAGTAGTTACTACGGGGTCACCATTCATTATATAGACAACGAATGGAAGTATCGATCTGTAGTCCTTGATTTTATACCATCACGCGGTCGACATACTGGGGAAGATATTGCAATGTTTCCACGAATGTTTATTGGAATATGACATAATTGATAAAATACAGGGTATCACGGTCGATAACGCATTTGAAAATACCAAATTTATGTATGAATTGGACAAACAGCTGCCACACTTTGATTCAGACAATCAACATTTCCGGTGCTTTGCTCACATTTTGAACCTTGGTGTACAAGATTTATTACAGACCTTAGCATTACACAGTGAAATTGACAATAAGGGACAAGAACAGCAGTATGAAGATAATGAAGACGAAACTGAGGAAGATGAAGAGTATGCGCCAAATATTGCTGACTCACGTACAGCTATAAGAAAATTACGCAGTATTTCCAGTAAAATAAAAAGAAGTGAGATATTGAAGAGGAAGTTTCAGTCTGCTTGTGAAGCAGCTGGCGTGCCATAAAATCTGAACCCCATACTCGACTGTCCAACGAGATGGAATTCCACACATGATATGATTGGATTTGCTTTAAAAGTGAGAACTGGCATTAACATATTGTTCACTTCTGTCGCCGAATTGAATGATTTTCAAATCACAGATAGTGAATGGCAAATACTCGAAAAAATACATAAGTTTCTAATAAACTTTAAACTTCTATTAACGAAACTTGGTGGAGAAAAATATGTTACATTACCGCTAGTCATTGTATCATTCAATCTCTTGCTCGATAAAATTGAATCCATGGTAAAACAATTAGATGAGAAACCTAATCGATCCGAAGTGAAATGCTCATTCTGGGTTTTCAAGCAGCTTGAAACAAAATGCTTAAACATTATAAAAAGAGCAACTGGATTTATTGTACCTCTTTAATTTTAGACCCAAGGCATAAGACTCAGACTTTTGACATGACATTATGGGGGAAGCAAATTAAAACAGAAAGCCTGCGCAAATTTAATGAACTTTATAAAGAATATAAAAGTCTACACTCAGTGAATACGTCTCTATAATCACCAAGAAATGAAAAGAAAGTATGTGAATACGATGAAGATGAAGACGTAATAGACTTTAAGAAATTGTATGCATGTCCCTCGACGTCATCTGGATCTGGATCTTTTCATCAAGGCTTAGTTATAGACGAGTTGGAGGAGTACCGGAGTAGCTAAGTAAACCCAGAGCCGCCAGTTCGGAAGACATTTTATAGTGGTGGAGGACGCAGGAGACAGAATATCCGAATTTATCGAAGATGGCCCGTGATTTTCTTTCAATACCTGCAACTTCAGTACCTGCTGAGAGATTATTTTCTAAAGCATCATTAGTAATTAGAAAACATAGAAATAGGTTAAGTGATGAGTCAGCCAGATGGTTACTTTGTATTAATTCTTGGTCAAAAGAATTAATATAAAGTAACAGTAATGTCAAAGCTATTGTGTACTGTTATGTAATTTAATTTGTATTGTATTTTATTTATTTATTTAAATAAATGGTAAATTGTATAACTCTTTTATTCCATTTCATATAAGGGTCTATCAATCTCTTTCTAGACAGATAATTTTCTTTATAATACAGTCAAGTTAATGTCATTAATTTGTTTTTTATATGTTTTGACTAAGTTTTAGCACATGTAAGCTTATTAAATGTAAACGTTTATTATGAAACAGACTAACTCCCGTGGCCGTGAGACTTGGAAGACAGCTCAGTTGGTTAGAGTATCGGCACGGATCGCTTAGGTCGTGGGTTCAAACCCCACAGTGTATTAGTTGATTTTTCGAATTTCTCATTAAATGTTTAGACATTTATTAATTTGGTTGGTCTTTCTATGGCTATGTTAATTCATGCTCAAAATGTGCCTACTCTGTTACGTTGTTCTAAGATCTAAAGTAACGTTTAGTAAATAACAACAGGCTAATAGGTAATTGCGAGACTTGCGAGACTCTTGCTGCAAGACCAAGACCAAGAACAAGACTGAGAGCGCAATACCAAGACCAAGAACAAGACCAGGTGTATTGGCGCAAGACCAAGACCAAGACTGGCTAAGTCTCGTCTTGTTCTTGCATTTGGGCAACACTATTCACAGCCTTAGGAAGTCCACTACTAAACATAGCCTTTCTCTCGGTTTGCCTAATACGATGGATAGTTGCCACGCTTGCTTGATAACCTCAACGCAATTTTATTTTTCTAGAAGAAGCTGCTGCCTATCTCCTGATTTGTATTCCTCTTTCGCCTGTTACGACGCCCTCGTGATGATATAGGGTAGTGGATATTTTTACACCGCCACTACTATGTGAACTATCCCGTTCACGCTGTTTACGGCGCAAAATACCCAGACACAACAGGCAGCAGCGCCTAAACTGCGAGACGTCTGGCACCGCGATCCTCCATCACGATTAATGTAGGAACACGTAAGGAAACGCAGCATATTTGTTATAAACTAGCAATGCGTCCCGGATTAGTCTTGATGGTATCTATTAATGTCATTTTTATAACCATTTAGATTTTTTTAATTCGTCAACAGCCATTTGTTTTATCCATTTTTCGTTTTTGGTCGCGCCAGCTGATATCCGGGGCGAGGGAACAGAAAATGGTGCGGCCACAGGCTGTCCCTTCGAATCCGGGTCGAAGTAACCAGAAACACACAGTCCACGACTGTCCACAGTCAGTCGAGGACCACGTCCAGTCGAGGACGTGGCTCCTGATGTTGTGATGCGTTGGAAGAGAGCGGTGGAGCGCGACGATAGCTTGCACTATGCAAGGCGGTTACTTCTAGATTGTTTCGTGGCCGACTGCCACAGAGGTTGCAATCACAACTAGCGGTGGTCTTCGACTACGATGCAAGAAGGGCGACCAGCGGCAGAGCCCTTTTATTCGTTTACCATCTCCATCCTTCATTTAGGCGGATGCGTTTTTTGATTGGCCGAAAATCACGTCACATTCTAGACTCCCTCCTCCTCCTTTCAGTGCGTTTGGAAAGAAATGCGTAGATAGGAACGGAGAGGGACACTGGCATACAATAACCAACCAAACAAAACGTGAGAATACCCGTTTTTTTCCGCGCAACCAGTTTTCACAAACAAACACATGTTTTGGGTTAAAGTATAGCCTAGATCACTCCTAACATTGCTCTATATCTGTTCGTGAAATTTCGTCGTAATCGGTTCAGCCATTTCCAAAATGAGCCCAAACGTACAGCAAACAGACAAAAAGTTAAATAATGGTTATTTCAACAGATAATATAATTTTACTTATATGTATAGATAAAAATAAAATAAATCGCACAATATTACTCAATAACGTTTATTAAATTTTTGTACAATTTACACGTAACACTGATTGCATTGAATAATAATTTGATTTTTACATCATTTCAGTGCAAAGAAAGCTATTACAAAAATTTGAAATATACTTCGTCAAAAATTGATAGTGGTAATGATACTATACAATACAATAATATTCTCATAAAAATATTAATATATAATTTTACAAGATGGAGCGCTTATATACTATAGTATATAATTAAAATATTATTTATACAACCTTCGTAATAAATAAGTGCAATATTTTCTAATAATAACAGCCATTCACAAATAAATTCAATATTATAATTACAATTCCTTTAAAAAGGTTAAATGAGTCTTAAGTGCTTTAAGTGCTTTTCGATATAGAACAGGTCTGTGTTTAGTACACATATTTTCATCTCTAACCATTTTTATATTCCAAAGGGAATCGGCAAAAGAGTACAATCCATGCAGCCAAGTTGTTTTATTAATTTCACATTATATTATTGGCACCAAAAACGCTATTAGTACTTTTTTAATTAGACGAAAATATGTACAAAATCCTGCCAAGTGCAACGCAATGTTAAGTATCTGTGGTGACGTACAAGGGAAAGATAGCGTTAAGATATTTCAAATTTTAAAAATATTTTTCGTTTGTCTAAGTTACTGAAAAGTCATTTTCGTCAGGAATTACAAAATATTTATTCATCTATAAACAGTCAACAAAACACTGGTATACAAACAAGCATAAAATATGTATAAAACACAGAGCTGGTTCTTATGTACGCAGGTATATATTACATTAGTAATGTCTTCTTCAGTTAATAGAAAATGTCAGTTATACATAAAATATAATTTGTTACATACATATCCAAATACACAAACGCCGCTAAATCTTTAGACGCCGTTAAGTCTCGTGCTGACTCTATCACTAAGCCAAACTGACTGTGACATCTTTAAATTGAGTGGCGTGTATTTGGCCATGAATGTTTCTTTCTCAAATTTTTGTTAATAAAACATGTGTTTACGGTGCCGAAACGTTAAGCTACGAAGAAGCTTTTCCATCTTCAGAGGAATACTATTAGCGTGCATTTGATTTTGACCTTAATCCCAATAAAAGTTAAAAAAATCTTAAAACCACACCAATAACCGGAAAAAGAAATCTAAAAAACGCTATGAATCCGTAATGGACATCGATTTGACAAGTACTTTACTTGTACTTTTTAATATTTTACTAACACAAAAATATTTTAATATTGGGATATTATTGTAGTATTTTAGTATTCGTATATTCGATTAAGGGTCGCTGTCAAGGACACCCTTAAGTTATACCCTCAGTTTCACCGTGATTTATTAAAGACACCACCTTTGAAAAATTATGTTGTTGCATACATTTGGTACCGCGTAGTGTAGGGCGACCCCCCACTAGATGGAGTGACGACCTGGTAAGACATGCAGGAAGTCGATGGATGCAGGTGGCTCAGGACCGTGCTTTGTGGCATTACTTGGGGAGGCCTATGTTCAGCAGTGGACTTGTGAAGGGCTGTAATAATGATAATGATGATACATTTGATTTTTAACTATAGTACAGTACGGTAAGTGTACAATGTGCGCGTGAGACTAAAAGCGGTTATGATTAGCGACGGCGCGCTCTCAACTGTTCACTGCGTCACACACGCACACTATCGCAAGTACACGTTCAACCACGAGTAAAGCCCGTCTGACTTCGTGAATTGCAAGAACTATATTATTATATTATATACTTCATTTAACTCATGGCATTTTTAGCAGCCGTATAATGGTGTCGTTAATAAATCGTTTTGTCAACGACACTACTAAAAGAGACATTGACTTGTAAGGAAGATAAATTATTATACATAAACGGCTCCACTCTAAACACTTATCTAATGATTTTAAAAGCTATTGGTCGTAAATGCAGACAGTATAAAATTTCAAGTATTAAAACAATGAGGTGCTTCTAATGAAGAAAATAGATGTATATAAAATTTTATATCGTTCCATAAAGCGTTGTGTTACAAAGAATGAGTAAAATTTATTTAAAAATAACACCGTATATTATTATAATAATAATGTGACATTTCACAACCAAAGAAAATATTGCATTGATATATATATATATATATATATATATATATATATATATATATATATATATATATATATATATAATTGCCGTATGTAAAATATTAAAACGTGTATCGCAATAAAATATTAAAACCGCCACAATAATTAACAAGCAATAGTATAAAAAAATTAAAAATTTCCTAAAATAATAATAAGCAAGAAAAATTATTTTCGTTTCCTATTTTTAATTTAAATTAAGATAAACAAGTCACATTTTAAAAAAATTGTGTAAAAAAAGAATTTCTGTCGATGTAGAAAACTTGTTTTAAATCAATTATTAAAATCGACCCAAACAGACGAAAGCGAGTTAATTAAAACGTGGTAAAGTAATATAATAACATAGGTCAATATCTAAAGACAATCGGATATCTGAAATCAAATTGCGTTACTAGGAAACAAATAAATAATTGTGCTAATATGAAGATTCCCTTCAAGTACTTAAATCTTCCTTAAACACGCATTACACGTCGTAAATTAAAAAAAAACTGTTTAACCGTCTGCAATATAACTAAAATGATAACATCGTCAATGTATTCGAAGTTCATTAAATAGGCATTATTAAAGATACCTCACAAACTACTGGTCAGTTCTTGAAAAATTTTATATATTAAGATTAAGAGATAAAAAAAGAATTATCAAAATCGGTTCATCCAGTGAAAAGTTATGAGGTAACGCACATAAAAAAACATACAGTCGAATTGAATACCTCCTCCCTTTTGAAGTCGGTTAAAACAAAATATACAATAATACAGAACAAAAATAATTGAACTAATCAATTTTCACTATATTCTACATCGAATATACAACATAGCATATAATTCAAAACTATTCTGTGCTTTTTACAAATTAATGTAAATAAAAATATCAATATCTCGAGATATTACCTTGAAAACTGTGGCATTATTTTTAGATGAGTTCGTTTGCAAGACGTTGACGCGCGCACACTATTGCAATAGTGCCATCTCTTATTATCTTACAGAAATTGTGTATACTACTTTCTCTGTCGCACAAATGAGCACTGATTGCGAATGAGTGAGCTCACTCATTTGAGAATGGACACTTTTCGGAGGGGTCATAATACTAAGGGCGCATCTAACTATTTAATAATTTGGTATTTTATGCTTTTGGTATTGTTCAACTAAAAATCTAACGAGATTTTCAGTTGAACAACAACGTAACAATTATTATGTGTATTGACAAAGTTATACGTGGTAGAGCCACGCTGCAGCTATATTATGGTTGTAGCACGAATGGGTCAACTCGACCAGGGTAGGACCACGCTCTCACAGAATACCAGTGTAAAATAGCAGCTTAATAGTGCTGTGTTTCGTATGGTGAGTGTAAAGACCCAGAGACTTTTTTACCGGAAACGAGGCATTCCATCATCTTAGTCCTGAGTGGTGACAACGCATCTGCGTTTTGATTCTTAATCGAGGATAAATGTAGATGTCTATGGGCCACAGCATCCACTTACCATCAGGTGGACTGTGTGCTCGTTTGTCACCCTTATTCTATAAAAAAAAAGTTAGTTTTATCTGTTATTCTTTTTTCAATTGTATATTCTATTCGTTGATATATATTATATACAGAATAAGAACAAAATGCAACCTTTAAATTTTCTTGTAAAAATAAAACTTCTGATAGGCGCTTTACAGCAGGTTACGTTTTAAATTTCTTACGCAATTAACTAATTAAATAAACAAATTTTGTAGAAGTTACAATTTTCCGTCGCATGACGGCAGATTAGCTCCAATATGTGTATATACAATGTGGATCCAATCTTAAAGGCAATAGTGAATAGGCTTTGTTAAGCTAAGTCAGTTCGCTTCACCATCTTTAGATGAATCACCACTTACCACAGGTAAGATGGTAGTCAAGCACTGCCTAGAACCGTTAAAACAAATATAAAAAACAATTAGAAATAAATATGTCATTATTATATAACGAACATTTAAGTACTAATTATTTTATATTACACACAGCGTACTCAACCATAGTATATATATCATAGCATGGAGGTGAACAGTGTTCCATGGTGAGTTGGATGACAATGGATGGGATCAAATTATACGCACCAAATGCTTACACTTTTTTAAACTTGATATTGACAAAATTATAAAGCGCTTTAATTTATCCTTACATGAAAATTATCCTTCGATTGTTGCATTATATTAAAAAAAGCAATTATGGTAATACTGAAGTATATAGAAACAACAGTGAAATCGTGTCACAAAATTCATGCTATAAATGAGTCTAAAAAAGATTGCAAATTGTCAAAGTCACAGAAAATTTTAATAATAAAACAGTCATGTTTCAATATTGTCTACTTATTACAACAACAAAAAACAATTCTACTAAATACAAATAGAATAACCAATCTGTCAAAATTATAATAATTATCATAATTAGATTAAGTTAATCTGTATAAAATTTTACATCATAATATCTGTATTTAAGGTAGCAATTAAAAATAGCACAGGAGTATGTTGAGTTGTCAAGAAAATCGATTATCTATCTATTATATATCTGTAACTGGCTGACAAAGGAGAAAAATATAACGAGGCGATTAAGTCTACGTTAATGGAGCACGGGATATGGTAGTGTGTTTACCATGCTGCGCTTGACTGTAAATTTTCTCTTTATTATACAGGTAAATGTGACAAATGAGCAAACAATTCTCCTAATTATAATAATGATAATTAAAACAAACTAAAATAAATGATTTTTCACAGCTAGTTTAAGTTTGATAAGTATAGTAATATCATCGGCTTTTATAAAATCCAAGATGGTGATGTCCAAAATTCCTGTGTTCCGTGCTCTCCCTAAGCTATTCACTGGAATAACTTATTCAATAATATTGAATAATTATAATATTTTGGCACACAGTACACTATGCGGCGGCGGCGGCAGCCATTCTGTTCATAACCGTGGAGTAAGCGAGACCCAACGCCCATGACACCTCGTGCCCGTTCACCTTTTTGAATAGCTGTAAGGGAAACGCATAAATTGTAGTGTGTTGCATCTATAAGACTTCGATTAGGGATTAAAAAATAGCAAAAATTACGTTAAATAAGTGGTAAAATTAAAAATTATGTACAACCGACTTCAATATAGATAAAATGAGAACATCATGAATGTAATCATAAGCGACAGTAGCCTAATGGCAGGGCGCGGAACGCGAACTCAAAAAGGTCGTGGGCTCGAATCCGCCATTTGACTACTGGCGTAAACCACTCGCAATTTAAGCTTACCACGAGTGTTTAAGGGGAATATTAGTAATGTTTATAGCATTGTTAATATTCTTTTAAGGAATTAAAAAAAATCGAAGTCAATTAAGAACGCATTATTAAGCGTAACTCAAAAACTACTACTCAGATTTTGATCAAATATATATGGCGCCACATGAGCACCAGCTTTCGAATAAAAAAGAATCATCAAAATCGGTTCACCTGAAAAACGTTCCGAGGTAACAAACATAAAAAACATACAGTCGAATTGAGCACCTCCTTCTATATTTGAAATCGGTTAAAAACCGCTGAATACCGCGGAATAAAACTCCGTCTGCTAACCGGCCTGCTAAGCCTAACAACTAGCCAACCTATGAGGAAGCTCTGTGTTCAGTACAATTCACGTATCGTTCATATAATGCACAGCAAACCTTTGCTTACTTTGTTGCTGTTCTGCATTATAAGATACTAGCTGTTCGCCGCGACCTCATTCGCGTAAAATTTGTTACGATTGAATTTCATGGATTTGAATTTTTTACGAAAGACCCCAATTCTTTTACTAAAATTAAAATAAGACTAAGTTACTCCTTATAACATCAGCTATCTGCCAGTGAAAGTTCTCACAATATTGGTTCAGCAATTTCGGAGATTAGCCGGAACAAACAAAAAAACAGACACAATTTTTTTTTAATTTTTTTTTTTCAAAAATATTTCATATACCTGTGCCCCGCGGTTTCACCCGCGTATACCACTTGTCTGCACCGCGCGACTTAACATGACGTAAATGAGCGAGGTCATTTAGTTCAATAATTTTAGCTAAAAAAATTAGCAAAATTAATGTAGTACTTTTATCTATCGGCATGATATATACGTTATACAGCAAAATTACATTTTATCCACTCTCTCTCCCCCTCCCAGATGAATGCCTCAAATAGTACCCCAAAACGCGGTCTTTTCCAGTTTTAAAGAGTTTTAGATGTGGCCACTTGTAAACGATATAATAAAAAAATAAGTTCAAATTTTGAAAATGGAACTCTTTGCCAATGTTCCATGTCTGTGTCACGTCAGCATGAATTTAACGCGAGAAAATTTTCGCACAATGATTTTTATGAGTATGTGCGTGTGTGTGCGTGAACGGTTGTTTGTGTGCGTGTACTCACAGAGACGGGGTCAGTGTCGCGCATCTTGTAGGCGTCGTGCAGCAGCGCGATCACGAAGGCGAGGTCAATGCAGGCCCAGGGCTGCTCCACGTTGGCGGCCGAGCAGGCGCGCAGCGCGCTGCCGCGGTACTGCGCCACGGATACCGTGCCGCCCCTCATCACATCTGCACCGTACATACCACGTCATTCATATACAACGTGTCTCGAAATTCAACGTTAAGCGGGCACCAGGGTAGTGGACAAATCATAGAATACTATAATACATACATAATAGAACGGGGAAGTGGGCGGAGCCCGTGTAGCCATTAACATGTCAATTCACACCTATAAATGTCAACACAATCAATCGTTTCCAATTTTCATGTCAAGTGTCCTCCATGCAAATTATTTGAAAAATGGCAAATTGTGCAATAATTACGTGTTGAAAGAACAGCGGGAAATAGAATTTAAATAAAGGAGACATATTATCCAACCAGTAAGTCGAAACTATTTATATTTTGTGAATATTAGAAACAAAAATAAATAAGTATTTATGTGTCAAAAACATTAATCAAGAGTCTAAAATGTGTCTGTAATAGTGATAACTGATAATACGACGTAATTGCTTGTGTGTCCTCCCAGCGACGCCGATTCTCGTACAAAATAAGGTTAACAGCCATTTTATTGTGTATTATAGTATTCTATGGGACAAATTGACGACTACTTAGGAAAAAATCTAACTCTGTTATAATAACTTTTTTAAAATACGTCGTAAAAGTAGTTTATATACACGTATGGACATAAAGTTGCTACTGCAGTGGCACTGACCGTTGACGCCCGCGTCGGCGACCACGTCGTAGAAGAAGCTCATGGCAGCGACGGCGCCACGCAACGGCTCGCGCGGCTCGTAGTCAAGCGCGCGCAGCGTGTAGCGCTCAACTCTATAGACATAAGGTTGCTATTGCAGTGGTACTGACCGATGACGCCCGCGTCGGCGGCCACGTCGTAGAAGAAGCTCATGGCGGTGACGGCGCCACGCGGCGGCTCGCGCGGCTCCCAGTCGAGCGCGCGCAGCGTGTAGCGCTCAACTCTATAGACATAAGATTGCTATTGCAGTGGCACTGACCGATGACGCCCGCGTCGGCGGCCACGTCGTAGAAGAAGCTCATGGCGGCGACGGCGCCACGCGACGGCTCGCGCGGCTCCCAGTCAAGCGCGCGCAGCGTGTAGCGCTCAACTCTATAGACATAAGATTGCTATTGCAGTGGTACTGACCAATGACGCCCGCGTCGGCGGCCACGTCGTAGAAGAAGCTCATGGCGGCGACGGCGCCACGCGGCGGCTCGCGCGGCTCCCAGTCGAGCGCACGCAGCGTGTAGCGCCGAACCACCTCGTGGCAACGCGCGTACGCCGCTTCGCGCTTCATACCCGCCGGGCGCGGCGCTCCACTGTGCATCGAACAACCATACACAATTAATAACAAATTGATTTATTTCAAGGCAAAGGCATCTGCATACAGCCTAGTTTGGCGTGGATTTTGTTTCAAATTTTTTTTAAACTACGCTAAAGTCATAGTAAGACTGCGATTGCCAATCCGCATGCCACATAGAAAAGCCATATTGCTCAAAAAAGAGACAAGCTGTTTGAAAAAATTGTTCCAAAGTGGCAGGCTTATACCAATAAGCAAAGTGTAGGCCGACCCCCACTGGACAAAACGATAACATAATAAAAAATGCAATAAATCAACAGCTGACTTAACTTGAAAATCAAAATTGGTTCATAATTAACGAAGATATCGCGTAACATATATAGAAATAACTTAGTTGAACACAAAAATTTCTCTTTTGAAGTCGACTAAAAAAGTAGTGCGCCTAATATAATGATTGTGGCATTGAATACAAGACACCTGTTTCATGGTTTCCATTAATAGTTCACGTACACAATTATTTAATAAAATCGCACCCCTCGTACGGATCACTGTTGTGCCTCACTTTAACCATGGGAAAAGTAATTAATTAAGGTAAAACATACGGTCTGCTCTCGGCCTTTTTCCAGCGAGATGGCGCTGAAGTCATCATTTTTAAGTTTATTTGGGTTTTTGTCTAATTGGAACAAAGTCGTAGAAGTGGCTATCGCGTTAATCGGACGTTATACTTTATTGTACTAGGTCATATACTTGCCTCAAAATCCACACAATTCGACACAAAGCTCTAAAATAACATCTGTCATTGAATATAGTGTCGTTCACGTAGAATGAATTCCTAGTTCCTACGTTTGCGAAGATTGATTTTTTTTTTCATACAAAAAGAATATTAACAATGCTATAAACATTACTAATATTCCTCTTAACCACTTATGGTAAGCTTAAATTGCTTGTGTTACGACGCCAGTAGTCGAATGGCGGATTCCAACCCACGACCGTTTTGAGTTCGCGGTCCGCGCCCTGCCATTAAGCTTCTGTCGCTTATAGATTAGTAGATGGCGTGAATAAAAAAAAAGGTTTTTATTTTTTCTTTATGGGTAGACAAAACTACAGAATGCCTTCTGCTACGATATACGTATATTATGTAAGATTCATCATCTGCCTAGCCTTTTTCCCAACTATATTGGGGCGGCTCCCATTCAAACCGGATTCAGCTGAATACCAGAATTTTACGATTATGTTATAAAAATAGAAGTTATATTTGTAGATATATTTATTTAATTCAATAATAACACTAGTTTACAAAATTGAACTTTTTTTATACCCCAAAATAAATGTATATAAATATGTTAATATACATTCCTTAAAAATAAAAGCGTTAGCAGAAATATTTTTTCACGTCACAATTTATTCCTGCAGTCAAATGTTTTTTAACCACCTAACGTGGTGACGAGTTCATTGTTTATTCGTTCGCTTCAAAGGATAATTATTTTGTTTCGGATTGACTTAAAATGTCGAGTAGAAAGTGTAAACAAAGTTCTGATCGTTTTTGTTATGTTTGTGGACAGTTTATATTTTCAAAAAAGAGAAGACCCATTGTAGATTCGTTGAAAAGTGCATATCTTCATTATTTTGGATTTTCTGTTGCAAATTAAAATAAAAAGTGGGTGCCTCATGTGTTTTGCGAAAGCTGTAGAATAAATAAAAAGTGGGTGCCTCATGTGTTTTGCGAAAGCTGTAGAATAGTTTTATTTCCATGGTCATCACGAGAAAACTTTCACCTTCCATTTGGTTCACCAATGCTATATATAATGGTGTGTTATTAGGATTGCAGGGTGATTGCACAAAATACCGATGTCTTCTTTGTTTGTGGGCAGTAGAGGCAACATCATCATGTTAGAAAAGAATGGCCTATTAGGAATGAGTATACTCCGGGTAAAATGAACATTAAATACGAGTTGAGTTGTTGGTAGATCCCAATAACGTCACTACCCCCTTTACACCAAATTGGGGCTCATGAAAAATTTTTGTGAAGGCGCTTGACAAAATTTTTTGGGGGGGCTTTGTTGCGAAAAGCGGAAAAAAAAGTGTTTTTTTTTAACCGTTTATAGAAAAATCTTGTGATTTATTGGGGAAATTTTTATTCGACCGATTTATTGGAAAATTTTCAAAAGGTGGGAGTAAACATGTCATTAAAGATTCATTTTCTGCACTCGCATCCGAGTTTTTTCCCTGAAAACTTAATTACAAAAATTTTACACTACATAACACGTAAGAAACTATTCATAAACAAGAAAATTGCAATTGAGTATTACAAAAAAACGCGAATTACAAGGTTTAGAATTACAAGGTTTCCTCGTCGAAATTATGTTTTTCGTTCTTTGCTTGAAATAAGAATTACTTGGTAAAAATAGTTCGTTTTCTCTACTAAAATAAGCTCAGAGCAAATTTTAGATAACTTATTTATTTATTTAGTAATAGGGAATTAGGGAACTCTAATTTGTAGATTCTATTGATAATTGACCATCAAAAAAAATATTTGTATCTCACAATTACCTCCTATACTTTAATAATGATAGAATACATTTTCGTTATATGCTTTTCACGACGACCGAAAAAGCTTCGATACAAGCCCCAATTTCTCCGAAAAAAATTATACCAAAATAGTCAACATTTGCTTAAACTACACTATAATTATTACTTTTTAAAACGTTACTATTATCTTCTAATTAACTAAATAAAAGTACTATATATTTCACTGCGCCGACCATCTAAATTCATTACCGAGCGAACGGTTCTCGAGGTTGGACCTATGTCAACTACAACAAAATAAAATAAACTGATAATGTGTGTATGGCTGAAACTGTATGCAAAATGTTTAATAGATATTTTCTGAGTAACCCGACCAAACTATATTTTGCAAATGTTTGCAAAATTAATTTTGTGACTACTTTGGTAGCTTACCGATTTATAAATTATTTTTGTTGCACAAAAAAAATATTCAAACAATATAAATATGAAACACTGAATTTGTAGTTTCGTACTCATCACCGACACGTATGACGTAGATAATTAGTATTGTGTTAAAATCACGGACCAACTTGCTATTTCTAATACTACTGAAAATAAAATTGCGTATTTTGAATAATTAATTACTATACCTACAATAAATTACAATATATTCCATTATATTGGAATCAAATACATACTAGAAATATTGCAAATTGAATCATTGAAAATCGTACAAAAATATATATCACGCAAGAAATTCCGCGCGAAAATCCTATTGCGTGACAATCAAGAATTACTTCAGAATGTAGTATTTTATTACAATCAAACAAGCGAACCAAGTTTGGCAAAGCTTTTTCTTCTTTCAACGTAGTCATGGAGTATAGAGGTAAGGAGGACAATCTCCCATAGGAGAATAGTTGAAAATGTGTCCATCTGTTCTTTCATCATTGAACTGTTATTTACTGCTTAAATAACAGTTCAAATATCTCCACAACAGCGCTCGAGTAGCTAGATGGTATGAAATGAACTTAGCAGTTGTCGACGGAGTGAAGTGTGCTCAATTGAGAAATTTAATATTTGTGGTGACTAAAGTAGTTGATGAAACTGCAGTATTTAAAACGTCAACTAATTACTTTGTCTTAAATAATTTAGTAAATATAGCGCAGAATAGTCGCCGTAAAACATGTTGAGAGTGATTTTGAAAGTAAAAAAATTTGACAACAATAAAATAATTATTATAAAAACAATTATGGTGAGTCTGTGCATTAAAAAAAATATAAAAAGTTCTTTAAAATTTACACTCTAGCTACAGTGGCGCCTCCCTTATTTAGCGCTTTTCTAAGGACACTTTTTTATACAGAGTTTGTTCTCCTTATCTCTACACTCTATAACCGTAGTGGATGTAGGTCCAGGTTAGGAAGAATAGAAATGTTGCACAAGTAATACCTACGGATAATGGTATTTACGTTGCTACACAACAATAATATGAAATAAATTGTTTCGATTACATTTCTGTCAGGAATCGTATTTCGGGTTTATTTGTTGTTTACACTATCTCCTTATTTTAGCCATTGCATACGTTGGGCATCATAGAACTCACATAGGTGCGAAAATATGGTCAATTGATAATTTACTTCCCATATCGCAATGTATTTTTTTATTCCTTATTGACAGCCCTTAGTACCCACGGAAAGTCCACCGGGACGAGAAGGGGAAAAGATGGCAAAGTAATACGGACACTCGCGCGCAGTGATAAAGTTTTATTTAGCTTGCGTGCGCAATTTATTTAATTAATAATAATTATATAGGCTATTAAACGTCGGCAAGCAGTCAACAATAAAGGACTGCAACTTCTGTACGTAGTAGTATTATTTATTCTGTGATAATGTGGCCAATAAGTCATAAACATTTGTGCTACGTTTTGTTATAAGTAAGAATGAGTCCACACGCCGCGTTGCGTTGCGTCGTCGTAACGCAAATATTCTGACGCACTGCCAGCCACACTGGCGCTACGTCATCGCAGCGTCGTCACAACACAGTCGTAACGTTCCGTCGTCGCAGCGGCGAGGCACAATTGCGGTGAGCAAAAAGACGTCTGGCATTGCTCATATTACTACATCACTGCCGAAATCGACGCAAAATCACTGGACAGTATTGGATCTGTCTTTTAATTTCATTAAGAAATAGTGATAGACAGTTTTTTTGTTAGAATATCAGTAGTTGTTGGACGAAAAGAAGTTTTATAATTTCTTTAGAATGAGTGTTTCCAGCTTCGAATATTTATTGAAGTCCTTAGAGCCACACATACGGAAAAATTATACTAATATGAGGAATCCAGTGGAGCGAATAGAAATGCTGGGAATTACTTTGAGGTAACTATATAAGTAATGAAAATATTATAATATTTTTGTCTGTTTATAATTTAAAGTTATTGTAGTGCGCGACTCTCTAAGTCGTTATCAAGTAAATATATATTTGAAAATTTCCTGAATTAATGAAATGAAGTAATCCATATCAATTTCTTTAATAGTACACATTTTACTCTGCAAATTAAAGTCAAAGAAAATACGAAATTCACTTGCGTGCTATCAACACACAAACAACTGAGCGCTGTCGCTCCCGCGTCGCCAGCAGTACACCCCTTCCCCTTCATCTCGAGGGCTTTCAGTCAGTTGTGTTCACACAGTGCGCGTTGCGTCAACGCAGCGCACTGTGTGAACACTATCGGCCCTATTAATAAACACAGACTTGAGCAAGATTAACTTTACTCCTAGTTTACAGCTTAAAATATCTAATTTCAGTATTAATAAACATAGAGTAAGGAGGGAGTAAACTAATCCGAATCGGCTCATACGGACGGTTCATAAAAGATAGCTTGATCTCTGCAACAGCTGTCAGTAAAATCACGCCTATGAAGTCCTGAATTTCTTAGTAGTAAAGACAGTACCTGTCAATGTCATACATTATGGGCATGCCGACCTAATTAGTGCATGCCCATAAAGTATCTTTTATGAACTATAGTTTAACGACTGAGTAAGCTAGTCGCGTATTTTGACATTTTGTAAAACTTTACGTTTACGCGCGTTGTTACCCCTGTTAAATTCATAAGTTGTAGCACTAGTAATAGAAACAGCATAATGGATTAAAATGCCAAAAAGTGATGTGGAGCAGAACAAAGTGATTGCAGGTTTTTATTCATTATGTGGATTTAGACAAGTGATTGGGGCTATTGAATGCCACATATTCGAATCCCGAAAGTCGCTGGAAACATCGGACAATGCTACATAAACAGGAAAGGATACAGTTCAATAAATGTACAAGTAAGTTATATAGCACCTAGCTAGCCCATCTTTGCCATTATAGGTACTTAGTTATTTTCTTAGATTCAATACAATCACCTCAATCTATTATTTCATATTAAAGAAGTTATGAGTGCTTTGTTCCAGGTTGTGTCAAATGCACATTGGCAAGGCAGCACACATGACTCAAGAATATTTAATGAAAGTCGCATTAAAACAAACGTTTGAGCAGTCAGAATTTAAAGGCAGACTTCTCGGAGATTCTGGTTATGCTTGTACTCTATCTATCTACTATCCTGCGTCCTAATAAATAAAAGGAAGAAACGTACAACCGGTCGCACATCTGGGCCCGTAACACTGTAGAACAATGCTTTGAAGGGAAGCAAAGGTTTCGGTGTTTACTGCGAGGACTAAATACTAAATAAGAGCATACAAAACTATATATACATTGCAATGCAAAAGCAAGATCTGCTTGAGGATGTAGTATAAGGAGATGATGAAAATGTACTAGTCACACAATTAGTAAATAACTCCGTTAGAGTAAATAATTCTGTTCGGGCAGCACTTATTAACGATTTTTTTTTAAACAAATATACAATAAATACATGTACAAAAGATTTTATTTATCCCCAAAAAACAAAACAAAATTGGTTATTTAATTAATTTTGCCCTTCACGCTCTTTTCTTAATTCTAAAATTGCGTTACAAATAATATTAAAAATTATTATATTTAGAACTTAGTTTTTCCACCGAGTCCGAAATCAAAGTACACACAACGTAACACGTAACAACGTGAATACGTAACACGTATCTCTTGTCAAACTCAAAATATTGCCTGTCACCACCTGTCACTGTCATTAACGTCATCATCAAGCATTGAGTTCATTCACCAAATATTCACTGACTCACTCTTTTTACTTTTAAAATAAGTGGGTTGCCATAGCGCAAGCGTTAATCCCGGCGTAAGGAATGTATTGTTAGTCCGAGGTTACTCCATGTTTATTAATAACATTGTAATAACGAAGTAAATAGTCAGTTACTCTGAGATTAGCTAGTCCAAGTGTAACTTCGAATTATGCTTGGAATAAGCAATTTTTATTAATAAAGCAGTATGATTATTAGCATGTAATACTGCGCAGTGACAGCGCTACGCCAATGCAACGAACAAAAGAAGCTATCTTTGGCGGAACTATTTTGCGGAAATGGTAATTATTATTAATGGTTCGTGCTTTCGTTAATGACAAATAATAGGAAATATTACAGTAATAAATGGGTATTAGACCAGGTCAATTAAAATATTTTTTAAAGTTATCGATCAAATATTATTATTTCATTCATCAATTATTAGTAATGCCGTCATCATAGTTTAAGTTGGATAATATAATAATACAAAATAAATTCCTATTTCCTAATAACAAAGCCTATTAGTGTTACGTTTTCGAAAAATGTTACCAAGTACAACGACAGTAAAACTACCTACCTTATAAAGTATTGTTTGTTAGCATACGTCCAAGGTTCCCGTTGGATGATGGGGTCAACACAGACCGATGTAAATTCATTCGTGGCATTGTCTCCGGCTTCTAAACGGAAGATACCGTAACGAGCAGCGTAAAGTCCCAGGTTCAAGTAACTAAAAGCAATAAATAGTTAAAATTAATAAATGTAATTATTAGTGTGTTGGCGACGTCAAAACAATGATCGCATTCAAGAAGGGAATTGCTAGAAAAATGTCATGGCTACCTAAATAATAATAATTAGTTTTTTTTTTCGGAAAACAGGTATCCAATAGTGGTTTGTAACATTTAAATTTAAAGATGGCGATAGAAACATCTGGAATACACTCTTGTACGAGTTATATTGCTCCCTAAGATTTGGGTCAGCGTCTGTCATCAGCCGGGTGCGCTATATACAGGTGAGGTTAGTGTTTGAGTTTTCGCCCTGCATTATGTATTTAATAATTATATAGAATAATTGTTAAATTTTATAATCCCGTTAGGTTTCTTGCTGGTTCATCTCAAGATAGAGGTGTTTTCCGAAGTAATAATTAAAAAAAAAACTTGATTTTGACTTGAGTAATTTTATTTTTTCAGTGGCATTAACTTAGGATACTGTACATTTTTTAGGTTGAGCATCTGATCGGAAAAATAGACTGAAAATGACTTTTATTGACTGCACTTAGTGATCGCAGCGCCTCACTGATGGTGTCCACATTTCTGGGACACTATTTTCTACGGCGATCGTTCACCTGTTCTCTAACCTTCATGATTACCACTATGTCCGTCCCGCTCTCACCTGTGCGTGTAGAGCGTGACGTTCTCGCCGGCGGGGACGACGTGCCTGTCCGCCTCCGGGTATTGCGTCGCCTCGCTGTCGCTCAACTGGTACGTAATCTGCGTAGAACCACCGCCCAAGTCCAACGCGGCCATTGTCTCGCCGCCTAACAGATCTGAAATTAAAATTAAGTCATTAATTTATATATTTTATAAAAAATATTGGTGACAAACGAGCACACATCCTATAGACATCTATATTTATATTAAATTAAGAATCAAAATGAGGACCAAGGTGGAATGCCTCGTTTCCAGTAACAAGGGTCTTCGGTGCATTCACCATGCGAAACAAAACAGCATTCAGCTGCTACTGTACGCTGGTATTCTGTGAGAGCGTGGTCTATTCCCGGTGGAGCCGACCGATTCACGCTACAACCATAATATAGCTGCAGCGTAACTGGGTCATCATCATCATTACAGCCCTTCACAAGTCCACTGCTGTCGGTTCTTCGAGCTATATGGCCTTTTTTTATTTCTCAGACATGCCGGTTTCCTCACGATGTTTTACGTCACCGCCGAGCACGTGGTAAATCAGCACTTAAAATTGCAATTAACAATTTCATTGGTGCCGGCGGGGATCGAACCCGGTTTGCTCGCGTACTGTGAAATTTACAGCGAGCGCTAACCAACTACTACTGCTATCTCTACCACAGCGTATTTCTGTACCACATAAAAAATATTATATAATAAATTCTGTCTGAATACTCCCGAAAAAATCGAGTTTGTTTTGTATTTCTTATTGCCGATACCAATACGCACAATTCAATGGAACCACCATTGAAATTGATTGTATTAAACAATCGGTACAGCCATTCTGAAGATTAACCTGTTCTGACAGACGGACAGACAGTCAAGTAATAGTTTTCTGTATCTTAAAACCATAGAAATTGGCCGCCGGGCCTAATATAAGCCAACAACAAAAAGACACTTCAATTTAAATTTTAAATTTTAGACATCCTCTCAAACTGAAATAATGAAATAATAATCAGTTTCTGAAGTCGGTACTAAGCTATAGTTTATGAAAGAACTAGCGACCAACTTTGCCTGTACAAGATCTATTCATGTTATTTAGATTTAAGTTAACCAAAGACCACTTAATTCATACATTTTTCGTTTAAAAAAAACCTTTAAAATTTTCGAATAAAATACAGCCTATATAGATATCTACTGGCATTTCTCTCTATCTGTAAGTAATGTTTCATCAGAACCGGTTCAGCAATTCCGAACGCGGACAGACAATTTTTTTAAATGGTTATTTATGCCTTAAGGGGACATATAACCTCAAATGGCTTAGCAAGATCCTCCGTTATGCCGAAAATATTGAAGCATTAATTTTGAAATAAATATATGGTAAAGTTGAGGATTAATGTTAAGTACTATGTTAGACGAAAACACGATTCCGTAAAATTTTCTCGATAGAAAAAAAATCCAAAGTTACCTCCAAAATAAACAATAAACCGCTGTTATTCATAAAATACTTTAAATAAGATCATGAAACTGCATACTAACTGAACTAACTATAAAGCAGTGCTTATGTTATTTACTTTTTTTAAAATACCATTATTTTCACTGTAAAAAGAAATTACCTAAACTATCGGCTTCTTGAAGCTTGATTCCTGCCGCCCGGTCAGTTTCGCTTCGGCCTTTGAAGGGGCAGGTTGTGTCGCTTACGATCAGAATACACATTACGCAACAGGACGACGTAAAATTAAAATGGGAAATAACCGTAATAAAAATAAGAAGCGACTGGGTTGGCGTTAAGAAACAGGCATAAATATGATAAACCTAATGAAATAAGTATCTAACGATCTATCTACTTACAGTATTAGTGATTACAAACATGTAGGTACATATCATACGATGCGCGGGGAAGTGGGGGCGAAATTAGAATTTGAGCTGACTTACTATATCCTCTTAATAGCATGCAAATAACCCCCTAAGCTTAACAGAAGCCAGTTATTTCAATATTACATTCATTTATTTATTTTATTATTCGTTTATTTATTTTGCATAATATGTGTGTTTTACAGCTGTTATAATAAAGAAATATAGAAAAACACGTTAACCATTTCTGGTGTACAAAATTATTGAATTTTAAAACTATTAAGTATTACTTGGTACATAATAGAGTAAAATTACAAGGAAAAAAATACAAGCATTGCATAATAATTACCCAAACAAAACCTAAGAAACAAAACATTTCATACTATTTGCTTATACATACAACCTTAATATCTAAAATTATAAATTTTATGTCAAGTTATACATAATTGTCAAAATATTATTATTTTTTAAATTCATTCTTCAAAAGTTTAGAGATATTGTTGTTCTAATAACTCACTAATGGAATAAAGAGATTAGCCATTTTTTCAACTCCTTTCCGAAAAATTTCCTTGGTTGTAATTTTATGTTACTAGGTATTGTGTTAAATATTTTTATGCACATTGCATAGCAACTATTATGATAACTGTTTTAGGTATTTAACCAATTACTAATTTATCTGGATTTCTTAAAGGTTTAGATTTGTTAATGTCTCCAGTAGTTATAAACAGCTTAGGATTATTTTTCACTAATTTTGTTGTTTCAAGGATAATTATCCAAGGAAGTTTTAACGTTCTAAATATTAGTGTGCACGATTCATGAGGGGCCATATTACATAATGGACATTGACACTTTTTTCACAATGAAAGCTTTATTGATGTCTACAGAATTTCCCCATATTCTTATAACGTAGCTAAGTATACAATAAACGTATCCGTAATATGTCATAAAAGATGTTGATTGCGATGCCGTCTTTTTAAGGTTCCGTACTATGTAAACAAAGCGGTTAAGTTTATTATACCTATACTTTTTCTATGTGAGTTATCCGGTTACAAAATCTGTATAACGAAAAAGGAAATTTCTTGCACTTGTTTTATTTGTTTGCCAATGTATACGATATTTAGCTTTATTTCATTTTTTTATTGCAAAATTGTATTAACTTGGTTTTGCTTATATTTATGTGTAAATTATTATGTTCTAACCATTCAATTATTAATTTAAATGAATTATTTATGTCATTTACAAACTTACCAATGTCAAATTTTTCGTTACATGTCAATAGCATGGCAATGAAGTCAATAAATTATTCATTACATAAGAGATCTCGTTAATATACAATAAAAATAAAAGTGGACCAAATACACTACCTTGAGGCACGCCATAGTTCGTTATAATAATTTAACCTTGCAATTTCTACACTTTGTTTTCGATCTTTAAGATATGATTCTATTCAATTTAATGCCGGTTCGCGAATACCTAAGTTGTCGAATTTGTTTAGTAGAAGTTTGTGTAAAATGATGGCAAATGCTTTACTCATATCTACGAATGCTACAGAAGTGTGATTTATGTCTTCTAAAATATTAACCTTTTTACAACATGAAAACAAGCATGAGTAGTTGATTTATTACTTTTAAATTCAAATTGTTCATTTATGAGGTGAATTTTATTATACGCTACATTGCTTTTTCAAGGAATATTTAGGAAAAAGTAGGCACTAAATTTATGGGGATGGGGAGATAATTACACATATGACGTTTATCATCTTTTTTGTGGACTGGCTTTACTAAAGATTTCTTTCACCGATTTGGAAAATTGCTATTAGTAGAAGAAAGATTAATGAGGTAGGTTAAAATTTGTACCAATTCTTTACTGCAACAATTTATTATTATTGTGGAAACTGCATCACATCCCGCTGCGTTTGTGTCATTCAGTGACCTTATTATATTCAAACGTCCCGATACCATCACCATCTGGATGCTTGGCGGTCCACCACTGTACGTTTCAGAGGGAGTTTTCTTCCGCGTCGGTCGTATCGGTCCGGAAAAACCGATACGACCGACGAACTTGAAAAGATATAATAATCTTGAAAAGATATATTAATTTGATCAATTTTTTTTTCGATAAAGTGGTAATTTTGGTATAGATTACATGTCATTGTCAGAAAATTATTAAGTTTCCATTCATTTAAGTTTGTATTAATGTTTGTGTATATTTGTGCGAATTCCTAAGACTAATACGTAATACGTATTAATAATTAATACGTACTAATACGTACGACCTCTCTGTGGAATAGTTTACCACCGGCGATTTTTCCGGACCGATATATACGACCTGGGGACCTTCAAGAAAAGAGCTTACTCCTTTCTAAAGGGCCGGCAACGCACCTGCAATTCCCCTGGTGTTGCGGTTGATCGTGGGCGGCGGTAGTCACTTAACATCAGGTGAGCCGCACGCTCGTTTGCCCCCTCTTCTATAAAAAAATACCTTGTGAAAATCATAAGGAGATCTATCAGTAAGACTAATAAAGTATTCATTAATTGCCACCGCGGTTTTAGTAGGATCTGTAATTAATTTATTCTTTATTACTTTTCTCGCATCCTTGTTTAACAACTTTCCACGCAGTTTTACACTTATTTTTTTAATTCTTCACAAACTAAGTTATTAATTTTTTCAGAAAGACTAATACATTTTTAAGAGCTTTATGTATTTTTTATTGTAACTGTAATTTTCTTTTCATTTTACATCTAAACTTTAAGCCTTTAGCAACCATCTAAGTCTAGACGGTTTGTTTAAAATTTTGATACGCGTCCGAGGAAAGCACAATTCATAAATTAGCAGGAAGTTCATGAAATTCATCAAATTTAGTAATTTTCACTATAAATATGTGACCAATTTATACTGTACAAACATTCATGAAATTTTGTAATATTGTGAGGATACTAATCCATTTTGAAGATAAAGTAATGTTTCAAAGGGCTATAGATTTATTCTTGTACAGGTACTTGTAGCATTTGCGCTGTATTGTCATCTGACAATGCTAATTGCTTCCTCGGTTGTCTCCCGCTATAATTTTTTTATTTTATTTCTTTCGGATATGTAATGCAGAAACGCGTTAAACTTATGTAAAAATAATTCAATGTTAGAGCTAGGTGCTCTATATAAACATATGACGACGATTTTGTGGTTAATTAGTTCAATCCCGCAACATTCAAAAAGTTTCGTCCGTAGCATATTTTTTAGATAATTCTAGATTTTTATATTACAAGTTCAGTCATACTAATATATATACACCTCCTCTATTCTGTTTCCTATGTCGGCAAAACGTTGATGCTACATTATAATTATTAATAACTACGTTTGATTCACACCCCTTTGGAATAAAGGTTTCTGATATACAAACTACATCGGGGCGAATTGGCATTAAAGCCTCCTCAAGCAGTTTTTTCTTACTATATATGCTAGCTATATATTGATATGCAGCAATTTTAGTACATGCTTACTAGTGTTGGGTAGGAAAAAACGTTTGCGACATAGTTTTTGATTTAGGTGGTAGTACTGTAAATGGTATATGTAATGGTATGGCGGTAGTGTTGTATTTTTTGCAGTTTTTTTTTTTTTTTTTTTTTTTTTTTTTTTTTTTTTTTTTTATTCTTTATAATATAAAAATTAATTTTTTTTTTGTTTGGTGTTTCTCTTTTTTTTTTTTTTTTTTTTTTTTTTAAAAAAATAAAAAGACCTTTTTTATTTTTTTTCTTGTTGCTTTTTCTTTAAAAAAAAAAATTTTTTTTTACCAGCATTTTCAGGAACGAAGAAAAACAACTATCACTAAGTACTCACTGTGTAACAAATTGATTGTGTACCAAATGAAAATGCCTTCGTCGGCGCCGGCCATGATCTCCACACTGTTCGGACCGATATCGTATCCCATTCTGAAACATTTAAAATGTATATTGTATACAAAAGGTATATTTAATTTTTGTACACAATACAACTGGGAGACATAGTCGCGAAAAGCACTCCAAACATAAGTATAATATTGGTCCTTACTCAAGTCTTACATTGAGATGAATGGCGTGGCAAGAAACTTCAGTCCCTAAACAAACATTAACTATTGATCGTCCAGACATTAAATTGGCGCCTGAATGCTGCTGTTTCATAAGTGAGCGATGTGAACCGGAAACTTTTTTACGTAACGATGCATTTCATCATAGTCCTTAGATGTCTGTTATATGTGACCACGCATTCTCTTTTTTTATAGAAGAGGAAGCAAAAGAGCATGCGGCTCTCCTGATGGAAAGTGACTACCGCCACCCGTGAACAACTGCAACACCATGGAAATTGCAGGTGCTTTGCCGGCCTTTTACGTAAGGAGTAAGCTCTTTTCTTGAAGGTCTCTAAAGTCGTATCGGTCCGGAAAAATCGCTGCTGGTAAACGATTCGACAGAAGGGTCGTACGCGGAAGAAAACTCCTAGTAAAAAGTACAGTGGTTGACCGCCAGGCATCCAGACGGTGTGGATGGTATCGTAAGCTTTGTCGCGATGTGCGTTCTTGAAATTTGGCGGCTGTAATTAATTCTGCATTATTTAACAAGTATAAATGTAATAGGCAAGATTTTACGAGTCACAGCAGCCACTGTTTCATCATCTTCTTCATCTGCCTGGATAACTCCACTGCTGGACATGAATCTCGCCATTGTAGGAAAGATTTTATTTGCCGTGGTCGTCCCTATTTTAAGACTGTTGTATTTGGTATTATTTGCTGGTTCAATGTTTAAAGACAATATGGAAAAACTAGTGAATATTAATGTACACCTTATTATTTTATAAAGTAAGCATACTTTTACGTCGTTTCATTATTTTCTAATGATTGTAAAAATCATAAAGAGCCCTCTTACAGTTCGGCGTTACGCAAATATAGGTATTTTACGCTCCGAGCGGCACTTTATTTCATATCTTTTCAATCGCTCGCACTACGGTATTGTGAGTATAGCGACTAAACGATCTTGATCTTCCATTATACAAGTTTTCATAGGATGAAGTTCAGTGGATGGAAAATTTTGGTGTGTCATTTTTATGTTATCTAATTTATTTATTATAATCTATATGATATATTTTTCATTACTTATGAATCTTAGTTTTGAAATAAGTACACATAAATATTTTAATTGTTTCACAGTAATCGATTGTTAACCAATGTCGGTTAATAATCGATTATATCTACTAATAGTAGCATAGTGGTATAAATAAATTAATAGTACGATTGCAACCTGTTATAATAAAGAAAATAACCAACTGTAACTTATATTTTTTAATATGTACTTACAGTCAATTACCATATTTTATAATATAAAAATATTTGCCGCAACGGCATTGACCGAGCTTATCTCGAGTCAATAATTTCAGGCAGTATACACTTTTTATAGTACTTTTATTGCATAATCTGTATAATATGGACTGGCATCCATATAGCAAGCATGCAGGCATTTATATCCACTATTATTTTTTCTCCAGAGATAGGATATTTCTTTTTTTACGTTTAGTGACACATTGATACTTGTATTTATTTTTCCCCATTCGGACTGGTAAGAAAGCTCAGCTACAATCAAAATAACTGTAATGAGTTAACTATCTGGTATAATAATAATGTACGAACTTTATACTAATTGAAATATACTGTACTAAAGTAAATCTTTCCAACGATTAAAATTTGCGGGCGTAGTTGAAGATGGTCTAGCACAAAATAGCAGCGCCACGGCTAGGGTTGCCAGGTCTTAAGACCGAAAAGCTGGACAGACCAACGAGCTTAGCCGGACATTTTGGTAAAAAGGCCGGACACCCTTAATTTTTTAGTCTTAGTATTACATGACAATTTTTTAAAGTAAAACAGTGCTTGTGCAATGAAATAACAATAAAATTGAAAAATCAGTCTTCTTTATTATATAAATCAACTAATCATTCAATATTCATTAAAATATTAATTTAAATAATTGCAATATTATGTATGGAGGATGGGCTCACTACAAAATGTGGCGTAACTTAATGAAATGCATGTCGATTTGTTACTTATATTTCTACACGAGCGCTAGCGCAGTATTGAACGCAGAGGACCGGCGTAGTGAAAAATATGGTACTTTTATTTAGTTAATTAAAAATAATAGTAAGGTCAGTGTTTGGAAGTCCGTCTGGTAGGCAAGACCATCTAGCGGCAATAACTACCATTTTTGAACGACTAGGTTTTTATGCCTCGGTCGGTAAAACAGTATTACGGAGCTAGTTCGAACTAAGAAATAAAGATATTGCTAACATCATTAGGTTGAAAGAAATCGGTCAGCCATTTTATTTCGCGTTGTGAACTTGAAGTGGGAGTGTAACGTCTCTGAGAAAATAATCAAAAAAAGTGGAAAATCGATGGTGTTTTTGGAGTTTTTCTGATTACGTAAGTCATTTAGTGATCCATATACTTATTTCTGGTGATGAATACATTAATATCGCTTGAATTTCGAAATAATTACCTTCACAAAATACTAACCTTAAAATGTAATAGTTGGGAAGTCCGTCCAGCATGCATAAGGAAAGTGTTGCCGGCCTTGCCTCGAATGCCGATATTGTCAACCTTTTCAGCTGCACGTATTTAATAAAATATTTTTTTTGTTTTAAGGGTGCATAGTGCGACCATTAGCGCCGCCAATCAAGAAAAATCATTAAACGAAATAACTAAATATGTTTAATAAAATTCTGAAACGTACAAAACTAGGTAAAAATGTAAACTATTTTTGTAGGCATGTTTTTTGTCCTGGTTTAAATGTGTTTGTGTAGTTACAATCTGGATTAGGCGTTAATCCAGATTGTTACTACACGAACACATTTAAACTAAGAATTAACGCATACAAAAATAGTTTCGAACTTAACTTAGTTTTTATAAGTTTTAAAATTTTAATAAACATACCTAGTTATTTCGCTGTAATGTTATTTATTGATTGGCGGCGCTACTGGAGGCTCGGTGCGCTCTTATGCAAATCTTGAAACGTTGTTGCTATGAAAGCTTTTCTCGGGTTTTGCAAATTACTGAATTTTGGTTTTACGCATTGCTCTTAGCACTTCGATTCCCTTTCGAAAATGGCAAATATTTAACAAAATAGCTACTCCATTTGGGAAAATCACAAAACCATCGAACCTGTAACTTTTTGTTTCAGATTTATCACCTACATGTCATGCAGAAAGAGCCTGATTTTCTAGATATGATCCTTTTTTTGCAAAGAACCGATTTTGAAAGTTTAAACCAAAAAAGTGGCCTTGGTTAATAACCCACTTCATACTTGCAAAAAGTTGTTTTAATTGTAGCTACAGATCAGATATTAGCTATCCACGCCATTTTAAGATTCAAGCATCGAATATACAAATAGTACTAGAATTTCATTTTTTCAGGTGTCAAGGATGTTCCAAATTTGCTATTTACGACCATTATCCCAGCGACGAGTGCCAATTTTGCAATTATGGTCAGTAACTAAATAAGAAAACGGACAAAGCGTCCTATTCTAGGGAGAAGCTACAAGCAGCAGTAAGAGCTGTAAAAAATGGGGAGCTGAGTGGTTACAAGGCCTCTCAGGAGTACAAGATTCCGAGAATGACCATAATGGACCACGTTAACAATAAGAGGACCAAATCAAATTCACTAGGAAGAAACACAGCATTACCATTACAAGTAGAAAAGGAATTAGCTCTCGGTCGTCACCTGATGGAAAAGCATGGCTTTGGATTGACAAAAACAGACATGCTGGAAATGGTGGCCGATTTTGTGATAAAGAACATCAAAGGATCTTTTGGCATACCTGTCCAATTATTTTTTAACCTCAAGACGGCGGTGCACATTGTTACAAAAAAATACAAAGGTAAAAAAAAAGTAAAAAACGAAAGGAATTTGACAGGTATGCTAAATATGATTGAAATATTTCTGACATGTTCAATTAGAAATAAAGATTTATGTTTTTACTTAGTATTTTATTTAAAAGAAAATTCGCTACAATTTTATAGAAAATGTTTGCAACCACTGTCACCAAAGATATGACGGACTTGCCTTAAAATGAAATAAAATTAAATAACTTTGAAATTTAAACCCTATGGACAAAAATATTAAGCACACATTTCAACGCCAGTTTTGCATCAGTGCTAGAAATTGTTTTCATACATATTGCGTCACAAGTTATGGTTATATTGCTACTAGACGGACTTACCTCAACTCCGTCTCAAGTCCGTCTACACGCCGAGTTAAAAAAATAACATATAATTCTAAAGATTATTGCAATTAATATAATTTTTAGACCAATATAAGTAAATTAATATATTACCTATAATTTCCGACGACACAAATCACTTTAGAAAGCGTATCTCGTTCAATAAGTTTAGTTAAACTTAAAGTATAGAAAAGTATGCCGGTCTTCCAAACACTGACCTTAACCATTTAAAAAATTTAAATAGTAGAGTAGAGAAGTAAATGTTGATGGTTATTTTGGTATAAATTTTACGTTAAAATGATGTAGAGATTTGGAGATATTGGATTTGTATCGAAAATTTTTTGGTAGATAATTTAATTATGTCGATTTTTTTTCCCTTACGTGAAAGGCATATAAAGAAAATGTATTTAATAATTATTAAAGTATAGGATATTTGTGAGATAAAAATATTTTTTTCGCTGGTCAATATTCAATAGAATCTATAAATTAGAGCTCCCAAATCATGTCTCTCAGAGTTTTTGCCTAAACATACATCGAGAAAATGGTAATTACTAAATAAATAAATAAGTTATCTAAAATTTGCCTTAAGCTTATTGTAATAGATAATACGAACTATTATTACTAAGTAATTGTTATTACAAGCAACAAACGGAAAACATATAATTTCAACGAGGAAACATTGTTATTTTGCGATTTTTTGTAATACTCTTAACTTTTGCTTGCGTTCTAATATTTTTTTTTATAGAATTATGGTGACAAACGAGCACACAGTCCACCTGATGTTAAGTGGCAGCTGTGAACTATAGACATCTACATTTATCCTCAATTAAGAATCAAAATGCAGATACATCGTCACCCCTAAGGACTAAAATGGAATGCCTTGTTTCTAGTAAAAAAGGGTTTCCGGTTCTCTACACTCACCATACGAAGCACAACAGCCTTTAGCTGCTATTTTGAGCTGGTATTCTGTGAGAGCGCGATCCTATCCCGGATGAGCCGAACCATTCGCGCTACAGCTAATATAGCTGCAGCATGACTCTACCACGTAAATGTAGGTATAATATGAAATAAATGAGTTAATGAATAAATTAATATCGCACTTACGTAGATATTGCTTTAGACACGTGGCTGAGAAGCTGCTGTGCTTTGTCCTTAGGCAGCAGACGTAGCCCGGCCGTCGCTCGTATGATCAACGGTGTCGATTTTCTTTTCTCTAACGGAGTAAGGAATTCCGCCTTTTTTATTAATTGAACTATTGTGTCAGCACCCTGAAATATAAGTGTTAATATTATAATCTTTGGGCAGACGCAATAAATGAATACACAAGTGTTTTTGTTATTCACAAAGAAAGGACCCAACCTGGGAAATTGGGGATGGGATCTTACAGGATTATAGTGCGTGGTATAATTAATAATGTTGTACAACCGACTTCAATATAAATAAAATGACCACATCGTCAATGTAGTCCAAGTCAATTAAATACGCATTATTAAGGATAACTCAAGAACTACTGGTCAGATCTTAATCAAATTATATGGGAGAACATGAGAAGCATCAGCTTTCAAATAAAAAAGATCATCAAAATCGGTTCATCTAGTAAAAAGTTTTGAGGACACACATAAAAAAACATGCAGTCGAATTGATCTCTTTTTTAAGTCGGTTAAAAAGACCCATTATCTAGTCAATACCGAAGAAGATATAATACTAGACCGACAATTCCGAACAGAAACCGTGTCAGTGAAACAACTAGAGATCGCGCGGGCGCGGACGGTTTGCTGGCACGAAAAATATGTCACGCAGTTGTACTTCCATTTATAGCAGTTTCTGTTTTTAAGGAAATACGAAATAAAGTTACATACTTACTATGCATGCATAAAATTGATGTGTCTGTCTATAATATCTAAATAACTGCTTTTTTTCTCAATGCATATAAAAGTATATACCTAAGGTAGTCATAATAAAAACACAATTTTTTAAATGTATTTCTGTCCGTCTGTTTGTTCCGTTTAATCTCCGAAATGAATGGATCGATTTTGACGGGACTTCTATTGTCAGATAGCTGATGTTATAAGGAGTAGTAACTTAGGCATCTTTTATTTTAGAAATAGAATTAGGGTTCCGTGCAAAAAAAATTAAAACCCTAAATTACACGCGGGCGAAGTCGCAGGGAGCAAGCTAGTCTGAAATAAGCCTCGAATCACGTTGACAAAGTGTGCACATAAATAATAACAGCGTTTTCTTAGTCACATTACACAAAATCAGTGTTAGATTGTCGAAACAACGTTTTCTGTTTACAAAACAATGAACTAGTCTATCGATCGCTCGCAGTTAACTGCAGGAAATAAGGAAAATTGACCGTAACATTGCGTACAATTAATTAAGGCTGCAGAACCCGTCGATCTACAAGTATACATAAACAATTATCAACAAAACAAAATAACAATAATTAAATAAACAACAATTACTAAAATGGTCTCCCGAATGTTGGCGAACCCGTCATGTTTTTGCCGGGAAAACGAGACATTATGACAAATACACAAGATGTAAGGAGATAGATAATAGATTGTCAACTCCATTTTCGTTTTTAAGGTAAATGACCTTTCGTATCGCTGCTACTAACGCTTGTGAAATTTTGACCTCACTCCATCGGCGAAAAAGTCAGTCCGGTAGCGTACTGGTTTGGTGACCAGACAACGATATGTTTAAAGTATTATTTTTAATTAGTACTCATTCATTGGATATTTTATTATTTTTACAACAAAATTATAACTAATTAAAAATACGGTAATTATATTTAGTAATTATAATTTAATTTATAAATGTGCGAGATAAATATAAACGACACGTAGCACATCTTTGGTAAGGGCGACGATGATATTAATACTTACTACTGTAAAATATGTCTATTATTAAATTTATTTGACCTCTTTCTACATCAATAATCTTATGAATAAATGTTTATTTATATTTGAATCAAACACGTCAAATAAACAGATGTTTATTACCTTTTCAGGGTCATCCACGTGGGAAGACAGACCTGGTTTGGACTGTGCGAAAAATTCTTCAACTAGATCCAAACTTTGTGGTCCGAATACTAAAAAATAGACAGAAATGTTTAATATGACAGAACTGTACTTCAATCAAATTTTTATTTTTTAATAATAATAATTATAACGTCTTTGAGCCGTGGTAACTCAGGGCCTTTGCGCTCGCTGTAAACTTCACAGTACGCGAGCATCCAGGGTTCGATCCCCGCTGGCACCAATGAAATTGTTGATTGCAATTTACCACGTGCTCGGCAGTGAAGAAACATCGTGAGGAAACTCAAGAAGAGATCAAAAAAACTTCGCCAACACGCATTGGGGCATCGCAGCTGACAATTCCTTGCCCTAAAAGCCTCTCAGAAGTGAGAGGAGGCCTGTGCCCAACAGTGGGACGTATATAGCTATATAGTATAATAATATTTTTATAAAGGTACATTTTTAATTTAATTTAAAGAAGATATGTTTTTATTTTTCGAATTTGTAAATAAAGGATTAAGATCAAGGATTGTGTATAACAACTACGAAAAGAAGTTAAGCAACATAAATAAGTCAAAGAATTACCTGTAAACGGTACTCTAAATTTATAAGCCAAGACCCTGGTCCCTGAAGACCCAGCGTCGACAATAACAGCGTGGTGGTACACGCTCTCGTACCCGAGACTCTTAGCCAGTCCATCGAACCACTGTGTCTGCCCCGCGAAGAGCCCTTGAAAATTTAATTGAACACAATAAATAAAAAACAAGTATAAACTGTCTAGATACATAATTCAATTATTTTTTCCCTTAAGCGCGGGATAAGTAAAAGTCATGCGTTTGTATTTCCGCTTTAAACTTTTTCGCGTATTTTTTTTCGCGCAGTAAAAGTAATGTACAAGCGTTTGTAGCAAGTCCTCGCTTTAAACTGAACACTAGACGATGATCAAATCGAAGCAGATGTAAGCGAAATACAGGTGCTCATATTTCTATAGCCGCATGAACGTCAAAGCTAAAAGCTTGACGGTATGATTCTTGTTCAAGTTTTATTAATTAATAATTTCATTGAGCAAGACATGCCAGAACAAATTATGATCGCATTTTAATGAATTACGTGTGCAATAAACACCAAGATGTTTTTTTTATAGGATAGGGTGTCAAAGGAGCACACAGTCCATGTGATGGTAAGTGGTTTCTGTGGCCCATAGACATCTAAATCTATCCGCGATTACGAATCAAATCGCAGATGTCACCCGTGAGGACTAAGACGGGATGCCTCGTTTCCAGTAAAAAGGGTATCCGGTTCTCTACACTCACCATACGAAACACAGCAGCATTAAGCTACTATTCGACGCAGGTATTCTGTGAGAGCGTGGTCCTTCCCCGGTCGAGCCGACCATTCGTCGCTACAACCATACTACTAATATAACAGCAGCATGGCTCTACCACGCAAACATCTGTCTTTGTATTTAGTTTTTATAATGTATTAACCGTGTAATGGCGGTGTGAGAATATCCACCACCCCATATCGTCCCGTGGGTGTCTGTAAGAGGCGACAGTGGGAAATTGAAACTGGTGATGGAGCAGCAGCATCTTCCTGATAACAACTCAAAATAATAAGAAACTGCGCTCGCTAAGCATGTCAAATTTGGCAAAATTCCCCCCCCCCCCCTCCCTGTGAGGCAACCTGTGGGGGCCTATGTTCAGCAGTGGACTTTTATAGGTTGTAATGGAATGTATAACGAAGAAATCTGTAATATAAATTACAGATTTCTTCGTTCTTCGAAAGACTAGTAATAATTCTTTGTAAGCGCATGCTTATTTTACCTTTTAAGATATTATTTGCTGCGGACAAAGGACATAATACTTGTATACAGAAATTATGTTAAAATTTACATTTACAAAATATAACAAATTTAAATAATGACGTATAATTTTATTCATATAATGTGGTTTTCCTAAACTAACTGTCCTTGAACGACTAATATGACTTGTAATTGTGAATATCTCGTCAACGATTTAAAAAGTTTTATATCGCAGCCCGATGGTTTAACATACATATACATAAAAACACTCACGCCTGTCACCCAGAGGGGTAGGCAGAGACTACAGACTTCCATTTGACACGATCCTGACACAGCTCTCTCGCCTCCTTCACATCCATATACCTACGCATACATGCTCGCCGGTTAAGGGTACTCCTAATTTGGCCCGTTTTCAATAAATCGCTAATTTGGTCGATAAATTTTCGCCTAGGACGTCCCATTCCGACTCTGCCATTCACTTCTGCAGCATAAATTTTCTTTGTCCCTCTTTCCTCATTCATTCTTTCCACATGACCAAACCACCGCATTGGGGCATAAGTCGCGCGCGTCCGGAGGCTTCGACCACCTAATCCTAGGCCCAGCATACACGTGTCCCCCGGATGGTGCTAAATGAGCGACAAGCCGATAGCACAGACACGGATATAAAATATACTACCTCACATTTCGCACATGAGGCCCGATGGTTTAATCAGCCAGTTATTTGATACCTACGCCGTTTTAAGCCAAAAGTTAATAATTTAAATTTGAAATTCAAAGTCAGATGCATATCGAACTTTGATCCGGCCAATATTAGAAAATTGCAATTTCAAATTTAAGGGCCGCACGTGGTATCTTGACCATGGCACGGCCCGTCAGATAATGCTGCTTAGTTATGAGTGTCTAATTACACATGTATTGAAAATCAATAAGTTAAGATTAAAACAGAAAAAAACAATAATTGATTTTGGCATAACTCGGGATTCAAACCTGGTACCACATGATCAGCAGTAGCGCTACAACCACTCGACCAACGAGGCAGTCAATTTTAAGTGTATGATGTCCATTAGAGATGCCTCGAATACTCGCTATTATTCGGTATTCGGCATTACTCGACATTTTTTTGTTATTCGTCAAATACCGAATAATAGCTATTGATATATTAAAAGGGGAAGATATGTTACACGCTAATATCGCAATCACTAAACCTGGGCTCGGCGCACGACTACAAGCACCAAAACTTACACATCTGTTATCGTAACCGCAAAATTACTAATTAGGTTAGGCTTTTTAATTAATATTTAATGTCTAAAAGGGTCAATTGTGGTGCAAAAAACTAGTTTTTCTGCACGATTTGGATCAAGTCGGTTGCGCTTTTCGTCATAAAGCAAACCTGCCTCAGAAAAGTCGTTCTGAATAAACAGAGCTTACTAGTGTGATTAAGTATCGTTTAGTTTATACTTAAAATGGAGGATTTGGCAGGATTGTTTTTTTTTAAGTTACACTTCAACTATTTCAGTCTTTAATTCAATTGAAATTCAGTCTTTAATTCAATTCAATTGATTGAATCAATAATGTCTTTCTGTAATTGAAGAACTTGTTCGAAAATTAAAATGTCTTCTTGAACGAAAATTAAAACGTCGACTGACGTCACGTCAAGCAAGCTCATCACGAATGACAAACAATATGCGTGCCGCCCAACCTAACCTACCACACACGAGTGACAAGGGAAAGGAGGCAAAGAATTAGAGTAGCAACAATACTCGTCATGCCGCACGTCATGCTCTTCATGCCCATCGCTCCCTGTTTTGTTTTGTCGGATTTTTGGGCGCGAGTCAAAGGACTGGCAATATAAGCGCGAGTCTCCGGCCCAGTGTTGCCAGATGTCTTGAACCTTTTATCTGTATTAGACACTGCTAAAATCTGTATTAAATCTGTATGCTACTTAAACTTAAAATTTGTATAATTTAATAAACCAAAATAGAATAATTGATCATCATCATCATTGCTTTTTTTGAAAAACAAGGAATAACTACTAACATGATATGCAGATAAGGTTTGATTATCGTTATCAAAAAAAAATATTTTTTTATAGAATAAAGGTGACAAACGAGCACACAGTCCACCGATGGTAAGTGGATGCTGTGGCCCATAGACATCCACATTTATCCTCGCTTAAGAATTAAAACGCAGATACGTTGTCACGCCTGAGGACCAAGAGGGGATGCCTCATTTCCAGTAAAAAGGGTCTCCATTTCTACTTTCACCATACAAAACACAGCAGTATTATCTGGTATTTTACGCTGGTATTCTGTGAGAGCGTGGTCCTTCCCCGGTCGATATCGTCGTCGATATCGTATATATATATATATATATATATATATATATATATATATATATATATATATATATATATATATATTTTATAATATATATAGCTGCAACGTGGCTCTACCATGTATAAAATATACACTATACACAAAATTTTTTATATAGCAAAATTGAAAACATTAATTTAAGCAAACAACATATTAAAACTCAAACATTTGCCTATTGAAGATATAATTACTTTATTATTTTCAGTCACACATATTTTATACACAGGGCGTTAGTGTAAACATGTTATACAAACCAGGGGTCACTTATAGAACGTAAATTCAATGAAAAATAACATTTTTTTTTAGTAAAAATCTCAATTTTTCCTTAATTCCTCAATTTTGCCTGTCCTAAGCCAGGGTGAAAGTATGAAGGAAAAGTTACATCACAGGTTATGTGTACCTATTGTGTTTTTATTAGAATATAGTGTAGGTAGCTAGTGCGGGCGGTGATCTTTACAGTGATTACTCACCCGGGCGCATAGGGTATCCATGAATTTACGGACGGTTTCGGACAGAAACCTCTTAAATTTTATGAAAGAAAATAGGGTTTTTTTTTAGAATTTGGATAAATATTTTCATATTAAAGCCAACTACCTATAGTTTTAGTGACAAAGGTGTTTACACTTACACCTTGTATACATATTTTGTAATACACTTGTAATTCTGCCATACTAACTAATTACGTTGTGAAAAAATAAATCAACCATAAAGAATAGAATCATGAATGTGTGTAACGCGGTATCTAGTCTCTTATTTTGCTTCATTCTATTTTAAGTTGAATATTATGATAATCCAATCAATAGAGTTAGAAAACTCTGTATAAAAATCTGTACCCAGTGCTAATCTGTATCATACACCGAAAATCTGTATAAATACGGGGAAATCTGTATATATGGCAACACTGCTCCGGCCACATAATCGCGCAAACGCAGTCCTAATCGAGAGCTCGTTACGGAAGCGTCGTTCTATTACGATAAATAAATGTTATCCACCATCTGTTAGCGAGGACGACGACGTATATTTCTTTTTTGACATTGATATAATTATCTATACTAAATATGCATATAGCTCGTACGCTCACATAGTTTCAACCATGAAGGTTAGAGAACAGGAGAACGATCGCGTTAGAAAATATTGTCCCAGAAATATGGACACCATAAGTGAGGCGCTGCGATCGCTAAGTTCAGTCAATAAAAGTCATTTTCAGTCTATTTTTCCGATCAGATGCTAAACCACTTGCACGTCCACACACAATAAAATATTTCTCCATTTTTAATGTTTCTTTTTGTCAAAAATTACAAAATTACGGAGCATGAAAATTTTCTCACCAATGCGAAATTTGTACATTATTCAACTAACTTCATCTACTTGTACTCATAAACAGCTAACTTCGCAGTTACTACTCACCGCCGTCGGCGCCGCTATAAAATCTACAATTTTCAAGGACAGGCGGGCTATGCTTTAGTACGTATTGATCGTTCTCCTGTTCTCTAACTTTCATGGTTTCAACATCCATTGTGTTAAAGCAAACACAACCTAGTGCGTAGCGTCTCGATTAATTGCGCGAGTAGAACAGTATGTGGGCAGAGAGGGCAACATCGCGGCAACGCGAGGAGTAGAGCGATGAGCAGCGCGAGGAGAATAATGTGGCGGAGACATAAACACATACGAAATCGATTATGGGGAAAATCACTTACAGTATTAAATGCTGGGTTATACAATACGATATTCCCGTAAAATAGGTACAAGGAAAGGGTTGCCAGCATTTAAAAATGTAAAATCAGTATAATATGAGACTGATTAATTAAACTTCATTGTTTCTTTTCTCATAACCTTAAAAAATTTAGATTACAGTAACAAATAAATGATTGGTAAGTTCAAGACTACAGACTACAAGCGTGATATTATTATTTGATAATTAAATTATTTTTATATTCCTTTTTTTACGTCGAATAATAATGGCGAATTTTTCGACTATTCGCCGTAGGGAATGGCGATTAATCGGTGTTCGACTATTCGCTATAGCAACTATTCGCGGCATCTCTAATGTATCAGGACACGTATTCGATAAACGAACACGTGTGTATTTCATATGGAAGTGATGTTTGATATATTTGCAGAAAACATTAATTGAATATGTTAAGATGATATAATAGCATGAAATTAATTTTGTAGGTTATTAACTAATCAGTGAGTATGGAGTGTAGAAATAAGAAAACCGTTAAATAAGGGTGGCGCCACAACAGCTACAAGCTAAATTTTAAAGAACGTGCCGAAAATTATTAGTAGGATAGACGACTTTTTCGAGGTTATATTTACTAAATAAAATTATTTTAGATTTTAGAGCTACTGAGCAGTTTAGCAGCACACTTCAAACATCGACAACTGCTAAGTTTATTTCATCCCACTCCAGCGCTGTTGCGGAGAGTTTTTGAACTGTTATTTACTGCTTACAGATGGCCACTTTTTCAACTATTCTACTAAGGGAGTTAGTACTCCTTACTTCTACACTCCATATCAGTGAGCTTTATTGGTAACGGCCACGTGCTCGTTAAACTGACATTACACTGAGTCCATCATAAAGGGTCCCTCTTTCTCCATGAAGTCGGCTAGCTGCTGGCCTTTTGGGTTCAGTTGCCCCACAGATTACCCCCTAATAGATTCCGCATACAGGGTCACAAACGCGCACAACACATGCTTGCTGTAACTAGCATACGAAGTAACGCTAAGAATCACGATATCAGAGTCGACCAAGTTTGTGACCCGTAGGCACGTTCGAGATCTTGACAATTTAAAAATAGTCTTGTATCCAAAATACATTACAAATGACTTCCTTTGCAGTAAAATAGTGTGGCAAGTTAGCTAAGACATCCAGTTATCAAAAAGATGGCATAACATTTCATCGGTAAGTAAATTCTATTCTTATCACGTTAACCTATTTCAAATGCACGCGGAGTTCAACTTATACTGGTAATATAATGGTGCAAAGTGATAACAATTAAGCACCCGTTGATGTCTTTCTAAAATGTCCCTTTCACTCATTACAATTACAGTTAGTTGTCTTTGTCTAACGACAGCACGTGTATCGATAGTGTTGTGATTTATAAGTAGATATTCGTTTGGTCATCGTTTGCATTTTTTTTAATCATTATTTTATAAAAAATAGTGGTGTATCATTGTGGTACCTATATGTAATAGGTTTCCTAAATGCCCGGAAAGAAAAAAGATGTAGATCGACGCCACTTGTCGAGGGGACCAATGGTTTCCCACCAAAAATAGTGTGCTATGCTCACGACACTTCACAGAAGACAATCTTCATATTATGAAAAACCGTAGAAGGCTGTTTGATTCCGCTATACCATATCTATACTTGCCAGTTTTAGTATGGACTTTTACATTTTTTTAAAGTATAGTACCAATGTAGATTATACAATAAGTAATAGCATTAAGTGTTTGATTGAAACGTGATATCCTAATATTTAGGCGAATGTTACACGTCGAAATTATACTATTTTTAACGGATTTATAAAATCATAAAACAAGTGAAAGTTATAATGTGATTATTGTTATTCTAGTATTACTTGAACTTCAGTAATATCTTATTATTATTATTATTATTAAGTACATCTAAATTTGAAACACGTACCGTATGGTTTACTAATAATGCTACTTTTAGGTACAGCACCATTCACACCATTTTGTTAGTGAGATAAAAGACCTACATCTCGCTGACAATGAAACTATGGTCAGTTTTGGTGTTCAGTCACTATTTACATGCTTACCTATTGAAGACTGCATCTCAATTGTAACTAGGAAGCTAGAAGATAACAACATGCCTGCAGAATATGCAGTATTACTCAAACACTGCTTCACATCTGGCTATTTATTGTGGAAGGAAGAGTTCTACAAGCAAGATGATGGTGTGGCGATGGGCTCACCTATATCTCCTATAGTCGCCGACATATTCATGGAGGACTTTGAAGAAAGCCTTTCTTACTGCTCCGGTAAATCCAAGATCCTAAAATCTCACAATTTTACCATCTGACAAAGCAACTGCATTTTAGACCACCTTAACTCCATAAACTCTAAAATACAACGCACAATGTAGTTAGAGGCAAATAATTCTTTAGCTTTCCTAGACGTTTTAGACATCCTAAATCCTGATAACACTGTTAAATTAAATGGTAAATCTCACGATCATTCTTCACAGTTAGCTACTGTGGGTAAGTCTTTGTTTCAGAGAGCACAAGGGATCTGCGGCAGAAAACATCTGGCCGGCGAGCTTGAGCACGTCAAGCAAGTATTGCAAGACAACAAGCTTTGGGTCCCACGCCTACGTCACAGCGACCGAGTGAAGGCAGCTACATCCGATGAATGGGTGATAGCACCTGCCATCTGTAAAATCTACTCAAACCCAAGCATACCTACTACTGCAAGACTTAAAGATACTGTAAGCTCGTTCTATGTAGATCGGACCAAAAATTAATATTGAAAAAGTGAAGGTAGCCGGGTTTACTATGACATTTAGACGTCAAACATCTCAGTACCCCCCCCCCTCCCTCGTGACCATAAGTTAATTAAACGCGTTAAAATCCGTACCTATAAGTAGTTTTATTCAATGTGTAGCGTTCGCGTAAATTTAAGAAATCATTAGATTACATGTACAAATAATCGGAAGTCGGTTCTTCGAGCTATATGGCCGGCCCATTGCCACTTCAGCTTACTAACCCGTTGGGATATGTCGGTTCTACTGCGGATATAATCGGTATCGGGATCGGTAGGCGAAGTGTAGGGCGACCCCCACTAGGTGGAGTAAAGAACTGTTAAGACATACAGGATGTCGATGAATGCAGGTGGCTCAGGACCGTGCTTTGTGGCGTACATTGGGGGAGGCCCATGTTCAGCAGTGGACTTGTGAAGGGCTGTAATGATGATGATGATGAAGACAAAAACTGTTACAACAAAATCAGAAAACGAATTACTATTATTCCTTATCTGCTTCCTGCATTGTTAATTAATAGGACCACTTTGAAAAAAGATAAGAATATAATTTTATCATGCATTTGATTAATTTATGTAGGAAACGAGACTTTTAATTTAACAACATAACTTAGGTTTTAAAGTAATGTCGTATAAAATGTTACAAATTATAACATTGTTTGTTATGATAGAACCGACTGTCTCGAAGGTCTTATCGCCGGAGTGGTTTTACCGCTGATGCTGATTATGGGGTCATAGGTACGAATGCCGAGTTGGGCCAAAAAATTGGGCAAGTATTGAAATTTTCTGTCGAGAGTACAAGCCCAGTGTCAGTAAGATGGTGGTGTTTTCACCCCCGTGTCTCGGAAAGCACGTAAGCCGTTGGTTCTGCCTCCGAACACTTTTTATTTTGTCGGATTGTTGTCTCAACGGACTATGAGAGAGAATAGAGAGTGCACCTGTGTTTGCGCACACACTCGTGCACCATAATCCTGTCCTGTGCAGATTGCCAATCTCCATCGAGACTGGCTGCCGTGACCGCAATACACTGTGGAAAACATTATGTCTATAACTAATGATTAGGTATAGTGGCATAGTGGATTGTGGCGGTTAAAGAGAATCCTAAATCACCCTATATCATTATTTTGATACAGGTGTAAGTGTAAACACCGTTGTCACTAAAACCGAAGGTAGTTGGCTTTAATATAAAAATATTTATCCGAATTTTTTTAAAAGGCTATTTTCTTTCATAAAATTTAAAAAGTTTCTGTCCGACGCTAAATTCATGGATACCCTATGCGCCCGAGTGACGTAATCACTGTAAAGATCACCGCCCGCCCTAGCTACCTACACATCATTCCAATAAAAACACAATAGGTACACATAACTTGTGATGTAACTTTTCTTTCATACTTTTATCCTGGCTTAGGACAGGCAAAAATTGAGGAATTAAGGAAAAATTGAGATTTTACCAAAAAAAATGTTGTTATTTTTCATTGAATTTACGTTCTATAAGTGAAACCAAATTACTGGTTTCAAGTATAACAGGGTGTTTACACTAACATTCTGTACAAGAGTGAACGAACGAGCGAAACGAGCACACAGTGAGGTGGTAAGTGGATGCTGTGGCCCATTGTCGTCTATGTTTATCCTTAATTAAGAATCAAAATGCAGATGCGTTGTCACCCCTAAGGACTAAGATGGAATGACGCGTCAGTCAAAAGGGCCTCCGGTTCTCTACACTCACCATACGAAACACGGCAGCATTAAGCTGCAATTTTACGCTGGTATTCTGTGAGACCGTAGTCCCACTCCGGTCGAGCTGACCCATTCGTGTTGTAACCACAATATAGCTACAGTGTGGGTCTACCATGTCCTGCGGGTGTCATAAGAGGTGACTATGGCAAATACCAAATTAAAGTTTCAGCTCGATAGATGGAATAACCGTCTCGTTTACACCAGACGTAAAATACCCAGACCGGCGAAATGTCTTCAAAAGTACAAGAGTTCTGGTATTGCGATCGTCCATCCGCCTGCCAAGCGTGAGGAATAAGGCAAAGCAGTGGCTTTTACACGTATCGGCACGAAAGCCTAGCGGTGACCTTTATTGCGCATAAGTAAGCTGATTGGTTACTGCTACTTGCATACGGCTACGGCTATTGGCGTACTGATACTCCGCGTTTAGTTCAGCGCTAGAACTACTTTCCGCGATTTGTACGGGCTAGTAAAAGAAAAGAAATGTAGGGAAATATGCCATTCTTTGTCGATCCAACCGCACTTGCACGCAGTGCACTCCACCGGTTGACAAACAAGGCGTTCGCAACCAGTTGACAACCGACTGATGACGGATAATGCATCCACAGACTGGTGATGGGATCACTAATTCCAGCGCACGGGTATCGTTGCTTCACTTATCACCGCACGTACCTGAAGAGCGTTGACAAATATCCCGATCTGTAGTTATATAGTTATGCTTCTTGAACTAATTGATTATTGCACATTACCATAATATTCTTTACGACATGAAGGAAAACCTAGTTTATTGTCAAAGTCAAAACTATTTTATTCAGACTTAAAGTCTCTTATGAACACCAAAATCTACACCCGTTTATAAAAAAATATCGTCTCAGAAAAGAACTGACGAAATTTTGGTATCTTTATTTTAATGCCATGTTTCTTCACAATTCCTTACAAATTATAATAAAATCAATACAATGTCAAATATGCCTATTATATTTTTAAATGTCTGTTTTAAAAATATATCAGTAGTCAGGGGACTTGCAAGTGCAGAGGAAAGGTCATGATTAAAAGGCCGTAAGCTTGTGTTCAGATTACAAGGGTTATGTTTTCATTATTATTACACAAACGACCAAAGAGTTTGTTGAAGCCGCATACCAGGTTTTATAGAACACTAGCAAGCGTGTGTGTTATTGTAACTTTGAGATTAGTTATTAACATTTTCAAATTGTATCCTCACTAAATCATCACATCACCATAACTGCCTGAACTCTTAGATTGTGTCATAGAGATTTTGCCATAGTTGCCACACGTGGCAGGCAAGTGTGTCAACCACATTGTTTTATATTCAGTTGTTATCAGTAAGATTCTGTTGGCCATCACCTAATTAAATACGGTAGAGTAATAACAATTACCTAACAGCTTTCATACAGCAAGTCATTTTTGTGTTTGAACAAAACTAGTATCATCAAAGACAGTATTGCCACAAGAAAAAGATGTATGCATAGAAGGAGAATCATTAAGAAAAAAAAATCACACAAGGCCTTCCACATAAATAGATTACATTTAATATTCTGTTGAAACAAGAAGATGAATATCGGCATATGAAATAATATTTTACTTACCCATAAAGTATGTTGCGCATAATGCTAATATGATGAGTAGAATAAAAAATTTCTTTAACCTCCTGGGCTGCTTTAAAGATATTGTTCTTGTGCTGATATGTGGTGTTGTGGTACTATCTTTTAACTGAAAAAAAAGAAATATATTTTGACTTCCCATTTGCAACAGGTTCAATTTTGGGAAGTCCAAATTTTAACACTAAATCTCCATCCAAATATACAGGTGCTTGGAGTCAGACATATGTGTATTATAAGTAATTATGAAGAAATTAACAAAATTAATTTACAGATTTACTGACATATTGGCAATTACCACATTAACAGCCTTACTAAATCCACTTATAGGTCATTACTTTTAACAAAGAAATTCGAAAAAACTAGCTTAGCATTACTTGGCAGTGAGGGCAAAGTTAAATATTATTGGATTGATTTTACACCACAGCCAAGGCCTCAACTGTCAGTCAGCTGGAAGCACTGTATGCTGGTGATTGGAGAAAATGTTGGCATATCCTGCCTTTAATATTTATACAATTACATTAGGGAATGCAATCTCGTTCATATTTATGAGACTGAGTCTCGTACAATTACTGTACTAGATCTCGCAATATTGCGAGAGTGAGCGAGACAGCATAATCCACGGATATCACAGTGTGGCTGTGCGTGAGATGAAACCCTTGATATGCTGTTTTTTGAGAAGCGATTTTCCAAACTAACTTTTTCCATTTAAAATACAGCATGACAAAATTTTAACTGACTGACAAATTAAAATCTCCTATTTATTTCATTACTAAAACAATTCCTATTACTCTTAACTGCTTCATTTATTTATTTTTTTGGGAAATGGAGAAGTTCAATTTAATTTTACTAGATTTATACTAACTAATAATACTAATTCCTAAAACTAGTTACTGCTGCGGGAGGCTGATTAAACAAAGTTACCTAAAGGAAGTGATTATAATATAAGATTTTAAGACTGAAATTATAATCTAATGGTAAAATATACAGTTATAGTATTTTATTTTGTAATAAAATGGATTACTGATGATACCACATAACTTGCATGTTTTATTTTTATCTTACATGTTGATAATCAGTAAATGAAGTTAATAGCATTTTCATACATTTTCCTTAAATAATACACGATTTTGAAAGATCTCAAGCTTTACGAGACAAGATCATAGACCCAGTATCACGAGATCTCGGCTGTGTCTAAAATCTCGTAAGATTACATTCGCTACACTACACTCATTAACTGATCGAGCAGTAGAACAATTACAAGCTGTTGACTATCCATTAAACTCTAAGTAAAAGTCAAATATTAATCTTATCATCATCATCATCATCATTATTATTACAGTATTATTATATTATATTAATACTCAATAGTTCACTACTGAACATAGGCCTGCCGCATAGAATGCCTCATATTTTGCCACAGTTGCCACACTTGTGGACAGGTTGGCAACTGCTTTTTTTATGATTTTGGGTAGGACTTATACCACTACGAATATACAACAATAAATCTGCATACAAACACATCTACTTACTATAGATATATGTAAATGATATAATATTATTTCAAATTCTTATATTTTTTGGCAAATATTTCACATAGAATAAAACCAAGTTAAAAAGTTAAAGTTGCAGCCTATATACATCTCACAGCTGGGCACAGGCCTCCTCTCATATCTGACACGGTTTTAAAGCAAGGAAATGTATGCTGCGTTGCCCAAATATGTGTCGGCAAACTTAACATGTCTTTAAAATACTTTTTTTTCCATATTTCTCAGCCACACAGCATTCCTCACTATGTTCTTAACCCCCAAGCATGTGGTGAAGGAAAACAACGGCAGCACTTAAAATTGTAATAAGCAATTTCATTGGTGATGGCGGGAATCGAACCCCGGTGCCTCGCGTACGGTGAAATTCACAACGAGCTCTTAGCCCCTGAGCTACCACGACTCCAAATTAAATAATAAAACTAATTATATTATTTTGACAGCCTCCGCCAATATATTGATAAATTATAAATCATAAAGAAAGAACATTAACCCAGGATCATGATGCTATAGAAATGAAAAAACTTACTTGGTTCCTATAATTAATAAAATTAAAACCTAATCTAAGCATACTACTACAAAACTTCAAGACAGTAAGCTTGTTCTGAGTGGATATATACATAAAATTAAACTTGATAAAATCCGTAAAATTAGTTTTATTTAAAGGATATAGACGTACAAAAAATATTATTATATTCTTAAATGCCCTTAATGGGGAAAACACAAATAAATAAAAAGCACTGCTTTGATAGACTTACCTCCAAGTACCTGTAAGTGCTAAACTTTCCCATATCAGGATAAAAGTAACATCACAACCTAAGATAGCTTAAATATTGAATTTACATTAAGATTATATTTAAAATACTGACTCGAAAATTCAATAATAAATCAAACCGTGGTATATGTAATCCCACTACCCTATATACTTTACGTGTACTATACAACCACTATTATACCAATACCTATCCATAATATCCTTTAACTTAAAAATTCATATCAATTTTTAAAACATAATTTCCTAGACTGTAGATTTCAATTTGCAATGAGTACAATTACACGAAACTGAAAAGCAAAACCTGAAAATTAGGCTTGGAAAAAATATCGACATATCAATACAAATATATCGTCGATATTTTTAATCGCGATATATCAATATTCGATATTTTAAACGAGATATATGTTGTTTATTTTAAAATATCGAGTTCACATCAGACGCAATATATTTTAAAATAATGTGTTAATCGATTAAGCAACAAATGCAGGTACAAAAGCGTCCAGTAACATTACTTTAGGCCTTATCCTATATCATGCAAAACAAGACGGTATATCGATAATTACCACGCTTTATAATATATATATATATATATATATATATATGTGTGTTTATATATATATTTTTTTTTATTATATATATTATATTCACTTGCCCATCTCTACTGTATGTATGTGAAAAGTACTGTCCAATGAAAACGTATCATTTACACTTTAATGACCCGCATATTGTGTAATACAGAAGTTTTTTATTATACAAAAATTATAGGGTGTTATTTATAGGCTCGTGGAAAAAAATCAATGTATCGATGTATAGATATTGTTTGTTCGACATATTGATATAAAATATTAAGTATCGAAAATGCATTAAAATGATATATTTCCAATAACAGCACCTTTGACGCCATTAAAACTTTGAACTGACAACCGCGATTTTACCAGAATATTAAGCTTCATCGGGGAGAGTGGCATTAGTTATTATAATTTTGGAGTAAATGTAAAGTCGTTCCTACTATTTTTTGAGCCGCAGGCTGAGAACCATGAGAACACTATCCATCGACGCATGTGCAATGACTTTAAATACTCACATAGCTGGCATTCGCCATCCTCACCTAACAAGTGGCGTTGCACGCGAACTCTCTCTCACTTTATCTCGGATATCTCGCGTTTTTAACAGATAGCACTCCTAATTTGCGGCTCTTTTTTCACCGGCTGCAATATATCATCGTATTAGAAAAAAAAATTGGCTTTAATTTGATATAAAAACATCTGTGAAGTCATGAACGTATAAGAGAGATCAAAATATTGCCTGTTTATACCTGGCTGCGAGGTAATTGCTGCCACGTGTGAATTTTAGAATTCTTTACATGCATTGTTATGATGGGGGTTATATTTTATTTAAAAAACAAGTGAACGATATTTTTTTCGAATAATAATTAACATTAATTTAATTAAAAATACTTGCGGCTACTTTTGACTGGCTGCGGTGTTATCAGTGTGTTCTCCTATTCATAAACGTATATAAAAATTTTGACTCACAGGGTAACGAACGTAGTGATTTTGCAGCGGGATCTTAGACTATTAGGATACTAGCTTAAATTAGCTACACATAAACAATAAAAGATTAACAAGACTACCTGACTATACTTAACCATGCAGTGGTAGTACCTAATAAAATAACGTAAATGGTCGCGTGGATTACGTATGTAGTTCAATTTAAAATGAGAAGAAAGCTTTAAAATATCAATTAAAATGTATTTTTATTTTAATATACTCGTAAATATAAAACAGGGTAACATTTAGTCAACGGTTAATCATATTTAATAAACAAAAACCATTTATACGTACTGAAAATTACATTTCGCGGTGTAAAAAAAAATCGTATTTTGCCTCTTTACGAACGTAGGCGCATAACAAATATGATTTATCTTTTTAATTTGGCTAATGGTAATATTGACGGTCCGGAGCTACTGAGTAAGTTAGGATTTACAACAAGAGTTCCCCAATCAAGAACGCCTCGCTTGCTCCATGTGCAGTATACCCCACAGAACACTATTACTCCTATGTATAGCCGGACTAAACACAGGCAAAATTATTTTATGATACGTGCTAGAACTTTTAACGACATTTCCAATAGCGTTGACTTGGAAATGTTTAATACCAGTGTTTTTCGAATCAAAAATGTTTTAGCGAAAATATTCTTTTGTTGAGTGCTCTCCTGTTTAATTTTGTACATTTACTGTATTTGTCTTAATCGATGTTTATCTTTTTCAGACTAGAATTATTGTTTTTAAGTTCAAAATGTGTATAGGTGAAAACTTTCAAATGGCCTTTTAGTTGTTATTCATTTATTTATTATAAATGTTATGGATGGAATTGTCTTTTTAAAAGTTCGCTCGCTTCAATTCCTATCTTTTCTAGGACCTATTTGTTTTATTTACTTACCATAGATGTCTCTGTCAGCGAATCTAGTACTTTTTGCAAACTTGTAACTTTTTTCTTTGAATACCGTTTTAAAATAGACGATGTTGTCACTAAGATCAGCCTCAAATAAATATTTTTTAATTTACTTACTTATCTTCACGCACAATCCCTAACGGGGTAGCCAGAGAGAACAGATCGCCAAGTGTCACGATCCTTACATATCTCTTTCGCTTCTTTCAGGTTCATTAACTTCTTCATACATGCACGTCTAGGTATCCGAGTACTCTTGACCTTCCCCTCTTCGAGTAATTTGCTCACATGGTCTTCGAAAGTTAGTCTCGGTCTACCTCAACACCTTTTAATATTTACTTTCGCGCTATATATTTTCTTCACCATTCGGTCTTCACTCATTCGCTCAACGTGCCCAAACCATCGGAGTACGCCCCTATCAATTTTTGTGATAAGGTCATCATTCAATCCTGCCATATTGCGAATCTATTCGTTTCGCTTTCGGTCGGCAATGGTAACGCCGCACATTTTACGAAGAGATCGCATCTCCACTGCATTCAACTTGCTTTTATGTTTCTTCTGGCATACCCAGGTTTCGCTGCCATATAACAAAGTCGGCACCAACACTGCATTATGTATTGCAAGGCGTGCACTCTTCACTACACCTTGCCTTTTGACTAACGCATTCAGGGCACCATTGACTTTGTTCCCGGCAGCGACACGCCTGTCCACATCTAAATCACATCTTTCATCCCGGCTGAAAGCACTCCCCAAGTATACAATTTCATTTACCTGTTCTAGACATTCCTGATTTACCCATATTTCACATTTTGTTCTCTCTTCGTTCTTTTCAAATACCAGAACCTTAGTTTTATTAGCATTTAAACGGAGACCTTTAATTTCACATTCCTCTTTCATACACGTGACTAATTCCTGCAGTTCTGCTTCTGATGGTGCAATAAGCACAGCATCATCAGCATACAGCAGACAATTAACTTTAATGTCACCCAATTTCACACCCAAATAGCTATTTTTCTGCTTCTGTAAACAGCTGTCGAGATACAGTATGGACTGTCAGGAAGACATGACACAACCCTGTTTTACGCCCGCTTGGACGCTAAAAATGGGTAACAGGTCATGCCCTACCCGCACACAGGCTTTACAATCATAGTAAAGTGACTGCACAGCCCTTAACAATCGACCATCCACACCATATTCCAGCAACAGTTCCCACATTTTCTTCCTATATATAACCTTATCAAACGCTTTCTCCAGATCCACAAAAGCACAGAAAATCTTCTGGTTAACATTCAGAAGCTTCTCCGTGATCATGCGGGGAGAAAACATTTGATCCGTGCATTCTCTTCCAGGTCTAAATCCGCATCGTGCCTCCCATAAAAATCTTTCCGATTTCTCTTGCATCCTACGTGTCAAAACCTTCGAGTAAACTTTGCTTGCTAAACTGGTCAAGCTGACTGCCCGATAGCACCCGCAGTCAAAATGTGAACCTTTACTTCATATAAAGGCACAATGACCGCGGATCGCCAATCATCCGGGACACCTCCCGTCCGCCAGCACAAATTGCACAGCAGATGAAAGCTGTCCCAGACGCGAGGCCCACCGTACTTGACCATTTCAGCAGTAACTCTGTCTAGTCCCGCAGCCTTACCACATTTCAAACTTTTAATCGCACGTTCAATCTCTTTCATGCTGATAACCTCAGTGTCATCGAGGTCCGTGTCTGGCGTGCCAGTCACGGCGTCACCCCCGGATCCTTCACTAAGATCATGACACGCATACATTTCTCTATAAAATTCAATCCATCGCTGCATGACGTCCGATTTTTCTGAGAGGACATCATTGGTTCTCGAAAGCACTTTGTTCATTCTTAAGGCTGTCGCACCACTCCGTTACCTTCCAACCTCTTTCCAGAAGAGTTTGGAGCTTTCCTTAAAGTTGTGCGACAACCTTTCGTCCGCTTCTATTCTACACCTTTCACGTACTTCCTCAATCAGTGTTTTCACATGAACTTTCTGCAGCTTATATCTTTCTTTCATCATCTCTCGCATATGCTTATCGTTACTAGAGGCCAAGTAGTCTAACCATGCTTTTTTCTCCTTTTTTACAGCTTCTCTCACTTCATCATTCCACCATGCATCTCTTCTTTTACTACTACCTCTTTTTGTCGTTCCACATACTTCTTCCGCTGCACTTACCATTCCATCCCTAAGGTTCTGCCATGTTCTCTCCACACATTCTTTCCTGCCATCGATGGTGTCAAGGTTTTCGGCTACCTTCGTGTGATATTTGTCCTTAGTATCCGCTTCCTGAAGCTTCCAGCTTCGGATGCGACAGACCGACTGTGGTTTTGTTACTGCCGTCCGGTAGCGCCAACCCGCGAACAAACCCCTAAATCTAGTAATTACTAGATAGTGATCCGTTCTCAGGTCAGCACCCCTGAACACTCGTGTATCCATAACCTGTTTTCGCAGTCGGTCATCACCCAGGAACAAATCAATCATACTTCTCTCTTTCTTTCTTTCTCTAATGTACATATGGATTTTCCTGTGATTAAACATAGTGTTTGTCACAAGAAGACCCTTTTCCTTGCATATAGTCAGTATAAGCTTGCCAGCATCATTAACCCTTTTATCGCCAAACTTTCCAAGCACCGACTTGTATCCTGGTAGAGCGATACCTACCCATCCATTCAAATCACCACATACAACAGTCGTTTCGTTTCCCTTAACCAAATCTAGAACTTCTCTTACATTCTCCCAAAACTCCTCCAGCTCAGCCCTGGATGACGAAGCTGCCGGCGCATAAACAGCCAAAAGGAATAACTTCGTTAGTCTTAGTTTAAAGCGAACCCAGAGAAGTCTTGAGTTCACAACCTTATATTCAGTCATAATATCGACCAACCGGGACGACAGCAGCACCCCCACTCCCTGGCAGGCGTTCTCGCTTTCCGGGACTCCGGACCATATAGCTAACATCCCGCAAGGGAGCTCTTCAGTACCACTGCCTTTCCGTTTGGTCTCCGACATACACACGACATCTAATTCTCCTTCTTTCATTATTTCGATCAACTCATTTGCCCTCTCATGCCCCCTCTAACATTCTACGTGCCAACTCTGCACTCCGTCCTCCACCTTCCGCCGTGTCGGGCTGTGCGTGACGCGTGACGGTCCCCATCGCCGCTCTGCACGCTGCATTCCACACCAACGGGGACGAGCTGGTGTGCATCGCCTTGGGGGGACGCCCTAACCCTCGTTTGCATGGGCGCGCAGCTGTGTAGAATTGCAGCCCTGAAAAGGGCTGGCAGGGGTCGCGACGAGCACGCATCTACAATGACCCCCCTGATGAATGATGATTATATTTTTTAATTTTATTTATAATTTTATTCCTTCATATATATTGTACTAATTTGTAAGTCGAGACACTATTTTTGTTTCACAATAGCATTTTATTGTAATAACATAAATGTCGATTTTAAAACATTTTTTTTTTTGTGATGAGTGCTTGTTATTTAAAACATTACGTTAAAAGATTCCATTACATTCATACATACATACAGGTCAAGCTTATAAGAGCGTGTAAAAATTAAGATTATTTGTATTAATAACCCATATATAGTTCAATTACTAAAATAAAACGTTTGAATACTTTTGTTACAAAGGTACGTAAAACTAATTCAACATTTATCTAAGATTTATTTTTAAAAAAGTACTCTGTGATATACTTTTTGTTACTTTGACCACAAAGATATTAAAAAATAAAACTTAAAAGTTAAGACGAAATGGCATCGTGGTCACGTAGGTTTTAAGGTGGTGAAGCAGACGCGGGCGGGCGATCGGCACGTGGGGTCCCCCTCACGATCCCCAGTCCCCACGTTAGCTTAGCGCTAGCTGCTATAGTTCGGCCGTTCAGAGAATGCGTTCCTGACACGTCGCGATTGAACTGACGACGTAACTTTGTAATGGCGTTGCAGTTACGATAAAAATATTTTTGCTGGTTGTTTACCGTTTTAACAATTGATGAGCATTAAAACAACATTATTATATCAATAATCAATTAATGTTATAATTTTTTGCCATACTGAGTGTCAAATAACTCGGTAAAATATATTTTTCTGAATCTATACTGCGCTATTACAAGGTTATGTCAGCGCTTTATATTTGTAGTGCTGTGCTAACAATAACAGGCAATAACATTATCGTAATCTGTTCTTATACAGTTATACTTTATAAAGTAATACGTTTTGTTTTTCTTTTTAAGAATTTGAAATAATGTACTATAAACCGAAGGCGCGAAAGAAAGTAGCATTTTTATATTTAGGTTGAAAATGGTAACCCCAAATAGCGTTATGGGTCGCCATTTTGTGACGCTAAAACAGTCGTCTGTTATCGTTTCGTGCGCATAGACCATGTTCTTCAAGTGTTTCCGATCTGTTTGTATTTGATTACCCGGCTTTCGTTTAATGGACTGTTTCTGCTTTTCAAACTGACATCGGCGCTAAATCGGACTTCGATTGTGTTTTGTATTGCGTTCTTTTTACTTTTGGTGCATAGTAATACCTAAACGTGGACAAACATTGAAAAGTGGAGCCCGTGAGTTAATCATCAAGCTGCAAGATTACTTTGAGCGGGAGCGGCAAAATGGCGGACCCCTGTTACCTGTCGAACAAGTACAAGAACGCGTCTCTCAGGCGCTTGGAGCAAACGAACGATAACAAATATTAATAAAGAAAAGTTCGGCTCTACTGGCACGAAAGATAATATATTACGTAATCCGAAGAAGAAACGTAGAACTAAACCCGTGACAGATATTGACACCTTTGACGCCGATGCAATCAGAAATCATATATATGGTTACTATTCCAGAAATGAATATCTCAACAGGAAGAAGCTTTTGGCATCGTTAAGAGAAGCTGGACTGTTTAAATAAAATATCTTTATTACAGGCAACAGAAAACCCATATAATATGTTAGTAAAATTGAAGTGAAATGAAATATAACTATTATGAATTTTAGTGTTAGTAATCAATTTAATTTAAATAAATATAATAAACACAAATATAAATTAAGATTTTGAGATATCCGCTAAGAGGGCACCGGCGTTTTATACCTTGGCATGAAGCCGTATCCAGTGCTCTATCTACCATTATGTTAAGAATGCTATTGGAGCTGCCCCGCAAACGCTTCAGCATCGATGCAACACGCTTTCTAATAATGGCGTGGAAACCATCAGTGTGCATTTCAGTAAACATTCCTGACGCACTGCAAAAGTGAGGCAGCCCCATCAGCATTCTAAACCCATTATTATACTGGACACGCAACTCGCTGTACACCCACTGCGTATAGTTAACCCATAGGTGGTGTAAAAAGACTGGCAGTAGGCTTTGAAAGTAGTAATCTTTACCTGCCCACTGCAACGAGCAAACCTTCGGGCCACCATGTTGCATCGGATGGACAGCGCCCTGCGTTCCCGCTCGATATCCATATCATCACGCAGATTCTCAGTGACCCAGTGACCCAGATACTTAAAATGTAAGACACGTTATAGAGGTGAATTGTTGAGTGTGAAGGTAGTCGCACTTGGTCGGGATTTGACTCCTGCCTTGAACACCATGAATTCACTCTTTTTCACATTGTATCGGAGTCCATGGGACACTGCATATGCTTCACATACTTTTAATAGTTTTTGCATGGCACCAATCGAAGGGCTGAGCAGCACCATGTCGTCTGCGTAACTTATGTTATTAATACATACACCATCAATATGACAGCCTATATTTGTTCCGCTCAGCTCGTCGATCAGGCCATTAATGTACATTTTGAAGAGCCTAGGAGATGTAAGACCACCTTGATTTTTTGAAAGATATTGGTTTTTCGTATAAAAAAACAGACAAAAGAAAAATTTTATTAAAACGATACGACATAATTTTAAAACGGTACGGTAAAGTTTTTTGAGAGAAGCAAAAAATATTGATAACTGGGATAATGTCGTGTTCATTGACGAGACATGGCTAAACGCCAATCACACGGTTTCCCGTTCTTGGACGGATGATATACAAGCGTCGACGTCGAAAGTACCAATGGGTAAGGGCCCGTCTGATAATATGCCACGCAGGTTTTGCAAAATACGGCTTTGTGGAGAACGCGTTACTGGCATTTCAATCAAAAGCCACAAATGACTACCACGAGGAAATGAATGACACTACATTTAAAGAGTGGTTCCAGAACGTGCTTTTGCCCAGCCTACCAGAGCCTTCTATAATATTCATGGATAATGCCTCCTATCACTCGGTTCAAATACAGAAACCACCTACCCAAGCTAATAAAAAAGAAGATATGGTGGCTTGGTTACAAGCAAAAGGCATTGACGCAAATATGCAGATGCTAAAACCAGAGCTAATTAAATTAGTTAAAGAAAATAAAGCGGCAAATGTGCGATACGAAATCGATGAACTGGCTCTGGAGTACGGTCATCGCCTTCTAAGAATTCCACCGTATCATTGCCAATATAACGCGATTGAGCTAATCTGGGCTCAAGTAAAAGGTTACGCCGCCCGCCACAATACTTCCCCGCCATTCAGCACGAAAAAGATGATGACCCTGTTAAAAGAAGCCTGCGGGGAAGTCACAAGAGATAAGTGGGCAAAGGTTGTTGAGAAGATTAAAAACCTGATTGTGGAACATATTGACCGAGATATCAGGATTGATTCTGTTATTGATAATAATATAATTATACATGTAGGCGAAGATGATGATGAAGACACCACCTCCTCAAGCGAATCGGAGTCTGATTAATATTCTGTACGCACATTCAATTCAATGCACTTTATTGCATAGAAATACAGATTGTAACTTTGTAACAAAGAATAAATAAAACAATTTTATTATATTAATATTACCTTTTTTTGGTTTCCTCTTAAATTACTAAAATATAAATTTTAAATGATTCCGCCAATTTAAAACGAAAATAATCTTAAAAATAACGCGGCGGTTCATTTTGGAGCAACGGTAACGAACTCAGTGTTATGTTGTGCCCATCACTAGTCATGACTAACTGATAGGTGTCAGGAACGCATTCTCTGAACGGCCGAACTATAGCAATGTTCCGGTTTATCTACTCATGTGACAATAGCGACGAGAAGGGATGGGCAAGTAGTAGTGGTATATATATATATATATATATATATATATATATATATATATATATATATATATATATATATATATATATATATTGTCGATATTTTTAACCAAGCCTAGCGACAAGTTGCAGATAGATCGCTCTTTCATAAGTGTAGGATTATTTCATAACCCACTAATAGCTGAATACATTTACGTAGTATACAAATATATTGTAATTGATTGATATAACCAGCATTTATTTATAAAATAGTTTCAGATAATAATTGAGTGCACCAAAAAACCCTTTTCGTATGGCGATACCTATATTATATTATAGACAGGTACAACACGATACAACTTGTACCTATGCCTATAGTTGCTTACTTACGAGTCGACGTATACTTACTTTTCAACATGGAAATAAACTACATACCTACTGAAGTATGTACCTAGTTTATTTTCATGTTGAAAAGTACTTCATTATTTTATTAGGACACAATCGTCTAATGCCCTTCTTGTAAACTAATAAGTACCAACAATAATATTTTTTATCAATTTTTATACCAAGCGTTTTGGACGATGATGTCCAAATAAAATAATGATGAAGTACTTTTCAACATAAAAATAAATACATACTCATTGAGCTATTATGTACTACGTACTAGAGGCATCACTGCATTCAGCTACTGTGTTCCACTTAACTGCGGTGCATACACCGCACTTTCTCACTCACTCGCTAGGTGCTTATAGAGATATCACGTGTTGTGTTGATTTAAAAAAAAATCTATTGATAAAAATATGCCGTCGTGTGTACTTAGATATTGCAGAAATAATTAAAAAAAGTCAGTAAAAACCAAGGAATTACTTTTCATCGGTTAATAAGATACTTAATCAATAAAAAAATATTATGTATTAATAATAAAACAATTTATTCCTGCCATCTTGTGTCAGGAAATATAGATTATGAAATTAATAAGTTCAGATACGACATTTTTGTGGGTACTTAAGTAAAGGACATATATATTATTATACACATTTTTTGTAGAAATATATATAAGTTATTATAATAAGGCAAAATTTTTCATGTTTAAATCTGCTTATTATTCTTTTATTTTATTTTTAGGCTTCCTCATCAAAGTCAAAGTGGTATAAATTCGTCCATTTTTAACTCTCGCGAGCCCAGCATTTATGAACGACTTTTATTCTAATTTAAATAAAGATATTTAAATGTTGTGTTAATAAGTTTTGTTAAACATATATTTATTATGTTTTTTGTATTTGACTTAGATAGTAATTGTGATATAATATCATGTAATATTACATTAAATAACTAAATATAATACACAAAATAAATGACAAAATTTAAATATTGTTCTCGATATAATTTACCTATTTAACAATACAATCTACTATTACCTACGGGTCATTCTACCTATGTTTATTCTATGATAAACAACCGCGCGAACACAGAGTAGCGCACATTTTTTGTTTGAGATAGCTGTTCTAGTACGTAAGTACATATTACTTCAATGTACTCAAGTACATACTCAAGTGTTTTTACCAGTATTTTTTATAACGTTACCCCCACACTATAGGATTTTCTCCTGTATCGTGGTAACATCCAGACCCAAAACAATTATTTGTAGGCCATACAAATACTTGTTCCGTGCGGGATTTTGCACCCGCAGCACAGCCACTCATTGCCAAGCCAGTGCTCATCTAGTCATCTACGGATCACGGATGTCTCCTAAATTCAAGATTTTGAAATATTTTTCAGTGTAATAAAATATTTCTCTTTATTGCTTAATCTTTATTGCAAAACTACTAAAGGTTATATCTTATTATTCCATACCTTTAGGAGTAATAGTGTTCTGTGTTCCATACCCATATTATTTTTACTTTTTAGGTTATACCGGTTATACTTATCGCAAAGCAGGCAGTCCAAGAGCACAGACTAATAAAAAACAAACATTGAAAAAGGTATTATTTTTAAGTTTATACGGTTAAAATTAAATAGAAAACAAAGTTAATTTCAAAGACTACAATATTATATGAGTTAATTTCTAAGAAAATTTAATCAAATATAGGTACATTTTATTACCTTTCTTTGACGTAATTCACTCATATTCATAAACTATTCACTTCAAACAGTGCCACAAATGTAATAGTTATCTAATAATAAAACACTTGGAAATATCTGTAAGTATTTATCACTAATTCAAAAGTTTATGTGTCAATAAACAACATAACCTAGCACCTATTTGTTACACAACTAGGTAACTTTATCAACAAAGTAATCTGTTTTCTGTTATCTTGATCTGAGCCGGGTCTCAGGTCTCACCATAAGTAATTATTTTCTTCTTACTTTAATTGTTAATTCCACGAAACACATTTTTATCGTACAGAATCCAGTCCACAGACTAAACTAGCAGTGTAATTTTTTAGAATTTAGATAACACCAACAACCATTGGATGATTCCTATCACTCAATAATGTTTATAATATGAGCAATGAGCGTTAGTGATGGGCAGAGAACACTATGTGATAGGTTATTCGCTTCGCAAGATATTATTATTATTTAAGCACAAATATATTTAATTTATATTAGGATATTAATAATAATTTTTGTGATGTTAATTGATCATTCAAAACAATATTCGTTAAACTAATTTTTAGTAGGTATATATGTACTGCCGAAGTAAGTACAAACTAATTTTATCAAAAATTCTATTCCTAAAATGAAAATACTTAGGTAATTATACATACATTATCAATTAAATTTTTTCGGTATTCCAATGCTTTATTTTAAGATTTTAGACAAAGAAAGAACGAAAGCTGGATATATTTCAAGTGATGCAATAACCAAGCCAAAACTATGCTCAATTTATTGTAAAATCTTTTGCAACCAACTGTATGGTTTTAGGTATATTGTTGCATGCGTGTAGTAACCAGTAAGTTTTTACGGGCTAAAGAAAGAAAAAAAGATTTGCGCGTGAGTGCGTGTTAAGAAGTTGAACATGGTTTACGACATCACTTAAAATGTAGCGCTCACTGATTATTTCTTTATTGGTCTGAGTTTAAGATGAAAAGAACATCTTCAACATTTAATATGTTGATTCTATACAGATTGACATATTCATCTAAAAACTTATACCTACAGGCAAATCAGAACATGGATGATTTAGAGGTTCTATTTTTTCGTTCATTAGAGTCCATAAAAGTCTAATGCTTACCTAATATATGCCTTTCCCATATATTGCCTCATAGGGGTTTTTACCATAGTTTGTAACGCTTGGCATGGACGTTGGCAATCGAAGGTTTTTATTATTTCGAATTGTTATCAGGAAAAAGCTGCTGATTCTGATCTAATGTTTGAGTTTCTCTCTCACACGTTCGTCTCACACACGACATCCACGGGACGATGGGGTAGCGGATGTTCTTACATCGCCACTACAGTGTTATTTTACCTATTTTATAATATTACCTATGTAATATTTAATAATTTTTAAGTATATTAAAAGTCTATTGAAGTGTCCTTCACGTTTTTGAAAAAAAAAACGTAGAATATCCGTCTTATAATTTTATTGCGTGGCATCACTATTCACCTGACCTTGGTAAATTGCGATTGTATCAAAGACGCTAGCAAGCATGATCGTGCAGAATTTTCTTAAACCACTATAATCACAGACCGTCAAGACGCAAGATCCTAACATGTTATGCAACAAAGAGTCCGACACTTGTTTTCGTATTACGCGAACGTATCGCAAAACAACAAATTAAATAATTTTTTAGGCTACTTAGTAACACTTAATAACGAACGTACTTAGGAAACACTTTCCTTACTCGGGTTTCCAACAAACTACATGAAAAAGATTAACATTTGCCTCCCTTTAGACATAGAAATTTACAAATTATAAGGCCAGACTGTCTTTGTTTTTAATCCTCTTGGGTGTAATGCTCCTCTGATTTTGTTGAAAACTATTGGGGCGCTAATAAACGTAGTGATAACGTGGAATAAAACCAATACAACGGATTTTATCTTGTTTAATTTTAACTTTTTTTTTATTCACGACGGTTCGGATACTTTACAGCACCCATGGTCACGGTGGCACCGTCAACTTTTAAAATTAATTTTTAGTCCGATCTATGCAGAATGAGCTTTTTACAGTATCTTGAAGTCTTGCAGTAGTATGCTTGGATTTGGATTAAATTTTATTATGGGATTTCAATCAGATGGTAGCACCCAGACATCTTCAATATTGAAATGAGCATGTTTTATTTTTTTAATTTCAATAGCCTCGCGAATCATCCGTGGTAGGAATCGGTGTTCTTATGCGAGGATTTGTGGCCTATCAAATCTGATATAATGGTTAGGACGATCCTGAAAATGTAGATATACAGATAGACAGACAAATACTGCAGAGTTCCCGCAGCGTCGGTTGTAGTGATTATACATTTTCAGTTGTGTGGTGCCTTAACATACGTTGCAAATGTTTTAAAAGATTTCACTGAAGCAGTGACGTAGCAAAGGGTGGAGCATGGCGCTAGGCGGCTGAGATTTTCGGAGCGTCGGCATTGAAAAAAAGAAGCGTTAACTTTCACAGCATCAGAGGTCTCGCATCTTTGACGCTGTTGCGTATTTTACGCAGAGCGTAGGCTACACCGTCATCCATTGGAAGCTATAAAATTTGCCATAATAATGCTAGAATATTTCCCGTAGTTTGCTTCTGACGATTACGACACCTACAGGACGTAATGAGGTGATTAATCTGAACTGCCCATCGGGATCGCGACTGCTAGTTTGAAAAACGATCGCGAAAGACTAATTAAATTTATGTGTGTTTACACTTTAACGTATAATTTATCAATAATTAACAGATCCAAAACTAAACAGGAGAAATGGATTCGAACCCGATACTGAAGAAAATGAAGACATATGGGATCGGACACCGCAAACTCCACGACGAGCTTTTTGTGGGGGATAAACCGCCCCCTCGGTTAGGTGTGTACGACATTGATGAAGAAGATTTGTGTCATGAAGTGTAAGTTGATTTAAGAACTTAAGAGATAATATAGTACTGCGTCGGTTAAACAGCTTAATAATACATTTATTACATATACAATATGTGACGTAATTAAGCACACCCTCAGACACCCCAACTGGTATATAATCATAATACATACACTGAATTTTTAGTTAAACATTTTTATGCACTGATTATTTATCAAATTAGTTATACTAATTCCGGAAGAATGTTGTGGTCACAGTACAAATCCACGAACGCAAAGACTTTAACGTGCTTGAAATAAAGTTCATTTTTCTTTATTTTTATTAAAGGACGGAATTAGTAATAATAAAAATAAAAATGCACTCTTAAAAGTCTTATCGCCTTAAGTTAGGGTCCATTTCAGTTTGTTTTGACTGTGCAGATTTAGTGTGACTGTAACTTACGTAGTTTTAATTATTTTTGGGATAAAAAATTACCAATATTAAAAATGATAGGAATCGATTCAGTAAACGATTCTGAACAAACTACTTTCTCAAAGTGCGTTAATTATGTTACATATTATATAATAAAAGAAACTAAAAATAAAATCAGCAATCAGTTTTTTTTTGCGCCCGAAGCAATTAAAGGGCTACCCTATACGTAGGGAGGCGTAAAATGCATTACGCATACCACGATAGCCGGTCTATCGTGGTTATGAGGGACTCACTGTCCTACCGGGGACCCTAAGTGATACCCTCTAAAAACCGCCTTTGGGGACAGGCAGCCGGCTGATTAAGCTGTATTGTGCCTTATCGTGAGCGACCCTCTTTTGGGAAAAGAGGGCGCAGGGGCAATCAGTCCTACCCCTCGCGATTATATAGTGCCAAGCAGGCTGCGTTTCCTCACCTTAGTTAGTACTTAGCGAGCTAACAAGCCCTATATTAAACTGTATTTTAAGTTGACTGTTGAATTTGTGAGAGCGACTAGTGAACTTCTTATTTATTTATTTAAAAAGACATTGATGTAACAAATTAGTAATTTTTCCCTCCTTTTTTCTAACGTTTCTCAGCATCCCAACGGTATGCAACGTCACCGGTTGCACATTCGTGGCAGAATCTCTACTTGAATTCGAAAATCACTACAACGCCTGCCACAGATATGCTTGTGGTCAATGTAAGAAGATGCTACCTTCGCCTCATCTCCTCGATCTGCATTTGCAGGAGAAGCACGACTCATTTTTCGCAGTTATGGCTGCCAAGAAACCTTCGGTATGTACCAAGCACCAACAGAACTCGAACGGGTCATTTAATTTATTAAGCGATATCATCCACACAGGGAGTCGCCTCCCTGTAGAATGTACAGCAACATTTTCCCGATAACAGTTCAATAAAGATAAAAAACTGCAGTTGACAGCCCTCTTGGCAAGCGTGGCAACTAAGGCAAATATCCCCTCTATGAAGCAATATATGCATTCAGCAGTTGACTTTTGATAGGCTTTAATGGTAGGTAATGGTAACACGTGCTTCAGTAACGAGAGTCGGTGCTTTGTGAGCCCGTGGTGGCCTCGCAGACATTTAAGGCCCGAGTACACAATAGACCACGCTCGGTCATGCGCCACGAAAAGGCAGCATAGTCCCTCGGCGGAACACAATAGTGCACATGCAAAGCTTATCATCACTCCATAGCGAAAATTTTAGGTAAAGATAAATTAAAAAAAAAACCCACAACTAAAAAAGTGCACCACCCCATTAGCAGTCGGGGACGAACGAAACATTAAACAATGGGCGACCGTGTGAACATTCCCAGGCCAAGCTATGCCACGATTCCTTTAGTTTCCGAAAAACCGACAACATTGCCATTGCAAGCCACGATCCATTCTCCGCTGGCAGTTGTCAAACATCGTGTGCTATTTTATACTTGGGGCCTTTATAGCGAGTGGCCGCCACTGGGCACATATGTGAGGCATGTGAATTTCTTATCGCTATTCCCTGGTCACTGGTGATGTGGCCGGTACCGAACCTTAAATGGTACGTTCGTTAGAACGCGCTTTAAACAAACGCTGTGCTATTTCAACTGCCGCTGTAATATTATTATAATCGATTAGAATGAAATATAGTTTACGAATTTCGGGAGATGAAGACTAATCTAGACACCTATATATATATTTAGGTACCAGGTCACAAAGGAATGAACAAACATAATACACTCACACGTGATAATGACTATATTTATTACCGTTACAGCCTATTAAAGTCTCCTGCTTAACATAGGCCTCCCCCATAGATTGCGTCATAAGGCGGATATTTGCCACACACTTGGCAACCGGGTTGGCACCTGCATTTTTTTTATTTTATGTCCTCATTAGGAAGACTCTGTCGCCTCTTACCCACGAGATGATATAGGATATTCTTACACAGCTATTTCACAGTATATATACAATTATAAGCTTTAAAAAGTAAATCCTGGTGATTAACCCTTTCGCTGTCCCATGCATTACGTATAGGTCATTGCTATTGTCTTACTATTGTATCTAAAAGCTGGACAGTGTAAAGTGTTAAATAATACTTTAACAGATTTTGTCGCTTTTAATTTATAGATGTTTAATCCCCGACTTTCGAGTGTTTTCCAGCAAACTTTTGAACTGACATCGGTCACCTCAGTCTCCCATGATCATAGGTGCTGGAAAGCACCTGAAACGTCGGGAATGAAAAATCAAGAAACTAAACGTGATAAAATCCCTAAAAGTAGTTTTAATCAATGTGTAGTGTTCGCTTTAATATAAGAAATCGTAAAGTAAATCCTGTTTAGCAGTCTATATAATGACCTCTTCTGAGGATCTTGTTATATTATTTTAAATGAAACTTCCGTACTAGGATTTTCTCCTGTATCGTGTGGACAGTTTACATACATAAATTGCCCAAAACAATAAATAAAAGTACCCACCAAAATATATAAATACAAACATACACCTGTAAAACGTAGGTAATACATCTTTTGGGTTAGCCAGTTAAAAAGGCTATGCTCCTACTTGGTCTCAAATATGAACGACAGTATCTAGTAGGTAGATTATTAGATACAGATAAAGTATTTGGAAATATCTAGCTAATATCTTAAATGATATTGTCACCTAAGTCAATATTACAACATTGTCACCGGAGGGGATAAAAGCCACCGTTCTATTCTTATCTATTCAATGGGCTTAGCCAAGTTGACATACTACAATCACTAATGTCGACCATAAAAGGTGATAAAAATTAGAATATTATCATGTTTTCAGATTTTTTTTAAATTGAAATGACAGTGAACTTGCAGCCAACTGATGGTGCATTCCATGGACACCTGCACAAACTTTATACAATGAAGGCTCCAGAGTTGTTGTCGGTCTGAACACATATAACATAGAATGTCTCAGATCCTGTATTTTTTTTTTAATTCAATTTCACTGTATTTTTTTTTGTGTATTACCTCAGATTATTTTTCTGGGTGAAACGATTTGAATAATTCTTTTTTTATTTGAAAGCTGGTATTTAATTTTGATCAAGATCTGACCAGTTGTTTTTGAGTTATCCTTAAATAATGCGTATTTAATTGACTTTGAATACATTAATTCGGTCATATTGAAGTTGGCTGTACAAAATTTTTAATTAGTCCTCTTGTAGGCATTGTGATTTTTCTGTTCATGTAATTGTTTTCAAAGAATAATTTAAAAAAAATCTTATTTTAGAAGAGATGAATGTGTAAAATATTGTCAGATATATTATATTTTTAAAATAACAACAATATAGCTTTAAATAATAAGATATAATGTTCTTTCACAGTATTGCTGTTACATAGAAGAGTGTAAAGAAAAATTTAAAAATCCAGATGAGCGCTTAGACCACTGTGTAAAAGTTCACAAACTACCAAAAGACTTTAGATTCGATCAGAAACCCAAAACTCCAAAATTTAAAAAGAAAGATATCAATAATAGTGATTTGTCTATGGATGTTGATCCAGCAACTAATAAACCATTAGAAAATAAAAAGTTTTTGTTTAGTAACAGTAAGCAAAAAGCATTTTCAAAGAATTGTAAAAAGTCTACAGTGGATAACATTAATACGAATTCAATGAATATGGGTGATCAAGTGCCATAAAGGAAAGTTTGTTTACATAGTGAACTAGAGTTTAAGAAGTTGATACTATGTCTAACAGCAATATTTAATAAAGCATCCAAAAGTCTCACAACTATTAAAAGCCAGAAAGAATGTCATTCCACCTTTCTAATGAGTTATAAGCTTATTTCAAAGGGTTTTTAGAATTACACTAAACTTCTGTAGTCGTATGGGATATTATTTTTGATAAGTAATGTGTCTGCTGTTTTACATTTTATTGTAAATATTTTAATAAATATACTTGTTTAGAAGCACACCACCGTTTTTCATGTAAGGTTCTAATGTAAATTTTATTTTAGATACATTTAATTTTATGTACTTACTGGAAGGTCTCACTCTACATTTCTCCAGATGTAAAAAAAAATTGTTGTAACTCTTTATATTAATTGAAAACAGGAATAGCAAACATTACATAAAAATCTGTTGCTCAATATCATTACATTTTAGCTCTATTTTACATAGAATAATCATGTTGTGTGATGCATCTCATATTGTATCATATGTAAAATTTATTGTTGAATGGTATTATTTCTTCAACAACCTTAATGAAGATGTTAAAAATAAAAGTAGCTGATACTGTTACAATGTTTTATTAACTCTCCATAAACATGTAAAATAATGATAAATTTGAGTTTTATGCATTCTGGCACATATCCAAACTTTTTTTTGATTAAAATATTACAATAATCAAACTAGCAGTAAGCTAGTTAGACATTCAACCACTATTACATTCTCTTACCAGCATTCCAATAATTTTACGCTATAATTATGAGTACCTACATAAAGTGATTTCTGGTAATTTCAATAATAAATATTAGCCTATTATAATATTTTCTCACTACACTACACTATCTTATGATATATTTACTTTGCTTTGCCTTGGGCAGCAACTGCAGCCATGGCCTTCTTTACTGTTTCCTCGTCACCCAAAAAGACCATAGAATCAACGGGCTTCATGTTTTCATCTAATTCATACACAAATGGAATTCCAGTGGGTAGATTCAGCTCCATGATAGCAGCATCGCTGAGATCTATAATAAAATATTAAAATTCAATTTTAGTAAATTCTGTAGTCAATAAATAGTGTGTAAGGGGATACATTATTCGCCAATCTCATCTGCATGTGGTATACCCTGGCAGCTGGTAATCAAGGTTCTAGTAATAGACTGATGGCAAATAATCCAACCAAAAACATTACTCTAAATTTCACACACTCGTGATAGGAAGTGCTATTTACGAGTGCATTAACATTAGCTCACATCATCATCATTACATCTATCAAAAGTATAATATAGGCCAACCCCAATGGTGACCTCATAGGATGGGTATTTGTTATAGTTACCATGCTTGACAAACAAGTTGGCAACCTTAGTCTTTCATAATTTTGAGTTATCATGAAAGCTGCTACTGCCATTTCCTGTTTCATTACTCTTACAACAACCACCAGTTATTATGAAGTAGTGAATATTCTTATGTTGCCACTCCAGAGTATTAGTTCTGCTCTCAATAATCTACCTGCCTTGCTTAAAATTCGCTACTCATAAATTTTATTTACATTTTTGTATTAAACAGATAATTCTAATAACTCACTGTCTAAATGCTTAACAATGCCTCTAAGACTATTTCCATGGGCAGCAATGATTATCCTCTTCCCTTCTTTAATCTGAAAATATATAAAAATTATACAGTTACATTACAAATATACTGTTATAACTGTTTTATTCAAAAAAGCATATTAGTGAGACCTACCTGAGGAACAATTACATTGTTCCAGTAAGGAAGAGTCCTTTCAATTGTTAACTTCAAACTCTCAAACATTGGGAACTCCTCAGGCTTTGGGTCTCCTGCATATCTAGGGTCATTCACAATTGTGTTATAATAGGGATGATCTTTCTCCATTGGAGGTGGGGGAATATCAAAGCTTCGCCTCCAAATTTGAACCTGTTATATTAAATTTAGAAAATTAATACAATAAAATACATTGAGTATATTTGACAGAAATACAAAAATGACATACCTGTGCTTCACCATACTTGGCAGCAGTCTCAGCTTTATTTAGGCCAGTAAGGCCACCATAGTGCCTTTCATTTAAGCGCCAAGTCTTATTTACGGGCAGGTCAGGTTGACCAGTTTCTTTAAGAATAGTGTTTAATGTAATTTGAGCTCTTTTTAAGACCGATGTATGAGCAACATCAAATTGATAACCCTCAGCTTTGAGAGCCTTTCCAGCCGCTACAGCCTCTTCGCGACCTAATAAAATGATCTTATAAAAAAAAGAAATTGAATTAAAATATTTCGTAGTTTAAGAATAGATTTTAATTTACCCTTGTCGCTAAGGTCAGCATCATACCACCCACAAAATAGATTTTTCTGATTCCATTCACTTTCACCATGGCGCACCATAACAATCTTGTATTTTGCTGCCATTGTGATTAGGCTTTTATTATATTTTAATTATAACACCGGCAAAAAAAATCCAAAAGACTAAACCACAATCTAACTCGAATTTGATCGAATTCTTCACTAACGTAAATAACCTTTTGTGACCTTCTTTATTTTTATTAAGAATTTTGGCTTGGATGCTTGTTTTTTAATCCAAGTCTTCGTTTCATTCAGGATCTTCGTTTTTATGATTTTTCTTCTCAATATTCTGATGCGTCATCCTTACGAAATTTTTGGTAGATTTTGACGACAGTTCAAACCAGTGCACAGTCGATGATGACCTTAGACCATTTAACCCTATGGACTCGCCTCGCATGATTATTCCCCTCTGCGCAGGTATTGGATTTAATGATCTTGTGCGTTTATAAAATTGTTTACGGAATGCATTTTGTCATTACAAGAATCGTCCTATCTTTGTATGTGCACTTTAAAGAATGCCGATCTGTGCGGTTAACGTGTGCAAAAAAAGTCTCATACTTCAAATTTACAAAAAGATGGAGTTACATTCCATATGTAAGTATATTTATTGTGATTTCTATTACAATCACACTCAACTAACGAACATTACCAATTATTATAACCAAAGTGTGAATAAACAATTTTTGTCCTTAGATTAAATAAATTCAACAGATTTTTTTAACTATAGAATAGCTTTATTCCGAAAAACTATATTACAGAAACAATTTTGCATTAATACTTTATACTAATGTATTCTCGTAATCGTTTTACTTGGGCATCTTTGTATGTGCACTTTAAAGAATGCCGATCTGTGCGGTTAACGTGTACAAAAAAGTCTCATACTTCAAATTTACAAAAAGATGGAGTTACATTCCATATGTAAGTATATTTATTGTGATTTCTATTACAATCATTTAAAATAGTATCATAATAATCGAGAACTTTACCGATAAAGTACTCGAGTACATAATATTTCACAAAAATCGTAGTGATAATCGAAATGTGACAAGCGCACTCCCCGCGAGATTAGTTTTTTTTTTTTTGAAAAAGTAAACCCTCAACTGTTACAAATTAGGTTTAAAGTTGAACACGAAACAGAACCGCACTTTTACGAGATTAGTTTATATTTGCAACATGTAAAGGTCTTGGTTTTGATGGGACAACTGTCCTCGAAGGCGTCACGGCTACGGTTACTGTCTCCGTCGCTATCTCCAGACCTTCAATTGTTTTGATGCTGTTAGGACACGTTTCCAAATTCCTGCTTAGGCTATCTCTGTAGATACCCTAGGAGGTCGCTTTTGGATCCCTAAATGTAACGGTTTCAAATGTTGGTGATGCTCCAATCACAAACTTAATGTGCATCATAAATCATAAACTTAATGTCCAATCACAAACTTAATCAGACATCGAGTTTTCACTACTAACATGTATCATTCATCCAGTTAGTCATTTATCCGCCTGGACATGTTATTGGTAGCAAAGGTTATGGCTAACACTTCTTGCCTTGTACGCGTTACAAAGGTTGGCGTACAACCTAACTTTAGGCTTACCAGGCGGTTGGAGATTAGAAAATCATAAAGTAACTCACTTCTTTCGTTAATGTTGATGCTTCCCCAGGCTATGTGGTGAGCATTAGCATCACAACCCACCACAAGTTCGGTGTTTTCGGTGTGTTTTCGGGCGAACTCCGCCACTCGCTCTAACTCGATGGTAGGATCTGCGTTCTCGCCAGGAAGACAGGCTGAGCAAATGATTACTCTCGCCCCTGTGCATCCCTTGAGATTTATGAAGGCTGTAACCAGGTCATCATTGCAGTACTCTGAAACAGCTAAAAGTCTGTCTTTAGTATTTACAAGTATCATACCGGTAGCCGCCAATCCCAGACTTGTCCCTACGGTGTAGGATTCTCCAGAACTCAGTATGGAGCCCTTGGATTCTCAAGAGATCTGTATGGAGTGAAAATGCCTTTATTTTACAACAGTAGACTAGGCAAATTAAAGTCACCTATTATATAAATATCAGTAAGTACCTAAATCATGCACCGCGCTGTGTAAAATGTCTAAATAAGCACTGTATGTGTCGTAGTTTTGTTTAGGTGGGATATACACAGCGCAAATAATCAGTTTACGTTTTCTTTGTTGAGTTGGTTCATCAACTGCTCAACAAGAGGTGTAATTGTTACGATGGGGGTACGTTGGAGGTATGGTAATGATGATGAACCAACAAGTTTAGTTATGATAAATTGTATTTGCCTCGCGTTCGCAACTTCGAATTCGAAATAAATACAATCTTTTACTACTTTTATTTTTTCATGTGCACACACAAAAACAATCGTCTGTCACTATGAAACTCAACATCAAGGTTAGAGAACAGGAGAACGATCACTACGTACTAAAGCATAGCCCGCCTCTCCTTGAAAATTGAAGAATATATAGCAGCGCTAACGTCGGTGAGTAGTGACTGCGAAGTTAGCTGTTTATGAATACAAGTAGAGGAAGTTAGTTGAATAATGTACAAATTTTCATTTCATTTTTAATGATAAATTTTTCATGCTCCGTAATTTTGTAATTTTTGACAAAAAGAAATATTTAAAAAAAAGCGGCCAAGAGCGTGTCGGGCCACGCTCAGTGTAGGGTTACGTAGTTTCCCGTCCGTCACAATAAGTGTTCCCACTTATGAGTTTAAAGGTGGGTATCCATTATGTTCGCGCTCCAGCAGCGCTCCGCGCTCCTGCAACTGCTCCCGGTAGTGGGTACTGTTGTTTCCATCCAAGTTAAAAATGATTTTCCTAGAAAGTCCTTATAAAGTTCTACTTTTCATATTTTCTAAACTTATGGTTCAAAAGTTAGAGGGGGGGGGGGACACATTGTTTTTTACTTTTGGAGCGATTATTTCCGAAATTGTTGACATTATCAAAAAATGATTTGTGTAAACCCCTATTCATTTTTAAATAACTTTCCAACAATATATCACACGTTAGGGTTGAAACTAAAAAAAATCACTTCCCACTTTACATATAGGGGGGCTAACCTAATAAAACATTTTTTTCCAATTTTTAGTTTACCACTTTGTTGTCGTGATTGATACGCATATTGGTACCAAATTTCAGCTTTCTAGTGCTAACGGTCACAGAGATTAAGCGAGGACGGACAGACGGATAGACAGACATAGCGAAACTATAAGGGTTCCTAGTTGACTACAGAACCCTAAAAATGGAGAAATATTTTATTGTGCGTGGATGTGCAAGTAGTTTAGCATCTGATCGGAAAAATAGACTGAAAATGACTTTTATTGACCGAACTTAGTGATCGCAGCGCCTCACTTATGGTGTCCATATTTCTGGGACACTATTTTCTACGGAGATCGTTCTCCTGTGCGTTAACCTTCATGAAACTCAACATAACAATTAAATTCATAAACATGGAGTATAGAATTAAGGAGGACAATCTCCTATAGGAGCGTAGACAGTGTAACCTATAGATAAATTGACGCCTTCTTTCGCATTCGCACACTAAAATGATAGATTTATGCATACGTCTTGTATAGAGACAGAGCGGTGTGATTGTTTGTCCCTTTCTCCGTGCCAGTTTTTTTTTGATTAGCATACTACACTTTGCTAAACAACTTTAACAGTTCATAGCAATCTAAGGAGTTTACAACTTGGTTTAAGTGAGAAAAAAAGTGTTTTGTGAGCTTAAGATTGGTGAATCCTGTTTAGTTCAGTTCTTAGAACAATTAAAATTTTTATGTAAATATGTTTAAAAGTTATAAAGATTATTGTATAACCTAAAACGACGTTATCGTCCTTTCTCACTCGAGGCCACGCTAATCATTAGTCTATAGGTTTCTCTATCTACGTATAGGAGAATAGTTGAAAATTTGTCTATCCGTAAGCAGTAAATAACTGTTCAGAAACCCTCCACAACAGCGCTAGAGTAGCTACTTAGATCGCGGCCTTACAGGCCGCGAGCCCTGAGTCAGATGAAGCTGTAAGAGTCACATAGACTAACAGCACTAACATCTAGATACTAGATAGAGAGTAGCTACAGCGTAGACAGAGAATCCTAGGATCCTAGGTATGATAAATCGCAATTGAATACGTTGAGAGTGATTTTGAAAATAAAAATTTTGAAAGCAATAAAATAATTATCGTAAAAAGGATTGTGGTGAAAGTCTGTTTAATAAATAAATTATAAAAAGTACTTTAAAATTTAGACTGTAGCTACAGGGACGCCACCCTTATTTAACGCTTTTCTACGGACACTTTTTTATACAGAGTCTGTACTCCTTACCTCTACTCTCCATAATAACAGTATTGCTTGGTGACAACGACAACTCGGAAGCCGTAGACAGAGAAACCTATAGACTAATGATTAGCGTGGCCTCGAATGAGAAAGGACGATAACATAGTTTCAGGTTATACAATAATCTTTATGACTTTTAAACATATTTAGATAACATTTTTAAATGTTCTAAGAACTGAACTGAACAAGATTCACCAATCTTAAACTCACAATACACTTTTTTCTCACTTAAACCAACTTGTAAACTCCTTAGATCGCTACGAACTGTCAAAGTAGTTTAGCAAAGTGAAGTTTGCTTGGTTTCCGAATTGCGAAGGCCCTTCGATCGGGTTTGGTATAAAGCGCTTCTTTCGAAGCTCCCTTCCTATGAGCTTCCCGAGAAATTGTGCAATTGGATCACCAGCTTTCTTGCAGATCGGAGCATCAAGGTCGTTGTAGACGGTGCAAGCTCTGATTACAAGCCTATTAATGCTGGTGTTACATAAGGCTGCGTGCTACCGCCACCGCTGTTTCTTCTGTATATCAACGATATGTTGCAAACCCGTAACATTCATTGCTATGCAGATGACGGCACTGGTGATGCTCTGTACACCGGCCGTGCCAATGTTTCTCGGGAAAAATCTCCGAGTACCGGGACAAACTTGTGTCTGAAGTCGAGTCTTTGCTGAACAAAGTCTCGGATTGGGGGCGACTAAATCTAGTCCAGTTTAACCCTCAGAAGATATGAGTTTGCGCGTTAACCGCTAAAAAGAAACCCTTTGTCGTATCTCCTCAGTTTCAAGGCACTCCCCTTGTTGCCTCAGACAGTATCGGAATCTTCGGCGTCGACATATCGAGTGACGTGCAGTTTCGTGGTCACTTTGAAGAGAAGGCCAAATTGGCCTTTAATAAGCTTGGCGTGCTTAGTAGAGCGGGACAGTATTTCATTCCGGCACATCGCCTGCAACTTTACAAGGCGCAGGTTCGGCCGCCCGTGGAATACTGTTACCATCTCTGGGCTGGGGCTCCCTAGTGCCAGTTCCTTCCACTTGACCGCTAAGCTGTCCGCCGCCGTAGAGTCTACATCACCTGAGGATGCCTCGTGTAGAGGCGAAACAGGTGTCGTATTATCGTCGATGGTGTGTCTTACCTGGAATAGTGGTGTTGGAAGTAGTGATGCCAGGAGTAGTGGTGTTGGGAGTAGTGGTGCTGGGACTAGTGGTGACGGAGTTAGCGCAAGAATTTAAGGAAGGGCGGGAGGTGCTCTTCGATCCAGGTAAGTAACATCATTGTATTTAGTTAGCGGAAGGTTGCGAATTAATATTTTTATTAGTGTTCCAGTTTATACCCCGGGTAGGAGAGATACGAGACATCAGCCAGAGAGGACACCTGCGTCTCTGTCAGAAAGAGCAGAGACATCCTCGCCATCTTGAGATGGTAGTGGACGGCGTTTAGGTTAGAGTGATGTCCCCTGTTATTGCAGAAATTAACGGATACCGTGGCAGGGGTCGGCTTGAGCGGAATTTTGCCCCCCCCCCCCCCCCCCCCCCCCCCCAGAATACGCAGGGAAGCCTGAGCACCCCGCTCAAAGGTGAAGTTACTTGATCGTAGATGCTCATCTAGGGATTCTCCATGGATGCTGGTACCCTCCTGTGGTAGTCTAACATTTAATTCCGCTATCATGTTGATGGGGGGGGGGGATATGGTCCTCCGGCCATCTGCACTCACCAGACGAAACGCGGAAGCAGAGTTTCCACTTCACGCCGGTATTCTGTGAGGTCGTGGTACCACCCCGGTTTGAGCCGGCCCATACGTGCAACAGCAAAGCTGCCGCGTGGCTCTACCACGGTTAAGCTTAAGTTTTAAATAAACACGGAAATTTACCGCCTAGTAACTACTTTAAGACTTGCGAAATCCATGAAAATGAATTTGCAGGCATTTTACTATTCTAATGTAATGACTATTCTGCCAATTCTAAATTGGTAATTTAAAAAATTGGAAATTTGAATACGAATACTATTTGCCTACCACTATAATAATATGCTGGATTGATGATTCTTCTAGAATGTCATAATATACTTTCAAAACATTCTTTCGTTGTTTCTGAGTTTTTCTTTTTCATTGGTCTTGCAAAAGCATATTTACTAAGTAAATACATCAATAACACAAAGTGTATATTTGAAACCATCATTATATTGAGAATAAGTTCGCATATCACTTAAATCAGCTTGCCACACTTCATTAATATTTGATAGAATGTACCTATTACGCGGGAATTTTTTTCGAATGGGTTTATGTAATGTGTACGTTTCTTGTGATTTTAACCATTCCATTACTTGCTTTTTATTCATTTTACCCTTCATAGCTTTTGATAATTTATCAATACTACCAAAACCAGCGGGAATTAGATGGATCATAATAAATCCTGTTAATTTCTTCTAGTACGGGGTCCATTTTTCCACTCAAGCCTTTTACGTATTTTAGTTGTAGGCTTTTTATCTCTACTGCTCGGTGTAGAAAACTCTATTTTAGTTATAGACTTTGTATCTCCTCTACTCGGTGTAAAAAACTCTTGAACTTCAATCTCAGAGGGTTTGTTCAGATCTTTTGCTTGAAGTTGGTTAATAAACTCACATCTCTTTGGATTTCTAATATAAGTAAGTGGTACTTTAATATCTTTTAATGCTTCAGCAAATCTATCCCACCCTACTGGATCACTTCTTTTTAAGGGGCTTAATGAATCATTTATTAAATCAACAATATTACTTCCAGAAATTTTTTCATTATCAATTATGACTCTACCTTCATTATCCCAATGTATTTTACTTTTACTTGTTTCAACTAAGTTTAATAATAACTGTCCCTTTTGTTATAAGTTTTTGGTATTAAACTGAGTATTTGAGCTGGTGTGTAAAGTGGATTTTCATCATTTTCTTTACTTTTAATGGATCGATTCTCCTCCAACAAAGATTCAGCATCAACTGAAGTTTTTAGATCTCTATCTTTATTTTTAAAACCAATTTTAGACTTATTTGAATCTTCATTAGGTGTATCAGAATAAATTGGTAATCTGAGTGGTTGACGATCCTCTTCGATAAAATGAAGGTATCTTTGGAGTGATTGTAAATATAACATCCATTTCTTTCGGTCTTCCGTCTTACTATTCATAATATTTTGCATTTCAATATCTAATCGAGATAAATTACTATTAACCTTATTTTCTTGTTTTAATTTTTCAATCAATCCAGGTTCGATAAGTATTATTTTCTTTGCATTTTCCATGTTAACTGGCTAGTCCACTCACTAATCCACTCAATATTGCACCTAATATTATTGGTAAGAAAGCTCTTCCTTTTTGTATAATTATATTTTTTCTTAGCTTATGTTTACACATACGCACTAGTTTACGGAGTATATTTTTGTGTTTATTCAATTTTTGTTTATCTTGATCTTTAAGAGGTACTTTTCCTTGTAAAACGTTATGAATACACTCACAAATACAGTTAATTTCTTCTTCATCACACTTTTTAAGTAATGCTCTTTGATATTTTGGTTTAAACGTATGCAAAGCGTTTAGCAAATGTTTATGCGTTGTGAGTCGACGATGCATCATTTAGCAATGATTTGAATTGTTTGATTCTTGGTGTATTTAAACTCTTTTGTGGGGACGTAGACAGAAACCATTAAATGGGAAGACATTTGTCTTGATACGACAAAATCATTGGTATTCTGTTTTAAATCTACCATTAAATATCCATGTGCCTCTAGAGTTGCATACCTGTAGGCATCTTCAATGAATTTTGGGTTATCTGTTGACACTCGTGCTAAATATCTTATTTGAGTTTTATCTCGAGGGTTTTTAAAATATATTATATAACTTGAGTTTAAAGATATGTCTCTTTGCCCTTTACCCTGATGAAATAAATTTTGTGTTAAATAAAATACACTGAGATTCCTGTGATGACTACCTTTTGTAAATATATCCACAATTCTTCCATCGGACTCTCTCATTAGATCATCAATAATAACGAGATGTGGGTTTTCACCATCAAACATATTAAGATTCGGAATTCCTTGATGATAGTTAACATTTGGTATATAAGGTTATATAAAGGTTGCATTTCATCAAAGCACCATGTGATCTGATTAAAATCACAATTACATATTTCTGTAACTGATTTTATGAAATTTGTTACAAAATTTGACTTCCCACATCCACTTGGTCCTGCCACAATAGCAGTAAACGGATGTATAAAGTGAAACATTACACAAGTCTAAAGTTATATTGGAAATCAAAAAGGTGTGAGTTTATTAACCAACTTCAAGCAAAAGATCTGAACAAACCCTCTGAGATTGAAGTTCAAGAGTTTTTTACACCGAGTAGAGGAGATACAAAATCTATAACTAAAATAGAGTTTTCTACACCGAGCAGTAGAGATAAAAAGTCTACAACTAAAATACGTAAAAGGCTTGAGTGGGAAAAATGGACCCCGTACTAGAAGAAATTAACAGGATTTATTATGATCCATCTAATCCCGCTGGTTTTGGTAGTATTGATAAATTATCAAAAGCTATGAAGGGTAAAATGAATAAAAAGCAAGTAAAGGAATGGTTAAAATCACAAGAAACGTACACATTACATAAACCCATTCGAAAAAAATTCCCGCGTAATAGGTACATTCTATCAAATATTAATGAACTGTGGCAAGCTGATTTAAGTGATATGCGAACTTATTCTCAATATAATGATGGTTTCAAGTATATACTTTGTGTTATTGATGTATTTAATAAATATGCTTTTGCGAGACCAATGAAAAAGAAAAACTCAGAAACAACTAAAGAGTGTTTTGAAAGTATATTTACTGAAAGTAATTTAACATCTACTTACATACAATCTGATAAAGGTACAGAATTTGTTTCAAAAGATGTACAAAAAATACTTTAAATCCAAAAAGATTAATTACTATACCACTAACAATCCTGACATTAAGGCCAGTATTGTTGAACGATTTCAAAGAACACTAAAAATGAAAATGTGGCGTTATTTCACTCATGATAATACTTATAGATATATAGATGTTTTACAAGATTTAATATACTCTTATAATCACAGCTTTCACTCTAGTATTAAGATATGCCCATGTGATGTAAATTCCAACAATATTATGACAGTTTGGACTAATTTATGATAGACGGTCAAACAAACTTTCTTTAGAAAATCCTAAACCAGATTTCAATGTGGATTATGTTCGAATAACTAAATATAAACATGTTTTCCAAAAAGGATATGAATCAAATTGGAGTGATGAAATATTTATTATATCTTCAATAACTGATAGATCTCCATGGGTTGTTTATACAATAACAGATTTACAAAATGAACCAATAGTTGGTACTTTTTATGAAAGAGAATTACAGAAAATCACTTACAACCCCAACTCACAATATAAAATAGATAAAATAATTGACACTCGTTATTCAGGTAACAGAAAAGAAGTATTAGTGAAATGGAAAGATTATCCAGATAAATTTAACAGTTGGATTTTAGCTTCTAGTTTAATAAATATGAATAAAGAAAGTTTTTATTTAACTTTGCTCAGCAATAGTTCAATGGAATACTTTCCTGATAACAAGACCACAAATTTTTCAACGAAATTACCAAAAGTTATTAAATTAGAAGGCGAATGGTCGGTTGGAGTTGTCGAGTTTCAATATCCATGTACCATGTTTACTGTTCAAGATCACGAAAATGTTATATACATTACAAAATCTATATTAATGCCTAATGAAGATAAACCATCCACAGTGTATAGCATATTTTAAGAGTGTTAATTGGTATCGGAGAGAACTTGAAATTTCGCTATGATGAAATAACAAAATTTGTGTCTATTTCTGTTTTGGATAAAAATATAACATCCGTAACATTATCACCCAAATTAAGTTTACAACTAGGTTATGAACCAAATAAAAATCTCCTAGAGAGAAATTTTGTAAAGTGTCCTGCTAATTTACACTTAGCGTTACCATCTCAACTAATTCTATATTGCGACATTATCGATCCTCAGATTGTGGGTGATGTTATGACTCCTTTACTAAGAGTCATTTCATTAGATCCTACAAAATACATTTATGGTGCAAATAAAATGCACGTTTTCTCTCAACCTCACTACTTACCTGTTATGCGAAGAGAGTTCGATACGCTGGAAATAGTTATAAGATCGAGCACAGGACAAAAAATATCATTCCAGTTTGGAACCGTGTGTATTAAACTACATTTCCGAAAATTATAATAATGAATTCTCTTCGTGATCATCATAAATGTCCATATGAAAATTATTATACACATCAAGCTAGGTCAGGAGTTGGAGTAATTTATAAGGGTTCACCATACCAACGCGGTCATGGTATTGGGAGCTTCTTAGGCGGGTTATTTAGATCAGTTTTACCTTTACTTTCAAGTGGTGCTCGAGTGATTGGTAAGGAGGCATTAAGCGCTGGAGTAGGACTTTTATCGGATATGGTTCAAGCGCGTCCTATGGAAGCCTCAATAAAAGATCGTCTAAAGCAAGTTAGTACGAATTTAAACGAAAGGCTGATGAGAAAATTGATCAATTTAACATGACAGAATCTGGGTATAAAACTAAAAGAAAACGATTGACCTCATTCATTCCACCATTAACTGCTAAAGTGCAAGCTGCGAAAAAACTTGGCCTCAAACCAAAAAATATCAAAGATATATTTTCAAATTAAATATGTCTTTCCTTCATAATCATTCTTGCGAGTGCGTTAAGTCAGAATTGGATTTGTTTGCACTACCGCTAGCAGAAAACAACAAACTAGCATTGAAAATGGATTGTGGATTCATTATTAACCAATTTCATCTCTTGGTGATGATGGACCTATCGAGTTTCAAGTTCCTTGGACAGGCGATGACTACACAGATTTGTCTCATACATTACTCCACATAAAGGCAAAAATATTAAATCAAGATTTAACTAACTTGATATCAACTACAATAGTATACCCTGTAAATAATGGGTTGCATTCACTTTTTAGTCAACTTGATGTTTATTTAAACCAAAAACTTGTATTACCACCTAATAATACCTATGCATATCGAGCATACATGGTAACACTTTTAAACTATGCTCCTGCTGCTAAACAATCTCATCTTACTTGTAGTCTTTGGTATGATGATACAGCAGGATTTGTTAAAAGACAGGAATTGATTAGTGAAAGTAAGGAAATAGAAATGATTGGTCATCTTCACGGTGACATTTTCAACCAAGATAAATTTTTAATTAATGGTGTTGAAATGAATGTTAAATTGGTTCGATCAAGAGAAAGTTTTAATTTAATTGCTGGGTCAAACTATGTAAAGTTTAAAGTTTACATTACGGATGCAACTCTTATTGTTCGACGAGCATGAATTAATCCAAGTGTATTACTCATCAAAAAGTTTTAGCTTCTACCACTGCTAAATATCCTATTACTCGAGCTGAAGTAAAAGTTTTAACAATTCCATCGGGTGTTCAAGGAAAAACTCTTGATAATATTTTTTTAGGGCAGGTACCCAAAAGATGTATAATTGGATTTGTGAACAATTCTGCATTTAATGGTTCCCTTACTAAAAATCCATTTAACATTGAAAACTACGGTATTAATTCTTTCAGCTTATATATTAATGGTCAACAATTACCTTCAAAAGTTTTGTAACCATCTTTTAATAATAGTATATTTACATCAGCTTATCATACTCTATTCTCGGGAACTGGTATTCACTTTCTTAATGAAGGAAATGGAATCTCTTGTGAACAGTATGCCAAAGGTTACTGTCTATTAGCATTTGACTTAACTCCTGATTTATCAGCCAACTCATCAGCTCATTGGAATCTCATAAAGCATGGAAGTGTAAGATTAGAAGTACGATTTGAATCCTCACTAATACAAACAATTAACTGTATAGTTTATGCTGAGTTTGATAATATTATATAGATAGATAAAAACAGAAATGTTACTGTAGACTATAGTAGTTAAGGTTATAATATGTGTTGTGTGTTAGATTTTATGAGTTATGTGTAATGCATTTTGTGTGTATGTAACTATGTGAAACGTTATAAAATTAAATAAAACAAATTGTATGCAATATATTATTTTTTATTTCTTTATAAATCTTCTATTTAATCTAATACAAAACACTGTTCGAGTTTAAAGTTACATCGGACTCTCTTATTAGATCATCAATAATAACGAGATGTGGGTTTTCACCATCAATCATATTAAGATTTGGAATTCCTTGATGATAGTTAACATTTGGTAAATTATATAAAGGTTGCATTTCATCAAAGCACTGTGTGATCTGATTAAAATCACAATTACATATTTTTGTAACTGATTTCATGAAATTTGTTCCAAAATTTGACTTCCCACATCCACTTGGTCCTGCCACAATAGCAGTAAACGGATGTATAAAGTGAAACATTACACACGTCTAAAGTTCTAAGGTGTGAAATAAAAAGTAAGTGTTGGTGTAAACAATTAATACATATTGTGTATTTGTGTACTATAACTAATGTTTTTGGGAAATCAAACAAAATTTATGATTAATTTAAAATTTTATTTTCAAGCAATAACCACTTGTAAAAAACCCACACTTCGTCACAAGAACAATGTAAAATTTTGTGATTATTTTTTGCAAATATATGATTATTACACACATAACGTTTGTTTAAATTCATGACATTTACCAAATCATTGTATTTTGGACATTTGTATTCTTCAATATTAAAATTTCTATCATTCGTCGTCAACATTTTTAAAAATTGTTTCTCTGTTGAATTGCCACCTTTGTATGCGATCACTTCGTCTTTGCACAAATTTCTAATATACCAATTTAATATGGGTATGATGTTCTCTTGTTTGTAGGCACATTTTAATTCTTCGGTCACACCAAAATATGGAATGCCGTGCACATGTGTTACACAATAACGACCAGTTTTTTGTCTTTTGGTGACAAATAATTGAAAGGATAACTTGGCCGAAACAAATAATGATCGATAAACGCATCATTTTTATTAGATAGTTTTACGTCTAGAATAGCCATTTCTCTACATTGAAAATGTTTATGAGGATATGTAATGTAAAATCCGTCCATGTCGATGATGTATCTAATATTTTTTAGATTTTGTGTCATTTTGAACCAAAATGTTAAAAGTATTTACACGTGACTAAAAATATCTTTGTTCCAACAAACTTCACATAACAATGCTTCATTACTTCCCATTGTCCCATTTCTTCCTTCTGCTCTTGTCTTCCTGTAATTTAAGTAAACAGAATCACATTCACTAATGATCAACTAATGACTGTCATTGTTAAAAAAGTATTTTTTAACTACTCTAGTATTCGTAGATGCGGAACACACACAATATTTAAATATAATTTGTTAAATTGCAAATAACAATTTAATTGGTGCCGGCGGGGATCGAACCCAGGTACTGTGAAATTTACAGCTTGCGCTAACCATCTGAGCTACCAAGGCTTAATATAATATACACACAATATTTAAATATAATTTGTTAACACTAAATCATACACACGTAAGAAAATAACAGAAAGAAAAGTAACTTTGTCAATAGAATAAACACTTAAAATTGCAATTAACAATTTAATTGGTGCGGGCGGGGATCGAACCCTGGTACTGTGGAATTTACAGCTTGCGCTAACCATCTGAGCTACCACGGCTTAATCATATATACACACACACAATATTTAAATATAATTTGTTAATACTAAATCATATACACGTAAGAAAATAACAGAAAGAAAAGTAACTTTGTCAATAGAATAAACACTTAAAATTGCAATTAACAATTTAATTGGTGCCGGTGGGGATCGAACCAGGGTACTGTGAAATTTACAGCTTGCGCTAACCATCTGAGCTACCACGGCTTAATCATATACACACACACCAATATTTAAATATAATTTGTTAACACTAAATCATACACACGTAAGAAAATAACAGAAAGAAAAGTAAGTTTGTCAATAGAATAAACACTTACATCCATGGCCTTTGATCGTTGAAGTAACACAAATGTAGTATTGATAGATCCACTGCGGTCAAACGACCATACACTAACTCCATGACTGCACTTGCTTGGTCTTATAAAATAATGCAATTTAATATTTAGAAATCATTATAATTGATCATTCCTATGTTAGTCATTGAGTAGATTGTACTGTAATAATCTACTAATAGCAGTAATATCATGGATACACTAGATGTACAACAACATCTGAAAAAGATTCACTTCACTCTAGAAAATAATGTTTATGCTGCCAATAAACTGCCCATGTAGACCCACGTACCAACGTATATAATATGCAATTTGGATACAGATGATAAACCAGGGTCACATTGGGGAGCTTTATATATCGATACGAATGACGTCGGTCAATATTTTGATTCATTCTGACGAGCACCTGTACGATATCATCTAGAGTTTTTAAAAAGGGATTGTAAAAGATGGAACTGGAATGTTGATAGGATTCAGAATGAGTGGACTTCAGTTTGTGGCGAATATTGCTTAATGTATTTGCTATATAAGTTTCAGGAATGTTCAATGCACAGTTTTACGAGTATATTTACAGGGAAAACATTGTACATCGATATTTTAGTGGATGAGATGTTTCGCTACTATTTTATAGATAATAAGTAATAAGATTTTGTATTTTGTAAATAAAAATTTTAACAAAATTAGGTAATGTGTTTTATTGATGAGTCAGATTAGTGTAGATAGGAACAAAGAAGTATAATACAATAGCACTACGCTGAGGAAGAATAGATAATGACGGTATTCAATGAACTATAGATAAATAGATAAGAACAATGGAGCGCTAATGACGGTGGAGGCCTTCACCGGATATCAATTAGATAAAAGTTAATTGATCTGCACATCTCCGGAACCGTGCATACTACGCAAAAATGGTTCGCAGATTCGTGATCAGAGCATGCCAAAACCTTTTTTTTTAGGTTCGTGAGTCTCGACGAACGTTGTACCACTTCTGAATCAGTGAGCCAGAACTGGTACTAACTAACTACTATTATCCGTCAGGGATGCAGACTTTTGAAAAGAAATTGAGCTAAATTGATTCGTCAGAGATGCAGTTTTCTGAATTGAAAGGAATCTGAGACAAATAAAAGATCCGTCAGTGATGCAGCCTTTTGAGTCGAAAGGAAACTGAGATTAATAGGTCCATCAGAGGTGCAGCATTTGGAATTGAAAAGAAACTGAGCTAAATAGGAAATTTTGAATTGAACGGGAAGATCTGTGGGAATTCTGATTAATTGATTGTGGGAATTTTGGAAAAAAACTAAATGAACACTATTTTAAGACGCTACTGTACACAATGTTATATGTTTTTCCATTCGGGGAAAGAATGTGGAGATTCTGGGCATTTGACACACGGAAACATGCTACGTACAGCTGACCATGAGAGAAGCACGGTTTTTCTAAGTTGATCCCCGCTATCTGTAACGTTTGTCCTTGCGCTTTATTAAGTTTCATTGCAAAACTGAGCTTAATAGGGAACTGCAACCTTTTGAATTGAAAGGGAAGATCGGTGGAAATTATAGGGATCCGTGGTATAATAACATTTTCACCTTTTTCTACGCCTGTCAAAATTGTAGCACCGATTATGTTCCGTCCAAGATGTATCACACGCAGCCTTGTCCTATTATATAACCAAGGAGCATCTAAATTTCGCATTAGCATGACTGGTATGCCTAATTTTAATTGAGGCTTATGTGAGGGCACACCTGACAACTCTAGAGAATTTAGAAACTCTACGGGATATGAAGTGCTCTGTTCTGTGTCCATAACTGTGTCTACTGACAAATACTCCGTTATTTCTCTTGCTACTTCGCTTAATATATCTGAATTTATTTTATTAACGCTCTCATTTTTGGTGCAAAAATCGCCTTTCACATAACCCTTTGTCTTCATGCACGTTGTTCGTTAAATCTGAATAAACGCTCGCAATTAATTTTGAATGACTGTACTAAATTACAAAAATCTCACGTCAATTTAACGCAGCCTTCAGCATCCGTTTCCAACTGCCCATCACCAATTTTTAATAGTATGTCAGCATAGTTTCCAGCATTGATGTCATTATACAAATGCGCTCTCATATTCGTAGTTAAACTGAATTTTGTCACCTTGTTCCATAAAATAGACGAATTGAGGCATGCTTTAATTTCATCTGCAGGTGTGCCCTTTTGAATGACAGTTAAGTTTGGCGAAAGTCAACAGCCAATAAAACCACCATTCCTCACATTACATCGGTATTGCTGCGCAAATCCTGGAGCGTTAGATTTAGTGCTCCTACAGCTTTTTTATGCGACATTGTACTTTGGTCCCACACTAAAAGTTTGCATTGTCGTAGCATTATACCTCGAGCACTATTTTTGCTAAAGTTGCAGATCGGCGATTCTTCCTGGGCTAGATTTAGAGGGAGTTTTAAAACAGAATGTGCAGTGCGGCCCCCGCTTAGCAGCGTGGCGGCTATACCGGAGGAAGCTACGGCCTCAGCAATGTTTTTATCTTTACGTACTTGCGCTAATATATATTTAATAAAAATGTCTTCCCAGTTCCTCCAGGGGCATCTAAAAAAGAAAACTGCACTATTTCCGATTCAATTTGTCCTAATACTTTGTCAAAAACTCGTTTTTGTTCGGGAAGCAAGCGGGGTACAAATTCGGCTACTTGCTGCTTCAAAGCTGGTATATCGTAGTTTGTTTCACGTATAATTTAATCACTTAGTTCATTTTCGGTTGTTCACTGAGGGCTTATCATTCCAAGGTCGCTTAATTTTTTTGCCTACCATTGCCATTACTTTATCTTCATTTTTTCCAAGTGCTTCACTATAAATGTGTTCATTGTATGTCATGTTCGCGTATGTCTGTTGTAACCTTCGCAAAATATCTTCCGCCATGTACTCTTTATATTTGTCCTACAATTCATGTGCATTAGATAGCCAGCAAGATGATATGAGAGTTGCATAATGATCCCTAATTTTGGCTGGTGACTGGCACTGCACAGCTTCCTCCATGGTTTCATCCCAGTTATTATCGTTTCCTAAAAGATGCGGAGCTTCACATGCTTCTCTATAAGTTGCACATTCCTGACCGTTGACAGTTTTAAGGTCTTTACATCCTGTAGGACCCCGAACATGGTGCAGCAGCAATCGTAAACAGAAACATTCAAAATTAGTTACATGGACGGTATACACCCGACCAAGGGCATCTGATGACTTTACACCGGGCCAATTTGCAACAGGCGCGCCTTGAATACGGCGTTTCCACTCCTTCCTAGATGTGTTCCAAGTATAATAGCGGGGGACTTCCGAATATAACAACGTTTTTGCAAAGGGGTCGGTTTGAAAAAGTTGAAAGAAGGCTGTTAGTGTAGTTTTTGGCGGTGATGCAATTCTTTCTTGGAAATTTCTTTCGGTGAAATATACACGCTCTCCATATTCTAAGTGCACAGCAAGGTGAGTAACTGTTGGGTGCCTTTCGTGTAAAGGGAAGCCAAGGAAACGCCACGCTGCCTCGTTACTGCTGACATAACGCCCTGCTTGAAAGGTATGTACTTCATTAGCGGGTTTTGCCTCACCTTCACTCCTGAGATTAAATATTGCTTGCTCGCTTCCTTTATTTATGTACTTACAGATATACTTGATTGCGCGGACAGAGTTACATGCTTCTACATTAATGTGGGCATTAAACATTTTACATAGAATGGGCGAATACGGGACAATCCAGCTGTTATCTAAGGTTTCGAACGTTCCAGAGCGAGATTTGATTGTAACTTTCCTGCCACCATCTTCGGGAGCTCTGCGTCTGTATAAAGGGTAGCCATTGTCACTGTGCACTGTTTCTTTTAATAGCTGTTTAGGGAATTTCTTTGTACATTTTCCTTCTTTCATACATGGCGATATTGAATTTCGTGCTCCACATGGACCGTGAATCATATTTCAGACGATGGTATCATACAATTCTTTATCTTGCTCAGGATCCGGAATCTCGGCGCTTATTATGTCGTCTATTTGGCTGGGCTGCAACTTCTCTTTAAGCCATATTAGAATGTGGGCATGCGGTAATCCTCTTTTTTGCCATTCAATTGAATACATGAAGCACTGCACCTCTCCGAAAATTTTCCCTTTGTTAATTACATACATTAATTTTTGTACTTTTAATATAAATACTCTAGCAACTAAATCGTGTCTGTCAGTATTTTTTTGGCCCGGCATTAGCTCCTCGGTTATTTCTTTCCATGTGGGATTGCAAGTAAAAGTAACAAAACATCAGGTCTTCCGTAAGTTCGTACATAGGCGAATGCGTCTTGTGTGTACTCATGTAGGTAGCGGGGACAGTTAACGAATGATGAGGACAGAATTACCATTTTACCTAAATCTCTGGGGTTTACATTGGCGTCGCTAGAAATTGCATCTTTTAAATGTATATAATTCTCAGCGCGCAGCTTTTTTTGATTTTAAGATATATGACGGAGACGTTCACTTACTACCTTCTCATACATGTCTACCAAAAATTGATGAAATAATTGTCTACACCGGGAGGAGGAGGTCTACACAAGAGGTTAAAATTATTTTCTCGCAACATCATATGATACGCCTAAAAATCCATACATGATACTTTTTTGTTCAGGGTAGGCTCCTTTGTGACCGGGTTAATGAGTGGAATTTGAAAATGATAACCCTCTTGTCCTTTGCAATAAATCAATGGGTATTGCAAAGCGTCATAAAACTTGTGTGTATCGGCTACCCGTTGCAACGTATCATCACGTGCTCGCAAGACAATGTCTCGTGAAGAAAATTGATCACTACTAATTACGGCTGCTATTTCGTTTATCAAAGGTGCATTGTAGCGCCTTTCATGCTCTCCTCGAGGGGTCCGATCTGCGTGAATGACGACTTTATAATCCTCTTCAGGTGGCTTTTCTAAAGCAGTTTTAAATGTTTTGACTAAAATGTTACGTTCATGCAAGAATCTTTGAATTTTGAACACTGTGTCTCTCTCAACTCCCTGGATAAATTGGCAGCGACGGTCTACCTCAATTTCTTCGTCACCTATAAAATATACTTGTAAAAATTTATGCTGTTCGTTTTCTGCTGGAAAAAGTGAACCTATTCTATGATAAATTTGCCCTTACACCGTAAATGTAGGCGAAAATCCCGCCATTATTATTTTCCGGTCAACTCCGAAGGACGTCATTTGAAAGCATAAGTTATTATCCTGTTTAATAAGCGCCGTGACTCATTAGCATCATATAAAAAGAGAGTTTTCAAAGGTTCTTGTGATTCCCCAAGTAACGGAAGAGACACTTTGCCATTGGAACATCACATGCCTGCGGTCTCATCTTTCCATTTTAAAGCGCTGCAAAATCGACACGCCTTGTCCATCAGTCCGATAACAACTAACCTGTGATTTTTATAATCAATCAACGGATCATAATTGAAATGCTGCATCATTAAAAACCGACCAATTGTTTCTTTGAAAATTTTGTCGACGTTCAGCTTTGGTGCTGTTTATTTGCATCTCTTTGCGCCTGTGTCTGTTCTGGTGTTTCAGATGCCCTTATAGTAGATAGACGTTCAGCTTGCTCAATGAGTCTGTGTTGAGTTTCATCAGGTGTTTCCGCGGCTCTTAAGGCGGCCTGACGTTCCGCTTGTTCGTATAGCCATTGCTGACTTTGAGCAGGTATTTCAGTAGCTCTTAAAGTAGATTGACGCTCTGCCTGTTCAAGAGGCCTTTGCTGACTTTGATCAGGTGTTTCAGTAGCTCTTAAAGTAGCTTGACGCTCTGCCTGTTCAAGACGCCTTTGCTGACTTTGAGCAGGTGTTTCGGTAGCTCTTAAAGTAGCTTGACACTCTGCCTGTTCAAGACGCCTTTCCTGACTTTGAGAAGATGTTTCGGAAGCTCTTAAAGCAGCCTGACGCTCTGTCTGTTTAAGACGCCTTTGCTGACGTTAAGAAGGTGTCTCAGATGCTCTAAAAGCAGCCTGACGCTCTGCTTGTTCTTGCCTTCTCAGTTCAGCATCTTCTAAAGATTCTAGCGATCGAGCTAATCTTTTCGCTTGTCTTTGAGAAGATACTCTTGAAAGGCTGTACTTAAGTTTGCGAGGCATTATGAAGTAACAAAAAAACCTATTTATAAAAAAGCGTTAAAATACCTAGAAGGAATTAAATTTCCTTTTAAATATTTGTTCTAAAAGCAAATCCAAAATATTTAAAAGGAATAAATATTCATTTTAAATATTTTTTAAAATAAAAACAACAAAACAATTCAAGACACAACATGAATCTGAAAACGATAGCCAAAAAAATCGAATCAACTTAAACCAAATAACAGAACAAATCGCAGAAAACCGAAATCGAAAGCAGTAGTCAATATAAATATAACTAACGAAAAAAGAAGTAAGTGTATAGGTACCGTATACACTATCTATACTATTAATATTCCTTTGAAATATTGTTAAACAACCTAAAACAACGAAAATCCAATCGCGATTCTAAATAAACAAAATCTAAAATCAAAGCCAGAGTCTAAATATGTATAAAGGAATACCAACCAAATCAATAAAACCGATCTAAGAAAATACACAAATCCGAAAATGAAAGCCAATATAAATCCATTCAACCTTAACCAAATCACAAAGCAAATAACAAACAACCGAAATCGAAAGCAGGTAGTAGCATATACCTATGAAATGAAGATCGCTGACTATGTACCTAGAACAGTTGCTATGTAAACCGACAGGAATGCAGGCGCAGCAATTCAAGCCATGTGCCAGATTAACGCTTTCGAAAAATGTAAGTCTCTTTTGACAAACGATCCCATCTTGCAATATCCAGACTTTACTAAAGAGTTTAACCTAACGACAGATGCTTCTAACTTTGTCATTGGTGCCGTACTGTCACAAGGTCCAATAGGATCCGACAAACCAGTCTGCTACGCTTCTCGTACGTTAAACGAAAGCGAAGTTAAATTACAGTACAATCGAAAAAGAACTTCTCGCCATAGTCTGGGCTATGAAATACTTTAGACCATATTTGTTTGGACGTAAATTTAAAATTTTGACAGAACACAAACCATTGCAGTGGATGATGAATTTGAAAGAACCAATTTCTCGTCTCACAAGATGGCGACTTAGACTTAGCGAGTATGACTTTACAGTAATTTATAAGAAAGGCAAAATTAACACCAATGCCGATGCTCTCTCACGTATAGAGATTCACAATGAAGACATAAAGATGTTAATGAACGAAATTGACGTACTAAACTCGTTAATAGGCAACCCAAGCGAAGGTATTGCGAACTCTTCGACTGAGACCGTACACACCAGTAACGAACACTCTATACTTGAAATTCCTATAACTGACGAACCACTCAATAAGTTTAATAGACAAATTCACTTGACTGTTGTTAGCGACGTTAAACGAAAAACTATTGTGTCTAAACCCTTCGATACCCATACACGTGTAAGCATTCAACTATCGGAAAATAGTCTCGAAGAAGACGTCATAAACGCTGTAAAAGAGTATGTCAATCCGAAAATCAAAACAGCTCTCTTAATAAACCCACCTTTAGCATTATATAAAGTAATGCCAATCTTACAGGATAAATTTAAAAGCTCTTCACTTAACCTTGCTTTAACTAAATTCGAGTTAGAGAATGTTAAGGAATACTTGCGACAACAAATACTATTGGCCAAAATTGAAAGACCATATTACAAAATTTATTAATGAGTGTACCATCTGCGGACAGGCCAAATATGATAGAAATCCAGTAAGTCTCAATAGTAAACTCAATTTAATGTAGTACCACCTGCAACCAAACCCTTTGAGATAATTCACATGGACGTCTTTACAGTCCAAAGTGAAAAATATGTAACTTTTATAGACGTTTTTACAAAATACGGACAAGCTTACCATTTACGCGACGGAAACGCTATTAGTATATTACAGGCCCTTCTACAATATTGTACCCATCACGGTGTTCCCCTAACAATAATTACTGACAACGGAACAGAGTTCACTAACCAATTATTCTTAGAATTTACTAGAATCCATAAGATAAATCACCATCGTATTTTAGCCCATTCTCCTAACAATAACGGTAATATTGAAAGGTTCCATTCGACCCTTTTGGAACATATTAGAATTTTAAAATTACAACATAAGAACGACCCGGTCATCAATCTCATGCCTTACGCAATAATAGCCTACAATATCTCAATATACAGTTTTACTGGATGTCGACCATTTGACTTATTAACGGGACACTTTGACCATAGAAACTGTCTCGACATCGACATAACCCAGAAACTACTACAGCAGTATGTACAGACGCATAGAGATCAAATGAAAAAGGTGTACGAAATTATTAATAGCACGTCACTAGCCAATCGCACAGCCATGATAGAGAGTAGGAATAAGGACCGCGAACCGGAAATAGAATACGCGCCGCAGCAGCAAGTTTTTTTTTTAAAAATCCATCTGCCACCCGCCAGAAAACCACACCACGTTATACTCAGGACACTATATTAGCCGATTTACCCATTCATATATATATATATATATATATATATATATATATATATAGGCAAATATGGCAATATACCCCCCATGAACAATTACACAAATAGACGGCCCCCAGTCCCCGGCGGCCCCGCTATTCCTGGCTACGGTGGCGACCATGGTAACGGCGGGGCAGGGGGTGCTAAGAATCTCCGGTGGAGGTTCGGTTGCCACCTACGATGACTCGACCTGGCAACATTTAACGCACGCACACTGAGGACTGACGAGAAGATCCTGGAGCTGGAAGAAGAGATAGACAAGTTGCGCTGGAGTATTATAGGATTATCCGAGGTCCGAAGAGAGGGGGAGGACACGGTGATTCTCGAATCCGGCAACTTGTTCTATCACCGGGAGGGCGACCATCTGTCCCAAGGAGGTGTCGGATTTATCGTCCACAAGTCTCTCGTCAACAACGTTGTAAAGATTGGGAGTGTGTCGACGAGGGTCGCGTGCCTGATACTCAGAATCACCAAACGGTATTCGCTGAAGGTCATACAGGTTTACGCACCAACCTCGGCACATTCCGATGAGGAGGTGGAGGAAATGTATGAGGATATTTCCAAAGCCATGCATTCCTCCAAAACCCACTACACGGTGTTGATGGGAGACTTCAACGCAAAACTAGGCACAAAAGAAAACGGTGAGCTGAAGTTAGGGAAATTTGGAGTAGGGCAACGGCACCGAAGGGGCCAGCAGCTGGCCGACTTTATGGAGAAAGAGGGACTCTTTATGATGAACTCTTTCTTCCAGAAGCGGCCCCACAGGAAGTGGACCTGGTCGAGTCGACGGTTCGACAAAAAATGAGATTGACTTCATTATGACGACCAGACGCCAACTGTTCAGTGATGTCTCAGTGATCGCAAGGGTGAAAACTGGCAGCGATCACCGAATGGTTAGAGGCACACTGAACCTAAACGTTAAGTTGGAGAGGTCTCGTCTAATGAAGTCAACGCTCCGTCCCCCTCGTGCTCTAATTCAAAATCCCGAAAACTTTCAGCTCGAGTTACACAACCGCTTTCAGTGCCTACAAGATTGCAATGCAGTGGACGATGTGAATGACAAGCTCGTGGAAACTGTCCATGCGGTCGGAGCTAAGTTCTGCAAGACCCGCCGCAGAAGAACACAAAAACTCTCCGATCACACTCTTAATCTCATGGCTGTTAGACGGGAGATGAGGCTGCAATCGTCAACAGATTTGACAGCATACTGGCAACTGAACAGACAGATCTCCAAATGCATGCGGCGAGACTTACGCAACTTTAATACTGCTCGTATTAAAGAAGCGGTCGAGCGGAACCAGGGCTCCAAAGTCTTTGCCAGAGATCTGTCTGCCCGTAAGAGCCAACTGTCAAGGCTGAAGACTGAGTGTGGCAGCATCGTTTCCGGGACACCTGAGATTTTGAGTGATATTGAGAGGTTCTATGGGCAGCTGTACACATCATCGTTGGAGCCACACGCAAGTGTGAGTAACGATCCAAGAGCAAGTCTTATCCGACACTATTCCGATGATATCCCGGACGTCAGTCTAAGCGAGATTAGAATGGCTCTCCAGCACCTTAAAAACGGCAGGGCCCCAGGCGAGGATGGAATTACAGCGGAGCTTCTGAAAGCGGGTGGAACACCGGTACTTGAAGTCCTTCAGAAGCTCTTCAATTCCGTCCTCCATGGTGGCACTACTCCAGAGGCGTGGAGCAGAAGTGCGGTGGTCTTGTTCTTTAAGAAAGGCGACAACGCTCTCTTGAAGAACTACAGACCGATTTCCCTTCTGAGCCGCGTCTACGTGCTGTTTTCGAGAGTCATTACGAATCGTCTCGCACGCAGACTCGACGACTTCCAGCCTCCCGAACAAGCCGGTTTCCGAAAAGGCTTCAGTACCATAGACCACATACATACCCTGCGGCAGATTGTACAGAAGACTGAAGAGTACAATTTGCCACTTTGCCTGGCGTATGTGGACTATGAGAAAGCCTTTGATTCCGTCGAAATTTGGGCGGTGCTGCAGTCCCTTCAGCGGTGCCAAGTTGACTGTCGGTATATCGAAGTGCTGAAGTGTTTGTACAGTAGGGCTACGATGGCTATCCGAGTACAGAACCAGAGCTCGAAACCTATCCAACTGCAGAGAGGTGTAAGACAGGGTGACGTTATATCCCCGAAACTCTTCACCGCTGCTTTGGAAGACGTTTTCAAGCTACTGGACTGGAAAGGATACGGTATTAACATCAATGGCGAGTACATCACTCACCTTCGATTTGCCGACGATATAGTCCTTATGGCAGAATCGCTGGAGGACTTAAGCACTATGCTCAATGACCTCAATAGTGCCTCCCAAAGGATAGGTCTTAAGATGAACATGGACAAAACAAAGATCATGTTTAATGTCCATGTCACACCTATGCCGGTAGTTGTTGGGAGCACTATGCTCGAAGTTGTTGACGAGTACGTTTACCTGGGACAAATAGTCCGACTAGGTAAGTCCAACTTCGACCGAGAGGTCAATCGACGGATTCAACTCGGCTGGGCAGCGTTCGGGAAATTACGACACATCTTCTCGTCAGGTATACCTCAATCTCTGAAAACTAGAGTGTACAACCAGTGCGTGTTGCCAGTGATGACTTACGGATCAGAGACGTGGTCCTTCACTGCTGGCCGTATGAGGACGCTCAAGGTCGCTGAGCGAGCTATGGAGAGGGCTATGCTCGGAGTTTCTCTGCGTGATAGACTCAGAAATGAGGATATCCGCAGTAAAACCAGAGTGACCGACATAGCCCAACGGATTAGTAAGCTGAAGTGGCAATGGGCCGGCCATATAGCTCGAAGAACCGATAACCGATGGGGAAGAAAGGTTCTCGAGTGGCAGCCTCGTACCGGTAGGCGTAGTGTAGGGCGACCCCCCACTAGATGGAGTGACGACCTGGTAAGATATGCAGGAAGTCGATGGATGCAGGTGGCTCAGGACCGTGCTTTGTGGCATTACTTGGGGGAGGCCTATGTTCAGCAGTGGACTTGTGAAGGGCTGTGATGATGATGATGATGATGGTGATATATTTTTTTTTTTTTTTTTTTTATTTATATATATATACATCTAAAAACGTGGTCCAGTAGCAAAATCACGGCTCAAGCGTGTTCCTAAAGCAGTTAATTTGTTGCAGGATACTGCTAATAATGTTCCTTCAAAGGACCCAGACGACAGAGATAAAACTTGAAAGTCTATCAGATGAATCAGGACTACTACCGTATAAACTAGGACCCACGAAATTGACTACTCATTACCATACATTTTTTACAGTACGTACGACTCGATGACATTGAAGGTAATATCCACTCCCTACATAATCAACTACTGACTTTCCAAAACCGACTGACTAAAGATACTTATTTACTATACGAAATCCAAATTGATTATCCGTCTAACAAACTTGGCAAGGTGTTAAGTCATCTCAGAACCCTAGAGCCCAATAGAGCTAAAAGAGGTCTTATAGATAGTCTTGGTTCAGTCATAAAAAGCATAACTGGTAACTTAGATTATACAGACGCGTTAAGATATAACGAGTCAATTAAAACCCTTAAGGATAATCAACTGAGCGTTGCATCCGAATTCGATCAACATCTCAGCTTAAGTAAAGAATGGATGTCTAAGCATAGTAATGCAATTATTGAGATAGCGGAAAATCAAAGAAAATTTAATGAGACTTTGATACTTATATTAAATAGTAATGCATATAGGCAAACTAGTTTAATTAAATACGCTAAATTCGCGCAATTGTTAGAAATAATTAGTGATAATGTAGAGGACTTAATTCTAGAATTAATTAGAATAGAAAACACTTTAGCTTTTATTCGTGCATTTAGCACGCACCATTCTACGATAGATATAGATGTATTAGGTTCCATGTTAAGTAAGCTTAGAAGTATTTACAGCTCAGATAAGGTATTAAATTTAGAACTCAGAGACTATTATGACATAATAAAACTCGGCTCATATTACACAGAGAAACAAATCGTGTTCATCTTTAAATTTCCTATAACTTCTAGAGATAATTTTGATTTATATAGATTATCCATTGTCCCAAATAAAAATTTACAGGCCCTTATCCCAACCTATCCCTACGTAGCAACTAACGAGTTATCATTCGTGTACATTGAGACAGAATGTCCGAAGTTTAACCACTGGTATCTCTGTGAAGAACGCACTACCTATCAGATTCGAACACAACCCGATTGCATCCAAGAGTTGATCACCAAGCAACTCATACAGAAAGCCTGCAATCTTACTACTATCATCCTGTCAAAAGAAGCGATGGAAAAACTAGATGACCAGCATTATATCCTGTCCTTTCCACACTGTACCAAGGTACAATTGTCTTGCTGAAGAAAATAATTCACCGTGCTACAAGGGAATTATCTCATTACGATTCCAGCCAGCTGTCTTCTTAAAACTGCCGAGTTCACCATCGTCAACGACAATAATGAGATAAAAGGTCAACCTCTAAAGCTCACTGGACTACCTTTCAGATCTCCGGAACAAGCTACATCATCTACCCGCATCCACCTAAACTCAATCCATCTCCAAGGATTACACAGCATCCAAGACAAAATTCTCATGCAATAACCAGTACAACTACGTGCCATAAGTGACATATTATATCATACGACAATTCTCTTTTACATCATATTATCGAGTGGAGGTATCCTTATCTTTGTACTGGCCACCCGTCACTACATATTAAGATGCAGAAAGGAAACGAGCAAAGCAGCGCAATCACAACACCTAATTCAGAAGATCATGGAAACTCCGAAATTCCGGCAACATTTTCCCTGAACATACTCAAATAGTTGCCGTTCTGAGGGTGGAGGAGTTACATATACCTATGATATGAAGATCGCTGACTATGTACCTAGAACAGTTGCTATGTAAACCGACAGGAATGCAGGCGCAGCAATTCAAGCCACGTGCCGGATGTATAAAATATCACGTACTCATTTACACCAGGTTCATTCTGTTAGATTAATTAGCTATAGTAACATAATTTGTAATTTTATTTTAAATATATTTTATAAGTAAATTTGGTTTTTTTTCGAACCTCCGGCCGCAGCTAACGTAATTAGGTAGTCGAATACGCTACGAAATAGAAACAATTTAAGCATATAGGTACCGTATGCACTATAAGTTGACGCGCGGCTCAACGGCGGGAGTTTAGTACATGTCAGGAAACATTTCGTTGCACCGTTTTAAAAACCTAGTAACGACATCTAGCGGAATCAATTTAAACTATGTATACGTTAGTTAATAAGAACTCTCAAAAAATATTTTTCTTATAATTTTGCAAAATTTTTCTTATTGTAATACCGATTCATTCATAACCACATATAAGAACTGTTTCTACCACAGTTAAGTAAAAGTTAAGGGTGAAAGCGTGACAGCTGGTGATAGTATTTCTGATCCATACTTATAATCACGCCTGTAACCCTTGCGGGGTAGGCAGAGCATCAACGGATTACTTAATATCGTCTGTTATCGCTTATTCTGTGAATTACAATGCACCAAAACGTTTGAAGAAAACCAGCTAGAGAATTTTATGTTTTTTATCGCTCTCTTCCCAGTCCTGCGTGGAAAATACAGATCCATACATTTTTTATATTAATTTTGGTAAAAAGACATAATAATCCAGATATTATGACCATCTGTATTCGTCCGTCGTACCGTCGTCCATCTTGTAGAATCACGGTGGCGCCACCTAGCTGAATTTAATTTTGCAACATATTCGATTTTCCCACAGGAATGATATGTTTTCCGCCGAAAAAAGTAGCCTATGTCACTCTACAGTCACCGAACTATCCCCATACAAAAATTCATGCCATGCCGAAGCTCTGTTACGACGTGAAAGAAGGACAAAATTTTGCAACATATTCTATTTTCCCACGGGAATGAGGCTGTAGAGTGACATAGGCTACTTTTTTCCGCGGAAAAAATTACCGCTAGATATTAATACTTGATAGCGCCAAAGCGCCATAGCGCAATAGCGCCATAGCGACTACTTACATAACACGCGCTATGTGTTATGAAGAGATAGCGCGCTATAATATGGTGCTATGCGCTACATTAACCAACATTATTATCGTCCTTTCTCACTCGAGGCCACGCTAATCATTATAAAAAATAATTTATAGTCTATAGGGTTCTCTGTCTACGTATGGTGTCCATATTTTTGGGACACTATTTTCTACGGCCATCGTTCTCCTGTTCTCTAACCTTCATGTTGTCCATATTTCTGGGACACTATTTTCTAAGGCGATTGTTCTCCTGTTCTCTAACCTTCATGGTAGACAGAGTAGGATTCTTTGTCTACGATCCACAATATCTTTGGTGAAAGGGTGACAGGGTGACAGTTAGTACTGGGTCGTTCCAGGTTTTTTGTAAAACGAAACGAAACCGAAATTTTTGAAATGAGAAACAGTTCTGAGAAACAGTTTAAAAAAAACAGTTTTTTCAAAAAAATCCCGCCAGTGTACATAACGACTTCACCATATGTTTGCTTACAAAATAATAAAGCGAACTTCCCTTCATACTTTTTACAGGCTTAGGACTGGCTGATAAATGTTACGAGCGTAATTAAAAGTTCATTTCATATACACGTTTTCATTATTTACACTATCTACAATATTAGAACAAAAGATATTTACAAATTAAATCGGTTTTATCTGTATATTACAAAACTATTAAACAATTAATATATACAATATATCACATAAAAGTTTTCGCGCGTAAACATACAGTCACTTTTTTGCAAATTCGAAATTAGCTAACACAGTAAGCGTAGACAAGTGTTACTTGACGAGAATTGAAACTGATTTAAATTTTAAAACATAAAACGTACGTTTGTCCAGGCTGACCGTTATATAAAAAATAAGAGAAAGCCGAAAGTACCGTTTTTTTCTCGGTCCGTTCGTTTTTGTTCAACCGTCTACAACCAAATTTTAATTGTGTATAGATATAAATAAAATTTATTTTAGCTTTAATCGTAACGTCAAAACAAAAGTAGTTACTATAACTGTTTTGTGTTTATACGACTATAGTTCATAAAGCAATAGTAATAGAGTATTAACTTAGATCCAACCATAGATAAATAAATATGTAGCAAACTAGATCACCTATGAACCCACCAAACGAGCATGTAGTTTGTAAACGTTTTGCGATTGAGACAGTTCCGAGAATGAAATGTAGAACTGTGAAATAATACTAGTTTTTACGGAATTTATTGCGTATATTTAACTTTTTAATACCCGACGTTTCGAACGCTTTACAGCACTCATGGTCACGGGCGGGACTGAAAGCGTTCGAAACGTCGAGTATTAAAAAGTTAAATATACGCGATAAATTCCGTAAAAACTAGTATTATTTCAATGTGTAGTGTTCGCGTAAATATAAGAAATCATTATGTAGAACTGTATTCATTTCGTTCGTTTTTAAATCTAATCTTCGAGAAACCGTTCGTTTTTCTTTGACAAACTGTTTTTTAAAAGTGTTTCTGAATAAAACGCCCAGTACTAGTGACAGTAAGCCACAGAGCACAGACCACAGAGTGCCACAGAGTATCTTTATTCTTTATATTTATAAATACCAGCAAGCAAAGAAGCAAAAGCATGTTTTGTAACTTGTAAATTTTGCCTAAAGTTGCAATTTATTTACAATTTACACATCATTACTGATTATATTTCTGAGATTCTGATATTTAATAATAAACAAAATTTAATAAACATATTATTTAGACTTTTAATTTTATTAGTAACGTGTGGGTACTGGATAAATCTAACTCATCAAGCGAATGTGTAGCAGGGAATATAAACAGTTGCAATTTTTTTATTGTGTTCGTTTATATTATTAGGCATCATCATCTTTTGTATAATATAAAGATGGCTCCAAAAAAACGCGTGGACCAACTAAATAAAGATGGGGAGGGAACTACCGGAAAAAAAGGGCCAAAGAAGAAGATCATCAAACTAAAAGCTCCAACTTCGATTAGAGTTGAAGTACCAGCGAGTAAGTGTTATTTTGCCTTCTTATTAACTTACACAGCTAAATATATCTACACCCAAAGGGACTATTATTAGATGTTATGTAAAATTATAATGTCAATAATTAAGCTAAGGCGCATTTAATTTTGTGTGGCTACTGCGCTTATAGTCCCCTCTACCATTCCTCCTATCGGGCAAGTATAGTTTATGGGTAATTATTTTTTTGTGAAATCATAACCTCACTTTGTTTACACAGGAATATTGACCCAAAATTACTTCTGCAATGGCTTTTGTACAGCGGGAAGTGCAGCCCTTGCGTAACAAATCGCAGGCACCTGTGTGAGCCGTAGTAGCTGAGACTGGTTGCCGAAGGTGACCAGTAAGCCAAAGTTGTGGTGAGCATCCTCAGCCGCTACGGCATACAAAAGTGCCTGTGGTTTGTTATGGCAGGCAGTGTCTGCTGTTTCTCCGCGCCCACGACTTTACAAAAACACTACGGGTAGGGCAGACAAGACTATGTGTGGTTCAGGCACGCTAATTCAGTTTCAGTACTGATTCAACCTATCTTATCTATAAAGTCAGGTTACCCTAAACTCTATGATAGTGGTAAATGAAACAATGTAATTTTTTGTTTAATTATATAATTTATGGGTATATACTTGCTTTATTGCTTGCATAATTTCTTTAAATGGGCCCTTTTTATATTTTTTAACATTTCGCCTCCACAGTAGTCTACAGTGAGTGCAGACTGCAAAATTTTGTGAATTATTATAATTTTGTTTTATGAAAAACCTCTTGACATATCTTCAGCCACAAATTGGTTGTCTGGGTCCAAGTCATTAACTTTTTTATGGGTGTTGAAAAATTACCTAATTGAAATATTTGCATTTAATACTGTAACTTTTAGTGAAATTTATGTTTATCGTAATTATTTGAAAACGAAACCTCTGAAACTGTAAACATAATTGAAATCAAGAATGGATGTCTATAGCCAACCTTATGTGATACTAGAGAAATGGAATGATGATTGACATTTGTGTACATTGATTTATATATTACACTAGATTAGTAATTACCGCGCCAAAGCGTTGCCACTGCACATATGGCCACAACCATATGCCTAGCTAACATTAGTTCAGTGTTCAATGTGACGCCGACAGAGCGAGCCGAATGTGAGCCGAATGATCCGCAACAAAAAATGAGTAAATGCGTAGTGAAAGAATGCGATTCAAGGTTACAAAACATAATAAATCAAGCAGAATCACTTTCCACACATAAGTTTTAGTTCAAGTTTTCATATAAATGTAAAAACCTCAAATTAAATAAAATTATCGAATATTGCGACTTAGGTTAAATGTTGCCACTTTTCTGCCTTTGTGTATATCCCATATTAACGAGAGACTATATAATTAATGGAGTAAGTTAATTTGTTACCTCTGATTTTAAATATTTTGGAAATTATAATAAAAACTATGTTTTAACTTTCATACAAAATAATTAATTATTCTTATTTTAGTTTATTCATGAATGATCTATTAAATATATTTTATTACCTATTTTATATTAATAATTTTATATTGATTATAATTTTATTTTTATATAAATTTTATAATAATTATATTTTGTTACCTATTTTATATTGTTTCATTTATTAGTACAATAAAAATACTTATAAAAATATGTTTTATTTCATCAGTTATGCTAACTTCTATTCACCTGATAAGAAAATATACTTTTTTAAATAAAAACAATAAACTGCAGCTTAAAAAAAACTCCTTTTTATTTTATTTTGGGTTAAATTTCATATAGTAAGACATACCAACCCGCCATTGCATGTATGGTGTGTCTATTTTTATCTAATCTTAGCGACGGTATTGTTTTCGCAACTTGTGTAAGTGAGACAGATATATGTTTATTTAAAATATTAGTAATTTCAAAGCTACGTCGTCGAGGTTGGACAGTGGTTACACTTTTTTCGACGCGCGGTAATGTGGTTTGCTCCTCTAGTTTTGTATAATTCTATGTATATGTATAAGTAGTATAGTTGTAGTATGAATGGGTAAACTCGAGAAGAACCATGCTCTCACAGAATACCAGTGTAAAATAGCAGCTCAATGCTGCTGTGTTTCTTATGGTGAGTGTAGAAACCAGAGACTCATTATACGGGAAATGAGGCATTCCATTTTAGTACTCATGGGTGACAATGCATCTGCATTTTGATTCATAATAGAGTAAAGATTTATATGTCTATGGGCCACAGCAACCACCTACCATCAGGTGGACTGTGTACTAGTTTGTCACCCTTATAATATAAAAAATATGCTATCTTACGATCTGCCCTGGCTTTACACGACTGTTTTCTAGATCTCAACAAAAGCACTACTTACTGGGTCCAGTTGTGACTGTGTGTGTTCATCATAATCAGTCCAGCTGTTCAAGTCATAGTGATAATCTTTCATACAAGCGGCAATTGATTTTAATTTATATAGATTTCCTACTTGCTTAGCGGAAAACCATCGACTATATTCAACAAAGTTTTATCTGCTTGGTTGAAAATATTTCGAAATCACGAAGTTAAGGCAGGATCTTGATAATGCCATGTATATGAATCACTACCTCGTACCAAATTATATATTATTACTTAGAAGCTCTAGACTCCATACCATCTGGTAAGTATCGTAAAAGGCGACATAGGGAAATGAATCTGGGAATAGGCAACAGTATTTCCCTCATAACAACTCAAAATAATAAAAAATTGTGTTGCCAAACCACTTGCTAAGGGAGTGAACTAGGGCAAATATTCCACCCTACGTTCAGCAGTGGACTTATGAATTAATGATGGATTAAAATCTTCAGAGTAGAGAGGAAACCAGGTAATATGTTTGTAATTGATTTATTAGTAGTTGTGATTTAAAGAGAAGGCAGACTGCGGTTGTGCCGCTGTTATTGTACTATTGTAGCCGTGCCCTTTGTGTACGTTCCATGAAGCAAACTCGGTGTCAATGCAACAAACACAGTTATTATTACCTGTGAAACCTATAATAAGTCTAAGGATAATTTGGCAGAAATATACTGGCTGAATTTAAGTAGATTTCATAGTGACTTTTTCATAATATATTTTTAATTATACAACAATAGTACGGAATTTCACATTATTCAAATTATCAAATTTTCATTGATATAAATAAGTATTACGAACTGGACTAATAAAAGTCTCTAATTTTACTAAGTCATAGACCAAATGAATTTATCGACAATGTTTTTTGTTTCGCTAATGGCACATCAATAGAGGTGTCTATGGAATGAAAAAACGGCTGCAACCTTATAAAAGAAAGAAGGTGAGAGTAATCTAGCTATCTATCTAGCTAGTGAAATTATACCCCTACAATAAATAAAAAGATGTAAATAAACTTTGAAGTATTTAGGGAATAAAATTGTTAAACATTATTTAATTCAACAAAATAAGTTGTTCTTACTTTTATTTGCAGAGGCTACAAAGAATACTAAAGCTAGGGTGGTGACTACTCAGAAATTAAGTAAGAATGAAAAATTGCTTTTGATAAATATTTTTAGGTTCATCCGTTTGTAGATGCATTCCTTTGTGAGAACTTTAGGCTACCTTCAAATCTCAGTTTATCTCAACATGTTTAAAGTCTTAACATCCTTTCTCTTGAGTGTTTTTCATGTCATTAATTGTACATTCTGAAATGCATGTTATTCTTTTTTTTATTTTTCTCGTTCTTAAAAAATTCTAGCTATGCTAATAACATTACCAATATTCCAGTTGATCACTACAGTTAAGCTTAAAATGCTTGCGTTAGAAGTGCTTTATAACATTAGCTAAATGGCAGATTCGTACTGTTATTGAGTTTGTGGTACACAACCTGCCATTGGGATACTGTCACTTAAAATCCTTCTAAATATATAATTTTTTATAATTGCCTTGGGCCGTTGTTATGTATTAATAATGTTAAGGGTAAAATTGTTATATATGTGGAAGGTAGATTTGATTAAATGAGCTTGTTTTGCAACTTGATCTGGCTTGTATCTTTTAATGGCGACTGAGGAAAAATAATTAGTTTATTTAGTAATATGGCGTGTAATTTGACAAATGTAGTGTTTCCCGGAAAATTTGATTCCAGGACTGACAATTGGAGTGAATATAAAGAATGTTTATTGTGTGCTCTGGAAGCCGCGGATGTAATTGGTGATAATGTAGACAAAGCCCGCGCCATTTTCCTATCACAATGCGGAAAGGAAACATATTCATTAATTGTTTCATTATTGGTGCCTAGAAGGCCGACTTTTGTGACATTTAAAGACATTTTGGCTGTTCTTGACCAATTCTATGAACCTCAAGTGAATGAAATTTTACAAACTGACAAATTTCATAAATGTCAACAAAATCATAATGAAAGTATTGAGGACTTTATTGCGGCCATTGGCTCTCTGGCTTCCAGGTGTAATTTTATGGACTTAAAAAGACAGCTACGGGACCGATTAGTGTTAGGTGTGTGTGAAGAGCGTCTCCGTCGCGAGTTGTTAAAGACGAAAAATCTTACTTATAAGTTAGCAGTGCAATTGAGCCTTAACTATCAAGGCACATTCTCAGATTTGTACCTGGAAACAAGTGTGCTGAAGCAAACTCCGTCCACAGCCACAGTACCTATGGATATTGGTAAAATTAAAGCGATTACATGTCGTCATTGTGCAAGGTCACACAGCGACGGCGAAAGGTGTCCTTTTATAAAAGCAAAATGTTTTTATTGTAAGAAGTTTGGACATATTGCGCCAGCCTGTATGAAGAGATCTGGCAAGTTGCACCAGGTGGAGGAAAGTTTTTTTTTTTTTTTTTTTTTTTTTTTATAGAAGAGGGGGCAAACGAGCATGTGGCTCACCTGATGTTAAGTGACTACCGCCGCCCATGATCAACCGCAACACCAGGGGAATTGCAGGTGCGTTGCCGGCCCTTTAGAAAGGAGTAAGCTCTTTTCTTGAAGGTCCCCAGGTCGTATCGGTCCGGAAAAATCACCGGTGGTAAATTATTCCACAGAGAGGTTGTACGCGGAAGAAAACTCCTTTTGAAACGTACAGTGGTGGACCGCCAAGCATCCAGATGGTGTGGATGGTATCGGGACGTTTGCCGTGTAGTGCGTTCACGAAATTTGGCGGCTGGGATTAATCCGAACAATTCCTCAGAGCACTCCCCGTGATAGATGCGATAAAATACGCAAAGAGATGCAACATCTCTTCGCAGCGCCAGTGAATCGAGCCGATCGGAAAGCACTCGGTCGTCGACGATTCGAGCCGCTCTGCGCTGGATGCGGTCAAGTGGAAGGAGCTGGTACTGGGGAGCCCCAGCCCAGAGATGGGAACAGTATTCCATGAGCGGCCGAACCTGCGCCTTGTAAAGTTGCAGGCGGTGTGCCGGCATGAAATACTGTCCCGCTCTGCTGAGCACGCCAAGCTTTTTAGAGGCCAATTTGGCCTTCCCTTCCAAGTGACCACGAAACTGCACGTCACTCGATATGTCGACGCCGAGGATTCCGATACTGGCTGAGGCAACAAGGGGAGTGCCTTGAAACTGAGGGGATACGACAAAGGGGTTCTTTTTAGCGGTTAACGCGCAAACTTGTGTCTTCTGGGGGTTAAACTGGACTAGATTTAGTCGCCCCCAATCCGAGACTCTGTCCAGCAGAGACTCGACTTCAGACACAAGTTTGTCCCGGCACTCAGAGACGTTTTCCCGAGAAATATTTGCTCGGCCGGTGTAAAGAGCATCACCAGTGCTGTCATCTGCATAGCAATGAATGCTACGGGTTTGCAACATATCATTGATATGCAGAAGAAACAGCGTTGGCGATAGCACGCAGCCCTGTGGAACACCAGCATTAATAAGCTTGCAATCGGAGCTTGCACCATCTACAACGACCTTGATGCTCCGATCTGCAAGAAAACTGGTGATCCAATCGCACAATTTCTCGGGAAGCCCATAGGAAGGGGAGCTTCGAAAGAAGCGCTTTGTGCCAAACCCGATCGAAGGCCTTCGCAATGTCCAAACTAACGGCCAATGCCTCCCCCTTGGACTCTACTGCCTCCGCCCATCTGTGAGTTAGGTAGACCAGAAGATCACCAGCTGACCTACCACGGCGAAAACCGTATTGGCGGTCACTAATCAGCTGGTGATCCTCAAGGTACCTCAAGTCAACCCTCAGTTCAACTTCAAATAGAGAAAATGAAAAATCTGAACAGATGATGGGTGTCTTTGTTTGTTCAGATAATATTCGACCACCATTCAAGGCAGATGTTATGATTGATGGCGTAAAGGTTAGCATGGAAGTGGACTCAGGTGCTTCAAGGACAATCATGGCTGAAGATATATACTATAAGCTGTGGTCTGTTCCCCCACCCTTAGAGGCGACAGGCGTGAAGTTGGTTACGTGGACCTGTGATGAAGTGAAGGTGTTAGGTCGAGCTCATGTTCGAGTGTCATTAGGAAACAAAGAAGCACACTGTGAGCTACTGGTTGTTTCTGGTCGTGGGCCTAGCCTTTTAGGAAGAAACTGGTTTAAAATTTTGGGCTTAGAGATAGCTGGCATATGCTGGACAGATGATGAGAAGGTTGAATTATTAAAGGAAGGGAATTATTAAAATCTTTTCCGGAGTTATCCAAAGAAGGACTTGGAGAGTATAAGGGTCCTCAAGTGTCGTTAAATGTGCGAGCTGATGCCGTGCCACGGTTTTTGAAGGCACACTCGGTACCATTTCCTCCGATAAAACAAGTTGAGGAACAATTAAGATGCATGGTGAATGAAAGTATATTAACCCCTGTAAAATACTCTAAATGGGCTACTCCATTAAGAATTGTAAAAAAGGATGACGGCTCACTTCGAATATGTGGTGACTACAGGTCAACTGTTAATCTAGCCATAGAGACTGATACATTTCCATTACCAGCTGCTAATGAGTCCTTTGTGAAATTAAGTGGTGGAAGAATTTTCAGTAAGATTGACTTAAAACAGGCTTACATGCAGATGAAAGTGGACGAGGACACAGCTATGTTGTTAACACTGAATACTCCGTTAGGGTTAATGAGGATGAACCGGCTAGCATTTGGAGTAAATGAGGCTCCTGGAATCTTCCAGCGTGTGATGTCGACTGCACTCGCGGGTATTGAAGGAGTAGCATGTCTATTGGATGATGTCACTGTTAGTGGAAAGAATAAGGAGGAGCATGATCAAAGACTAAGGGTGGTCATGACCAAACTAAATGCAATGGGATTTCGGTTAAATCTGAACAAATGTGTGTTTGCGTCAAATCAGATAAGTTTTTTAGGACATATGATTGATGCAGAGGGATTGCACCCATCACCTATTAAAGTGAAAGAGATAAAGGAGAAACCAGCTCCTAGGAACAAAGAAGAGCTACGGGCATTTTTAGGGTTATACAATTTTTATGAAAAATTCATTATGGACAAAGCTACAATACTGGAGCCATTGCATCGATTGCTGGAAGCAAAGAAACCTTGGCTATGGGGTTTGCTGGAGCAGGTTGCATTTGATAAAGCTAAGGATTTGTTGTCATCAGATTTAACCTTCGTTGGATATGACTTAAAAAGAGAGTTATTGTTAATCTGTGATGCATCGGAATATGGTATAGGTGCAATAATTTTTTTTTTTATATGATAGGGTGACAAACGAGCACACAGTCCACCTGATGGTAAGTGGTTGCTGTGGCCCATAGACATCTACATCTATCCTCGATTACGAATCAAAATGCAGATGCGTTGTCACCCGTGAGGACTAAGATGGAATGCCTCGTTTCCAGTAAAAAGGGTCTCCGGTTCTCTACACTCACCATACGAAATACAGCAGAATTAAGCTACTATTTCACGCTGGTATTCTGTGAGAGCGTGGTCCTTCCCCGGTCGAGCCGACCCATTCGTGCTACAACTATACTACTAATATAACTGCAGCATGGCTCTACCACGTATAAAATTGCCCATGTAATGGAGAATGGGTCAGAACGACCAGTGATGATGGCATCAAGAACGTTACAACCCCACGAGCGACGGTATGGACAAATTGATAAAGTAGCTTTAGCCATAATTTTCGGGATTACAAAATTTCATGAATTTTTACTAGGAAGGAAGTTTTGTATCATTACAGATCATAAACCATTAATCGGATTATTTAACCCGAATAAACCTATTCCGGATCAGATTTCACCTAGAATGTTGCGATGGTCTCTGAAATTGGCGTGTTATCAATATGACATTAAATACAGACCCGGAAAATGCATTGGTAATGCAGATGCTCTCAGCCATTGGACTTCTGTTAACGCAGCTGAAGTGCGAGGGATGGATTCATTAGCCGATGTGCTACTTTTGGAGGAACCTCCCTCTGGATTCAACTTGGATGCAGCGAAAATTGCTTCTGAGACTAAAAAAGACCCAGTACTTCAAAAGGTTTTATTTCATGTGCTACATGGATGGACTTGCAAAAATACTGATCCCATATTTCAGCCGTATTGGACGCGAAGAGAGGCTCTTTCACATAATAAAGAGTGTTTATTGTGGTGTAACAGAGTCATTATACCCGCTTCTTTACAACAACAGGTATTAGAGGTATTGCATGCACCGCATGCTGGAATTGTCCAAACGAAAGCCTATGCTAGAGGATACGTATGGTGGGTGGGTATGGACGCTCAGATAGAGGCCACAATGACTGGCTGTGAGTTGTGTCAGGCCGTGAGAAACAATCCACCGAGAGATCGACATACATGGATTTTACCTGACAAGCCATGGAGTCGTGTCCATGTTGATTTTGCAGGACCATTTCAAGGGAAGACATTTTTTGTTATGATTGACAGCTATAGCAAATGGTTTGAGGCAGATATTTTATCTAATATGAGTAGTGGAGCTCTAATAGCAAGTTGTCGCAGGATTTTTGCTTCGCTTCGCTTAGCCAGAAAAATTAATTTCGGACAAGGGTACAGTTTTTAGCTCAAGAGAATTTAATAAATTCCTGCAGAACAATGGCATCGAGCACTTGTACTCACCCCCATATCACCCGGCGACGAACGGACAAATCGAACGGGCGATACAGACCTTCAAGAACAAGCTCAAGAAAATGTCTGATGCAGGTGTATCATGGACTGAGAAACTACCTAGGGTGTTATATTCTCTCAAAACGGTGCCGAATCACCTCGGTAAAACTGTATCTTTTAGTCATATAAGTGGACTTAATGACTTGTAGCATTTTTTGCCAGTCAACACTGTAAAAAAAAGTAAAGTTACAGCCTGTATACACGTCCCACTGCTGGGCACAGATCTCCTCTCATTTCTGAGAGGGTTTTAGGGAAAGGAAGTGTCCGCCGCGCTGCCCCAATGCGTGTTGGTGAACTTCTCATGTCTTCGAAATATTTTTTGTTCTTATTCCTCGGACATGCAGGTTTCCTCACGATGTTTTCCTTCACCGCCGAGCACGTGGTAAATCAATAAAATAAAACAGGTTCATTGGTGCCGGCGGGGATCGAACCCGGGTTACTCGCGTTCTGTTATACTTAGCGTTAACCATCTGAGCTACCACAGCTGAGTCAACCCTGTGTTCAGATTATTAGGCTCTACTGTAAAATGTATCAGAAATTAAGTTGTTTTATACTGTTTAGTGAAATTCTCATAAACCTGCCTTTCTCAATCTGTGTTACATTAATTCTTGCAAGTTTTAATAACTTCCTTTCAATATGATTGTCGTTTTATCATGTGTTTAACTGAATATTTAAAAAAATCAATAATATTTTCAGAGTCCAGTAATGCAAATGGTGCAAAAAAATCAAAAGCCAGGATAGTGACTACAAAAAATTTAAGCAAGAATGAAATAAAAATTATGTTGGCTAATGAAGGTAAACAATTAACCTAATTAAATCATCATTTTCAGCATTCAATTGATTAAGTTCCTTTGAATAAAAGTGTTGAATTCAAGAAAAACTAAGATTTGATCAATATGAATCATTGAATTATGATGTTAATGAGAACTTGAAAGGGATGTTAATGAATGTGTTTTTTCCAAATACCATTCTTACTTGCTTGACTTGAATATTGATAAAAGGTACACAAGGCTCTATCTAACAATCAATTGATGATATATATTGATGTATGGAATGTATTTAGCGTTTCTGCTAGGTCCAAGATTTAAAGATTGGCATGACATTTATTAGTATGACTTTAGTAGCTCTGCATCTGCGCTTAATTATTCCAAGATATGCATGCCAACTGGTTTTTCTTTTGAAGAGCCTAAGACAAGCAATTAGCTTAAAAAGAGGGATAAATAAAAATGAGAAAGTGGTACTTAAGTATAACAAACAAAAGAGATTGTGACATCCTTAGCAATATTGGGTTTGTTACTGAGTAGTTATTTTTCCACAATTTTCCAACTATACCCATACTTTTCAACCAACTTCAAAAAATGGAGGAGGTCCTCAACTCTACTGTAATTATTTTGTGGTTTACCTCAGAACTTTTATCCAGGTGACCCGATTTTGATGATTTAGATGATCATTATATAATTTTGATCACGATTTGATAATGCGTATTTAATTGACTTCGACTACATTGATTATGTTCTCATTTTTTTATACTGAAGTCGATTGTACAAAGTTTTAAATTTTACTACTTTTTATCTAAATGTGGTCCATGTAGTTTGTTGCTCTTAAGATTACCCATTCACGATTGCAGTCATGACTTTGTATGAGGTTTTAGTAAGCCTAAATTACTAAACAAAATATTTTTACGTTAAACTTTGACACTGTCTAATCTATCTGAGTAATATAAGCATGATATGTGCAAAATTTTCGTTTAGGCTTTTTTTGGCTTTAATTACTAAAATCTATTAGCAGAGACAGTGAAATTACATCTCATACTTAACCCTTTCGCTATCCCGTGTATTACATATAATGCATTGCTAATGTCTTACTATTGTGTCTGAAAATCGGACAATGAATGGGTTAATGCTCTTGGATGGCCGACTTCATACTGTCGAATTTTAGTATCCTATACAAATATTTAATATCAAAAAAGACAACTCACACAGGTGAAATCATTATGTTGATGTTTTATGCGATTTTGTCTTCAAATTTTTTTTTTCATATAATAAAGTTGACATACGAGCACACAGTCCACCTGATTTAAGTGGTTGCTGTAGCCCATAGCCATCTACATCTATTCTCGATTATGAATCAAAAGCAAATGTGTTGGCACCCGTGAAGGCTAAGATGGAATGCCTCATTTCCAGTCAAAAAGGTCTCCAATTCTCTACACTCACAATACGAAACACAGCAGCGTTAAGCCGCTATTTTGTGAGAGCGTATGGTATACTGTGAGAGCGTGGTCCTTCCCGGTCGAGCCGACTCATTCGTGCTACAACTATACTACTAATGTAGCTGCAGCATGGCTCTACCACGTGAAATATGAACGTCATAACACGACGCAATCAGGGTTGGATTTCGTGGTATAATTATCGTATTTGTACCATTATTTCTTTTTTTATAGAAGAGGGGGCAATGCGGCTCACCTGATGTTAAGTGACTACCGCCGCCCATGATCAACCGCAACACCAGGGCAATTGCAGCTGCGTTGCCGGCCCTTTAGAAACAAGTAAGCTCTTTTCTTGAAGGTCCCAGGTCGTATCGGTCCAGAAAAATCGCCGTTGGTAAACTATTCCACAGAGAGGTCGTACACGGAAGAAAACTCTTTGTGAAACGTACAGTGGTGGACCGCCAAGCATCCAGATGGTGTGGATGGTATGGGGACGTTTGCCGCGTAGTGCGTTCACGAAATTTCGCGGCTGGGATTAATCCGAGAAATTCCTCAAAGCACTCCCCATGGTATATGCGAAAGAAAATTCAAAGAGATGCAACATCTCTTCGCAGCGCCAGTAAATCGAGCCGATTGGAAATCACTCGGTCTTCGACGATTCGAGCAGCTCTGCGCTGGATGCGGTCAAATGGAAGGAGCTGGTACTTGGGTGCTCCAGCCCAGAGATGGGAACAGTATTCCATGTGCGGCCGAACCTGCGCCTTGTAAAGTTACTGGCGGTGTGCCGGCATGAATTACTGTCCCGCTCCGCTGAGCACGCCAAGCTTTTTAGAGGCCAATTTGGCCTTCTCTTCCAAGTGACCACGAAACTGCACGTCACTCGATATGTCGACGCTGAGGATTCCGATACTAGCTAAGGCAACAAGGGGAGTGCCTTGAAACAGAGGAGATACGACAAAGGGGTTCTTTTTAGCGGTTAACACGCAAACTTGTGTCTTCTGAGGGTTAAACTGGACTAGATTTAGTCGCTCCCAATCCGAGACTCTGTTCAGCAAAGACTCGACTTCAGGCACAAGTTTGTCCCGGTATTCGGAGACGTTTTCCCGAGAAATATTGGCACGGTAGGTGTACAGAGCATCACCAGTGCTGTCATCTGAATAGCAATGAATGTTACGGGCTTGCAACATATGATTGATATGCAGAAGAAACAGCGTTGGCGATAGCACGTAGCATTGTGGAACACCAGCATTAATAGGCTTGTAATTGGAGCTTGCACCGTCTATAACGACCTTGATGCTCCGATCTGCAAGAAAGCTGGTGATCCAATTGCACAATTTCTCGGGAAGCCCATAGGAAGGGAGCTTCGAAAGAAGCGCTTTGTGCCAAACCCGATCGAAGGCCTTCGCAATGTCCAAACTAACGGCCAATGCCTCCCCCTTGGACTCTACTGCGTCCGCCCATCTATGAGTAAGGTAGACCAGAAGATCACCAGCTAATCGACCATGGCGAAAACGGTATTGGCGATCATTAATCAGCTGGTGATCCTCAAGGTACCTCATGAGCTGTCAGTTTACAATGGACTCCATTGTTTTGGAGAACAAAGAGGTGATGGCGATAGGCCGGTAGTTGGACGGGTCTGAGCGGTCGCCTTTTTTAGGGATAGGGTGGACGAAAGCCGTTTTGCGTGATTTTGAGACTACGCCTAGGGAGTAGGAGTACCGGAAAAGACGCGTTAAAACCGGTGCCAACTCTGGAGCACACGTCCTCAGCACAATTGGGAGGATTCCGTCAGGCCCACTCGACTTGTGGATGTCCAGGGAGAGGAGTGCTTTGCGAACCGAGCGCTGTGTGAACTGCACTTCCGGCATGGAGCACTCACACCGCGGGATGGTCGGTATAGACGTTAAGACGACGACGTGCACCAAAATCCCGGCGCATGGAAAAAAGAAACATGAGACACCAAGCGTGATATAATTTTTGACAAATAGTATACTTTTATTTTCCATGTACAATATTTTTGAGGGTCTGAATCCAACCCCGGCCTAATCTTGGTAACGTAACTAAACTGACTAACAGTAATATAAAACTTTAAAATGCGTTTTTAATAATTTTTGTAGGTGAGATATATCTCATATTTTTTTAATTTTAATTTTTAATCAATAAGATTTATGACAGGCAGATCTGTCGCGCGCATCACTGACGACCGATTCGCGTTGACCTTAAACTGTAATTTTAGGGCCAGCGCACTGGTCCGTTTTAGTTATTCGATCGGTCCGGTCCTTACGCTAGCAATATATATATATAATGGTGTTGACCTGTCAAATGATGATCATGCAAATAGTCTGTAGGGAATGAACAAACATGGGGCGAAGTACAGTGCACCATGGGGATAGCCTGCATTCAATCGAAATTTCTAGATATTTCCATTGAGTTTTTTTATATTAAGGCATAATTTTGTTGTATATAGACCTGATAGTCCATGTTTTTGCTTTCATTATTTTGCTTTAGTAAGAATCAAATTTTAATTTTAGTTGTTCAAGCACATTTTTCAAAAAAACCAATAATTCCCAATAAGCCTTTGGTACCAATAGTGAAACGAAAACCTGCACGTAAGAAAGTTCAGAATAAAGGAACTTGTGATGTAAAGGAAGCAAAACCTGTTGTTATAACTGCGATCGATTCGGATGGTATGTATACGTTTAATTAGTTAAGTTTACAACGGGCTGTTTTCCGCAACTACACGTCTAAGCACGTATTTTGCATGTGGGCAGGAATAATGTGATTACTCAAGCCATGAAATCTCCCTGAAGAAGTTTAACAGTCCTTTGATGTTGCAAGCAACTTCGGGGAGCGACCCCGGCGTGCCGAGATGTTTAGCCCTGTATGCAGCGATCTCTGGACATTTCAGCAACACGCGAGCCGCCGTTTCTTCCTCCCCCATACATGGCCTACTCAGGGGGCTATCCGTATTATAGACGCCAAGCTTTCCACGGCTGGACGCACTAATGGACAGAGTAGCGTGGAGCTTATCGCAAAGGCTAGAGCTCTCATCGGCAGACTGATATGCTTCAGGTCAGGCAATAACAGGCCAAGGATTGTGCGCACCGTCAGGATGGTGTTTGCTCGGACAAATATCAGTTTGTTCCAGCCGGATATAACGCAAAAACTGGCGGAGCGCATAGATGATCTGATCCTTACAGGAGGCATGTCCTGTAATAGCACTTGTTACTATCCTGATCTGTGGCTTATTTAGTCTCATTAGAAACTTGGTTGGACGACTGCTTATTTCTGGCAGAGCCTCCCTAGCTTGTCTACAGTCTACTAGATTTTTCCAATGTTGAGCGTGTAGATTAGTGAAGGTTCTACGTACCAGTGAACGAACGTAACGAAAGGGGATTGGTATTATTGTTTCCGGCCCTATAGTGGTCAGAGCTGATCCTCTTCTGGCCAGTTTGTCTGCTGCATCATTGTATCTGGATCCACTGTGTCCCTTAATCCATTGCAGTCTCATTGTTGTGCTTACATACCTCATTCAATCGTTGATGGCACTTATCAGTCCCGAGTTCGCCTCATTACAACTCAGAGCTTGTAGTACCGCCATACTGTTGGTCAGTAGTGTGATGGAGAACCTCGACCAAGTCAGAATTGGACGGCAAAATGCAGTCCTCTACGTCACTTAGTGAGCTGCCGTTGAGCCCAGTCTCCACTGGGGGCTTAGGCTCGGTTGTGAAGGCCGTTTTAATCTGGACTTTTCATCGAGTGATTCCGCAGTACCGGTAACCATGGCCTCGGTATCCATGACTTTCGGGTTCTTATCTGCCTCTTGGCTTGGTGGAGTATCAAAGAATTTGCCTCCACGACCCTGGAATTTTACGTATACCGCCCCACATACACATGTGAAGCGGCGTCCGGCTTTCATCAAGGTCGGGATATGATCCTCCGGTATTGAAACAACGAGGAACCACCCGTCCGTCTGTCAACTTTGAGTAGCAGCCAGTACCTGATGTTTACCCATCGGTTCTGGTAAGCCAGCACACGAACAATTTTTATCCTTCCCAGTTTCAGCGCGGCTACTGGTTCCAGCCCCAAGCACCGCAGTAAATGTAGCTTGCCCAGCCACCTTGGTGCTGCTCTTAGAAGCATCGAGCGCGGTTCTTTCTCTGCGGCCTTTTTCTCTTTGCTTCTTATTCTTGGCATTTGCACCACTGTCTGCTGGTATAGACCCACCTGATGGTTCGTCAGGTCGGTAAGTCACATTTTTGGGTGCCTTGCCCTTCCCCTTACGGCTCACCATTTGCCAGGCAGCAGAGAAAAGGTCATCTGTTCTTTGGGGCTTCGCAGGAGTTTTGCTACTTACGGACCCTTGTTCTTTTCTCGCTTCCAGCTCTGCAGATTTGGAACTGGTTTTGGGAACATCCAGCGTGGAAATTGCACCCTTTGAAAAAAAAAACACCTCTGACATGTCGGCCCGCACTTTTGGAAACGCCCTACTTTAGTATCAAAAGAATTTCAGGCGTTAGGATTATCGGGAGAATATGGGGACGCGAAGTTGGCTCACAGTGCGACATCGGGAGCTTAATCCAGCTAGCAGATAGATAGATTTTCACTTGCTCCGTCAGCATAGCCTTTACCACCGATCCACCGGGTAATGCGGTCCGTGTAGTTTGTTGCTCTTAAGATTACCCATTCAGGATTGCAGACATGACTTTATAAGAGGTTTTAGTAAGCCTAAACTACTAAACATAGTAATTTTACATTAAAACTTAACACAGTCTAATCTTTCTGAATATTATAAGCATGATATGTGCAAGATTGCCGTCTAGGTTTTTTTTGGCCTTGCCTAATAAAAATCGTAGAGACAGGGTGAAATTACATCTCACATTTAATTCTCTTGGATGGCCGACTTCATACTGTCCTATTTTAGTACACTAAATTTAATATTAAAAAAGACAACTCACACAGTTGAAATCATTATGTTGATGTTTTATGCGATTTATGCGTTCAAAATTTTTTTTTCATAGGATAAGGGTGACTAAACAAGCACACAGTCCACCTGATGGTAAGTGGTTGCTGTAGCCCATAAACATCTACATCTATTTATTCTCTATTACGAATTAAAAGCATATGCGTTGGTATGTGTGAGGGCTAAGATGGAATGCCTCGTTTCCTGTAAAAATTGTCTCCGATTCTCTACACTCACAACACAGCAGCGTTAAGCCGCTACTTTGTGAGAGCTTATGGTATTCTGTGTGAGCGTGGTCCTTCTCGGTCAAGCAGACGTTTTTATAATGAAATATTTGCATGCTGAGATAACTTTCTGTGATCAGGTTGTCCTTAATGCTTTGATTATGTTATCATAAATATGTATATGTACAACCCATTAGAAATATGTGTTGACCTATCAAATGATGATCATGCAAATAGAGTCTGGAGAGAATAAACAAACATGGGGCGAAGTACAGTTCACCACGGGAACAACCTGCATTCAAGCGAAATTTCTAGATATTTCCATCGAGTTTTTTATATTACGGGATAATTAATGTTGAATATTGACCTGATAGTCAATATTTTTGCTTTCATTATTTTGCTTTAATAAGAATCAAATTTTATTATAGTTGTTCAAGCCGATGTTTCAAAAAAACCAGTAGTTCCCAATAAGCCTTTGAAACCAATAGTGAAACGAAAACCTGCACGTAAGAAACTTCTAAATAAAGAAGAAACTTCTGATGTAAAGGAAGCAAAACCTGTGATTATAACTGCGATCGATTCGGATGGTATGTATGTGTTTTTGTTTATTGCTAATAAAATATCTTGGGATAGCGAATTTGCCTGTTTTCTAATATGTTACTTTGTATATTAATTACATTTTCTTAATTTCTTCTTGGTCATTTGTTTAAATTTTTCATATCCTAACTTAAGCAGTCAATATTGAATACATTAATCAAGCTTATGATCTAAAATAATGCACACATACAATCCTTTCGCCTTCCCTTTGCAAACATGCTTGTTGGTTAATGGTACTCTTAATTGGGTGCCATCATCAATATATCCCCAATTTGGAAAAAAATCATTCACTTCTGTGATGTAAATTTGCACCAAAGCATTCCTATCTTAATCCTGGTGACAATATCATCTTGCAAACCACCCTTTTTTCTTATCACACAATTTCTCACCCTGTCATTAAGATTCAGCTGCAAATTAAGTATTTTTCTATAGTATTGTTGCGCGCCTAAGTTGACGTCTGGCACTAGCGCCATCTAGTGTCGGGTAACAGAGCGAGGAGAGCTTTCCAGAAAATGACATGACTAATCGTCAACATACAGCGCCATCTACTATCGAATTTAAGAACTAAGCTTTCTAGAAGCCAGCCGCCGGCTGCAGGCCCGTCAGTAGCTCTTACATCTGCAGCACCTGACTTAGGTGCTCTGATGGTGATGCTGCAGGAGCAGGCTCGCCGACAGGAGGAACAGGTCCGTCAGTTGAAAGAGCAGCTGCAGAGCGGACAAGAGGAACAGGTCCGTCGTTTGGAAGATCAGCTACGGGGCGGACAAGAGGAAAAGGCCCGTCGGTTGGAAGAGCAGATGCTCCTCATGAAGGACCTTCACGCTACCTTCGGAAAGGAGATAAAGGAGGTGAAGGATAGGGTTGCTCACCATGACAACCGCCTGTCGGAAGCTGAAACCCAAATCGCTAAAGCTGAAACCCGAATCGAGAAAACTGAAACCAGAATCGACCAAGTGAACAATCGGTTGACAACGTGATGGCTGACGTGAAGAAAACGCTGGACGACCTCAAACTGGGGGATGGAATTACAGCACCCGTAGTAGCTACAACACCTTCGCTACATGGGATCAAAGTGTCGCCGTTCGACGGGACTTCTTCCTGGTCAGCCTACAAAATCCAGTTCGAGACTGTCATGGAGGCGAACGACTGGAATAAAAACTAGGCCATGACTGCACTCACCCTAGGCCTGCGCGACCAAGCCTTAACTGTGTTGGAAGCTCTCGGTAAGAAAGTGACCTACGAGCAGCTCCTTGAGGCATTGGAGGTGAGATATAGCGACGCTCACCTGGAACTCGTCTTTCGCGCGCAGCTTAAAGATCGCGTGTAACGCAGCAACGAAAACCTGCAACAGTGGGCCCTTGAGGTGCAGAAGATGGTTCGAAAAGCATACCAGTCTGTACCTGCGCTCATTGAAGGGAACCTGGTGCAGACATTCATCGACGGCATCCGCGACCTTAAAGTCAGAGCTGCTGTGAGGCTCGGGCACCACGAGACGCTTAAGGACGCCTTGGCCCATGCACTGGAGGTGGAAGCCGTGCGGCAGGATCTTCGCTCCCATCGCGTTAGGAAGGTTGCGGCAGCTACAGTTCGCGACCGCAATAAAGGATACAGCCCCGGGTGCTATGGCTGTGGGGAAATGGGCCATCTTCGATCCAGCTGCACTAAGCGAACCGTGGAAAGGGAAGGTGAACGATCTCAGGAGGGTAGTGCGGCCAACAGCACCGCCCAGCAGCAGCAGGGAAACGAGTAAAAGCCAGAACTGCGGGGCGGGTGCTGGCTGATCTTAAAAGAGCCCCAAGGATCTCGATCTCACAAACCCATGGTGGGAACAGTCTAATCATCAAGGGCGAGGTCAACGGAATGCCGTGTAAACTGACCATAGACACTGGAGCCTCCCGTACGTTTGTTAATTCCCAACTTATAAGTCAGTTCCTTGGGGACTCCGCATAGAACCGAGAACGCATTAATTTGGTAATAGCCACCGGTCAGCGTATACCCGTCCGTGGAGAGAAGGAGATGAAGTTGAAGCTAGGCAACGTGATCTACCTGCATAATGTCATCGTGGCTGATATAATGGACGACTGCATCCTGGGCCTAGACTTTATGAGGAATAATTGTTGTGAGATCGACGTAAAGCAAGGTGTTTTGAAATGTGGACAGGAGGAACTTTTTATGGAAAGTGCGTTACCAGGGAACGTGTACAGCATTTAGAAGATTGTTTTTCCGCCGAGATCGGAAACGTTTGTGCCGGTTAGTCTTCCTCGAAACGCTGGGCAAGCTCACCGTTGTGTACTTGTGGAAAGGGTAAACAATGACCTTCCTTGGAAAGTAGGTCGAACCTTGGTCAGAACCACTGACACCTCAGGAATACGTGTGCTGAACCTTTGTGACTGGGAACAGATTATAGAAAGAGGCACGCTGGTTGGTAGTTGTGAGGAAGTGGATTGGTTACGTCGGTGCCAATATCTATCGAGTGGGACCCCCAGCAAGGATGCACAAACGAGAGAGACCACACTTTTGGAAAACTGTCACAGCGTTCTCTCCCCGAACGAAATGGTCAAGGCGAAGAAGTTGTTACTCAAGTACGTCGATGTATTCTCATCAAATGATGCTGACATAGGAAAGACTGGCTTAGTTCAGCACAAAATAAACACAGGAGAAGGATTGCCTATCCGTCAGCGGCCAAGATGATTGCCGGTAGTACGTGAAAAGGAAGTGGAAACCATGATTGAAGGAATGGTGAAGGATGGTGTTTGCAGGTAAAGAAGAAGGATGGCAGCATGCGGTTCTGTGTTGACTACCGCCGTCAGAACGATGTTACAAAGAAGGACAGCTATCCCTTGCCAAGAATTGATGACACGCTGGACATGCTTACAGGAGTAAAGTGGTTTAGCACGCTGGATCTAAAAAGTGGCTACTGGCAAGTTGAAATCGACTCTAAGGACAAGGAGAAAACTGCGTTTTCGACGAGAAAAGGTCTGTGGCAATTTAAAGTAATGTCGTTTGGATTGTGCAAATGCAATGCTCCAGCAACGTTTGAAAGGCTGATGGAGCTTGTACTTACCGGGCTAATTGGCGATGCCTGTCTGGTCTACTTGGATGACATCATCATCGTAGGCCGTACGTTTGAGGAACACCTTCAAAACCTGGAACACGTGCTCATGAAGATTCGGAGTGCCAACCTCAAGTTGAGTCCGAAGAAATGTTCACTATTCAAACGGCAAGTCAACTTTTTGGGGTATGTAGTGTCGGAAGAAGGTATCCGCACGGATCCGGAGAAAATCGCCGCTGTCAAGGATTGGCCGGTTCCAAAAGACAAAACGCAGGTTAGAGCATTTTTGGGTTTGTGCTCCTATTATCGGCGATTTGTGAAGAACTTTGCAGATATAGCCAAACCTCTGCACAAGCTAACCGAGGAGAAGCGACATTTCTGCTGGGATGAAAGTTGCAATATCGCATTCCAGGAGCTCAAGGACCGTCCGTGCAAAACACCTATTTTGGGATACCCTGATGCAAGCTAAATGGGACGGCCCGTACCGGACTGTGACCAGGATCAACGATGTAACCTACCGGATACAGAAAGGCGCAAGAGGGACTCCTAAGATCGTCCATGTGGATCGCCTGGCGCGTTATTATGGGGAGGATAATGCTCGGGACGAGCATGTCTTAGGAGGGGTCAGTGTTACGCGCCTAAGTTGACGTCTGGCACTAGCGCCATCTAGTGTCGGGTAACAGGGCGAAAAGAGGTTTCCAGAAAATGACATGACTAATCTTTCAACCTACAGCGCCATCTAGTATCGAATTGAAGAACTAAGCTTTCTAGAAGACCTACACTCGAACTTTCGGTGCCTGGTCGATTGGCGCGCGTATTTACTTGAATATTCTGGATGTTTCGGTGAAAAGCGTATTTAAAGGCGCTGCAATACGCGATCGGGGCAGTATTGAATTTGGCGAGACGAGCAAAGCTTCGGAGCGAAATAAAGTGAATCAGTGTGGTTAATTATTAGTGTTTTAAGTTGTAATTAGTGTAAAGTGAATTAAAGTCTAAATTTTGGTAATTCAATCGGCAGTTTTTATTGTCACGAACCTCAAGCTCGTAACAGTATGTTAATAAATAATTTTAAAATATAGATACTATGTGTGTCAAAAGTAAAATTTTCGTGACTGTTTTAGGACTATATTGGTTTTATTAATAAAAACACTTTGAAATTAGTCTCGGGTTTAGAGTATGTTTCATTGAAGAAGTTCCGCAGAAAATATGCAAGTTAAGACAATATGCAAACTAAGAAAATATGTAAACTAATATAGAAATTGACTGTGAATGTAAAATATCCTTAAGAATGTGACACTAAGGTGGCTAAGGGTATGGTTGCCAGATGGTAGGGATTTGTGTAGATTCTCCCGACGTTTTAAATGTCTATAGATTTTTGACAAAACTCAAAATCTCCAGATAGTTTCTCGGAAAGTTAACATATGGCCTTTGATTTAATAAAAGATGAATTTTCCAAATCCAAAATCCAAATTGGTGGACTTTACTATAGTCCAATGTCAAATAGATGTGGCAATCTAAAAATTAAGTGTGCTTAGATTTTTTTTATCATCTGTCATCCAGAGGAGTAGGCAGGACTTTGTACTTCTATGTACCTTCGTACTATCCTGAAACATCTCGCGTCCTTTCGCCTTCCCTTCGCATACATGCTTTTTTTATAGGATAGTGTGACAAACGAGCACACAGTCCACCTGATGGTAAGTGGTTGCTGTGGCCCATAGACATCTATATATGTCCTCGATTACGAATCCAAATGCAGATGCGTTGTCACGCGTGAGGACTAAGATGGAATGCCTCGTTTCCAGTAAAAAGGGTCTCCGGTTCTCTACACTCACCATACGAAACTTAGTAGCATTAAGCTACTATTTTACGCTGGTATTCTGTGAGAGCGTGGTCCCTCCCCGGTTGAGCCGACCCATTCATACTACAACTATACTACTAATATAACTGCAGCATGGCTCTACCACGTAAAAAAGATTGGTTGTGTGTCAACAATGTTGCGTTTTTTTGTAGCGCTTAATTTAGAAAAATAAACTTATTTTTAATATTTATTTCTCCCGACAACAAAATCAAAATCTCGCTATTTCCAAAGTTTGTGCACATGTTTTGGTCCTCCGGTCTGAGAAACCTAACTAAGGGACTTGCTGCTAATTATTAAATACTTTTTGTAACAAGTTATTAGTAGTTGCATAGATATGCCTGTTCTTTATTATATATTGGTAATAATAAATAAAAATCTAAACTACGTGTACATGCCTCCTTTCAATACTGAGAGGGTAGAGCATTTAGAACTCAAATCTGCTCTAGTGAATTTTGGTAGGCTTTAAGTTTCTCGAAATATATTCTGTTCATCATCATCATTGTCATCATAGTCATTATAGTCCACAGCTGAACATAGGCTTTTAAGACTTACAATTGTGATTGATAACTTAATTGGCACCAGTAGGAATCAAACTTGGGTTGCTTGTGTAGTGTTTTAGGTCTTAGACCTTGGTTGGTATGGCTCTTTACAATTTGGAATTAATTGTTAACTTTTTAACACATATTATATTAAATAGTCTACATACATGTTTGAAATCTCTATTAATTCATATAATACAGTATAAAATTATTATATTTTTAAAGTATTTTTTAAATCACAGTAATTCCTACTTTCTTATTTTTTTTATAGGATAGGGTGACAAACGAGCACACAGTTCATCTGATGCTAGGTGGTTGCTGTGGCTCGTAGACATCTACATCTATCCTCGATTACGAATCAAAATGCAGATGCGTTGTCACCCGTGAGGACTAAGATGGAATGCCTCGTTTCCAGTAAAAAGGGTCTCCGGTTCTCTACACTCACCATACGAAACACATGAGCATTAAGCTACTATTTGACGCTGGTATTGCTTAATAGATTATAATATTTTAAAAAGTATGTTTATGGTGTGTATAGTGGGAGGGGGCATGTTCAAGGGTGAACTATAATACCCTGATTAAGCATTTTAATTACTAAGCAAGGCGAATTCTTTTTCTAATACAATTGAGTTGTCTAACAATATATCATTGTACGAAATAATTGTATACGTATTATTCCAACCTCTAAGCATTATCTTAATTTTAAATGCTTTGTAGTTTTTGAAATTTTATATTTGGCATTTGTTTTCTTAAAAAAAATTTTGATTGGAACGACCTAAATAATGAAATAAGCTGTTTAGTAGCGGTGTTATAGAATCCACTGCCCTGTACAATCACGTCGGTGTCGTAAGAAGGTACAGAGGGCAATGAAATATGAGATGCGCAGCAGCATCTTCCAGATATCAATTCAAAAATATAAAAAGCTGCAGTTGCCAACCTGCCCGCCTACTAGCATCATGGCAACTATGGGCAAAATCTTTTTATGAGGCTATATATCTATGGGAGAGGTCTTTTTTCAACAGTACACCTTTGAAATGCTATAATGAAGTAATGGATGAAATTATATTTATCTCTTTGAAAAATGGTGTAAGTCTTGGTATAAATTTTTTTTAAACTTCCTATCAATCCACTTGGATTTCTCCCAGAACGTAGAGCTCAAACGCCACGCTTTTCAAGTGGGTTGGCGATCTCCAAAACTGTGTACACCGTATAAATTCAAACATTATTTCTTTCTTAACTTTATACCTAGAATAAGCATAACTGTGAACACACCTCTTTAAGGCAAACCTTTGGTGAAAGAGTTTATTTTAATGGAAATGAGCACGAAACCATTGAAATAATTTAACAATTATTGAATACGAAATTATTGAAAAAACAGATAAAACATATCTTTTAAGGCAAACATCCATATGGCTCATTTGATGGTAAGTGACAGTAGCTCACATCTGCAACAACAGGCGAATTGACTTGCCAGTGTCTGAGAAAAGAATAGGCTTTTCGAAAGGGAAAATCCCTAAGTCGTATCGGTCCAGAAAAACCGCTGGCGACACTAAACTAAACAAACAGAAGCAGAAAATTCCGCGTTTATCGCACCCTAACACCGTTCATTCCGTGCTTCAGAAAATATGTAAATCCGTTTGTCCTACGTCTTCCGAGTGCCGTGTTATATTGCTGGAGTGAAGGATTATTTTTTGTGGAATAAGGGCATCAAGTAAGCAAACAATCCACATGATGGTAAGTGGATGCTGCGGCCCATGGATATCTATATCTATCCTCGATTAAGAATCCAAATCCAAATGGAGATGCGTTATCACCCCTGCGGACTTACTAAAAATATAGCATATATAGCAATTATATATGCTGCAGCCATAATATAGCTGCAATATTTTGGTAGACACAGAAGAATAATATTAAATAAACAAAACGTTTATCAGCATTTAAAAACAAAGTTGTAATATAATAGCGTTTTTTATTTACCTACTAGTGATCCGCCCCGATTTCTGGATCTCGACTACAGAGCTACGAACCGGGTTCAATTGAGTTTTTAAAGCATCCAGGGACCGACTCTAAACACAAAAAATTCATCAAAATCGGGCGAGCCATTGTCGAGTTTTTGCGAGTTTAACGGACGGCACTTGGTTTTTATATATAGAGATGATAAAATATTTCTTTATAAAGTGTTTACTTACTGTAAAGATTTTGTTTTCATTTTTGTTTTTGTTTCTGAAGAATTTTTTGTGCCTTTTAAATGAATAGTAAATTTTAAATTTAATATAAAGTTTATTTTTTAAATAATCTGATAGAAAATATTCACGTGGGATATGCTAGCTAGATAGATAGATAGAGGAAAGGTTCTCGAGTGGCAGCCTCGTACCGGTAGGTGTAGTGTAGGGCGACCCCGCACTAGATGGAGTGACGACCTGGTAAGACATGCAGGAAGTCGATGGATGCAGGTGGCTCAGGACCGTGCTTTGTGGCATTACTTAGGGGAGGCCTATGTTCAGCAGTGGACTTGTGAAGGGCTGTAATGATGATGATGATGATGATTGCACATGTTTTAATATATCACTATCAATATTAACAATGATTATTTCGAAATCAAAATATTCGCGAATTTTTTTCTCAAACAATTCAATAAATGCGCTAAACGTATTGACGTATTGTATGAGATATCTATCTACCGCATTTAAAATAATAAATAATAACTAAGTACTAATTACCTAGTTATTTGAGATAATTAAAAAATGATATATTTTTACATTATATAAAGTATTTGTATTAAATAAAATTATGCTTTGAACAAGTTACAATATTATTGCATATAAGTACTATTAATAATTATTATTTATTGTGTATATACGTTCTATTGTTCATACACACAGTACAGTAAACAAGATTACTCTTCTTATACTTTTTTTGTTATTTTGAAATCAAACGTTAGACTAAAACAAGCACGATTCGCGACGTGTTCACCCTGAGTTTGAGCACTGGCCGAGCCAGTTTATAGCAGTTTCTGTGTACGTGACGAGCCGCCAGTGCTCACACACACGCGCGCGTCGAGCTTGTAGTAGTGTACCTATCATAGCGCGGTTGTATGAAACTTTGCTTTGCCTCTGGTCGGTTTCATCAGAAATAAAAACTTTAAAACTAAACGTATCAATCTAATAATAGCAAACTGTCTTGCCTTAACAAATGGGAAAACATTGTACAAAAATCGATTAAATTCTCCGGTTCATCCGTTGTTATGACGATAATGGCTCTTTGTTTACTATTAATAAGGCGGACTATTCTAATGGTGTAGATAACTCTATGTTGAACAGATATAAGAACTTTACTCCTGTGATCCTGCTAAAAAACTTCCCAATATGGGTTATTCCAATTTTTGGCGTAGTCTGTAGTGTCCATCTTTAAGAAGATCCAGCAATTTCCATCAGTCAATGAGTGTGATAGAACAACTTATACAAACAATAGTTCTGTTAATTAGATTTTTGTCACATTTACCCGTTTATTAAGCCGTGGAGTGGTGGGGCAATGGAATCCACTAAATGAGACAACACGAGAAACTAATGAAAGATAGAGCATGTATGCCAAAGAACTTGATAAAATCCTTTGGGGAATCTATGGGGATAAGTTATACTTTGTGGGCTCTAAATAATGAATAGTTAAAACGTTAATAGCTAAGATTCGCAATTTTTCATTTCTAAAATATTTTAACCCTTATGAAATAGTTGCAGGTAAGGCGTTAAAATAATATTGTTGATTCCGTTTTTGTTTTTTGTTTTTTTTTTTTGTAGAAAAAGGGTGACAGACGAGCACACAGTCCACCTGATGGTAAGTGGTTGCTGCGGCCCATAGATATCTACATCTATCCTCGATTGCGAATCTAAATGCAGATGCGTTGTCAGCCTTGAGGACTAAGATGGAATGCCTCTTTTCCAGTAAAAAGGGTCTCCGTTTCTCTACACTCACCATACGAAACACAGTAGCATTAAGCTGCTATTGGACGCTGGTATTCTATTCTTGCTGGTATTTTATTCTTTTATTGGAGAAGATTTATTAATATTCAAGTTTTTCTATTAACGTATGCTTATAATATCAAAATATCCTCATTTCTTAAACAGGTTCAGCCTTTGAAACTCTCGAACCAAAAACGAAAAAAAAGTCACTCAAAGGATTGCAAAGGAAAAATGTAGCAAGCACAAATACTGTTACAATAGGTAATGATTGCCTATTGTACAACTTTTTATTCAATTTCATTTAATAATGCTACTTGTGGTCTGACTAGATGGTTTCTAAATAAATAAAATATACTCATTTTCAGGTAATAATGTAAAAGATGGACCAGTAAAACGAAGTTACGTAACTAAACGGGGCTTAAATGCAAAAATATGGAAGAGAACTGCTCAGAATACTGAAAAACTTGAACAAGTTGAACATAAACCTAGAAAGAAAATAAGAAAAGGTAAGATTAGTGCTAATGTACCTGCAAATGATGAAAATGTAACGACAACTTTGAACGAAAATAATAAGGAAAGTGACAAACATAAAGAGTCCCTTAATGTGGAAACTGGTAGTGATATACATCCTGCACTAATAGAGACAAGAAAAACTTCTGCTGGGTCTGAATTGTCATGGACCAAAGATATTTCAAGTTCTAGTACTACTACTTGCGTTACAGTGTGTTCAAAAGATTTTGTACGTTTCGATAACAAATTACCAATAATCAAACTTACTCATTTTACAAATAAATTGGAAATGGGAAATAGTGTTGACGAGAAAGGTGAATCTTTAACAGATAAAGAAAGTGCTGATGAGGAATGTAATAAGGGTTCAGAAAAGGAGCGAAGCGTTTCCCCGGCCGCCGTATCAGAGTCCCCATCTTTGTCTTTGAGTTCGTATTCTTCGTCTTCATCAAGTTCAGACTCTGACAGTAATGGTAGTATTGTCTTAGAAGAAAAAGTTGACAAAATTGGCGAAGCAGTGGATAAACTTACATCGCATTTGAAAAAATTCGATTTGGAAATTATGACTTGGATAGGTTATGAAGATGAAAGTGTTAGTCCAGTTACTCAAAATTTCAATGACAAGATATATAGGTTGTTAAAAGAAGAGAGTCAGGTTATACTTCATTGTCAAAACATTAAAAGAGTGTTGCTTGGTGACGATACTAATTTAATTTCTGAGGCTAATGTTTGTGAAAATAAAGAAAATTCCGATGAGGATGCCAAAAAGGAAGGTTTTATTAAGCCTGATAGGATAAACAAAACAAAATGTGATAAAACTGTTCATAACAACAATGATTTAGCATGCATCAAAGATATTGAAGACAACAAAATAAGAGATCCGACTGAAGAAGTGGAAAATGAAGATGCTTTAGTAATTTCAATTGATGATAGATGCAATGATGATGACGATGCGTTGTCTCTGTTTGCTGAGAGCATAACCGGTTTTGAATCTTCTAGAAAAAACAGTTCAATAGCATCCATATCGAATCTCAATAACAGTGAATCAAATGAATATATACCACAACCAATAAGGCCCATTTTAAATAAACCTGTTGAAATTGTAACTTATTTCCCAACAAAGATTAGCAAGCAAAGTCAGAAAGAAGTTGAACCACAACCAATAAGGCCCGTTTTAAATAAACCTGTTGAAACTGTAACTTATATCCCAAAAAAAATTGGCAAGCAAAGTCAGATAGAAGCTATACCACAACCAATAAGGCCCATTTTAAATAAACCTGTTGAAACTGTAACTTATTTCCCAACAAAGATTAGCAAGCAAAGTCAGATAGAAGCTATACCACAACCAATAAGGCCCGTTTTAAATAAACCTGTTGAAACTGTAACTTATTTCCCAACAAAGATTAGCAAGCAAAGTGAGAAAAAAGTTGAGGTACAAAATAATAAAGCAATAATGGTTTGCGAAAAACAAAACGCAGATTCGACGTCAATATACAGAAATTCTAAAAGTGATAAAAATAATATAATTCATTGTGACTTAGGTGGTACCAGCAATTTGCAAATATTTCACGAAGACAATAAAAAATCTCATTCATCTTTCAATACTATTACAAAAATTATAAATCCTCACCAGGGCCCAGCTCTAATGGCGTCGATCTACAAACCAATACATGGAGTTAAAAGTGTTGTTTTTGAGGGTGTATGTTTTTTCAATCTTATAAACAGTTGCAAAAAATCCAGATGTAGATTCTTACATGCCTATCTTGATAACGATAAGATAAAATCTAGGTTAACAAAACTAAGTGAAGATGTGTTCATCCAAGAATATATGTTAATACGGAATTGGGCTGTACTGCGAAGACAATATGGCATATTTTTCGTTTTGGAAGGAATAAGAAGAGAGCTAACAAGAATTGTTGTTGAAATGGCAATTGACTTTGTATTAAAAACAAATCACAATTCAAAGGAAGATGCAACTTTACAATTAGAGGTTATTGAAACCGTTTTATTGTATTTAAATACAATCGACATATCAATAGTCGCCGATTTGCTAACTTTTAACGTTAAGAATGGAGAATTTCTTTGTGATATTTTCATGCAAACGCTAGCTGAGACTCAAAACTTTTCTAGATTCAAAATCGTTTTTATAAATTTAACTAAATTAATTCACACAATCCCTAGACCATTCAGTTTAAATGTTGCTACATCACTATTGGAAAGGGTTTGCATATTGCCATATGAAAAACCTTTGGTGCTGGCTCTATTAAAGATTATTGAGGGAACATCACCGGAAATATTACAAAATAAAATGATTTCTCATTTAGAAAAACAGTTATCTTTTGAAAGTGAAGAGCTATATGAAAAATTGCAAGCAATTAAACATCGAATTGCAGACGACGACCATTTGTTACACGATAGAGCAACAACTTCGTCGCTTATTAATTATGATTTAGATCCACTTCAAATTAACTCTACTTTACATAATATGGAGATAGATAAAAGATTGTCGCCGGATACTACTAACTTGGACAACTTGGTAAGTAAGCATTTGCAAACATTCCTTCTTTTATTTAGGAACCCGTATCAGGCAAACTGGACACACAGTCCTATCTGGTCATTTTATATATGGTATATTAAAATTTCTTTTGAAATTAAGCGGAGACCACGAGATCTTTCTCACATTTTACATGGTCGCCTCTTACATCATCCATTATCATCATCAATATGTGATGATGGATTCTCTAACGCCGTCATCTAACGACAGCGCATTGTTTAATGTAAAAGTATATGTCTTCTATATTCTTAATGCATTTGATTAAAATATACACATAAAGATCTAAGCAATATAGTGAAGAGTCATATTTGAGAATATTTATTTAGACGTGGTAAAGCCATGCTGCAGCTATATTATGGTTGTAGCACGAATGGGCTGGTTCGATCGAGGAAGGACCACGCTCTCACAGAGTACCAGCGTAAAATAGCAGCTTAATGCTACTGTGTTTCATATGGTGAGTGTAGAGATCCGGAGACCCTTTTTTACGGCATTCCATCTCAGTACTCAGGGGTGACAACGCACCTGCGTTTTGATTGTCAATTGAGGATAAATGTAGATGTCTATGGGCCACAGCATCCACAAAACATCAGGAGGTGGACGGTGTGCTCGTTGGTCACCATTATTCTATAAAAAAGTTTTTATTTAGCTCTAGTTGGGCGCATTGATACCGCAGAAGAAATAATTGTGGAAATGTTATAAATTTGGAAGAGTTATATTATTTAATTAGGAACGATAATACATTCATTGAAATTGAATGATATATAAATCATTCAATATTTGAAATTTCAAATAAATTTGTTGATACGATACGCGCGCCACCTACGGTAAGTTAATTGTACTATGCCTGTAACCTTCCCGCAATAAGTTAACAAAGTTTTACCGCAATCTAGTGAACTGTATGGCAGCGCATATTTTTTTTTAATAGAAGAAGGGGCAAACGAGCATGCGGCTCACCTGATGTTAAGTGACTACCGCCGCCCATGATCAACCGCAACACCAGGAGAATTGCGGGTGCGTTGCCGGCCCTTTAGAAAGGAGTAAGCTCTTTTCTTGAAGGTCCCCAGGTCGTATCGGTCCGGAAAAATCGCCGGTGGTAAACTATTCCACAGAGAGGTTGTACGTGGAAGAAAACTCCTTGTGAAACGTACAGTGGTGGACCGCCAAGCATCCAGATGGTGTGGATGGTATCGGGACGTTTGACGTGTAGTGCGTTCACGAAATTTGGCGGCTGGGATTAATCCGAACAATTCCTCAGAGCACTCCCCGTGATAGATGCGATAAAATACGCAAAGAGATGCAACATCTCTTCGCAGCGCCAGTGAATCGAGCCGATCGGAAAGCACTCGGTCGTCGACGATTCGAGCCGCTCTGCGCTGGATGCGGTCAAGTGGAAGAAGCTGGTACTGGGGAGCCCCAGCCCAGAGATGGGAACAGTATTCCATGTGCGGCCGAACCTGCGCCTTGTAAAGTTGCAGGCGGTGTGCCGGCATGAAATACTGTCCCGCTCTGCTGAGCACGTCAAGCTTTTTAGAGGCCAATTTGGTCTTCCCTTCCAAGTGACCACGAAACTGCACGTCACTCGATATGTCGACGCCGAGGATTCCGATACTGGCTGAGGCAACAAGGGGAGTGCCTTGAAACTGAGGGGATACGACAAAGGGGTTCTTTTTAGCGGTTAACGCGCAAACTTGTGTCTTCTGGGGGTTAAACTGGACTAGATTTAGTCGCCCCCAATCCGAGACTTTGTCCAGCAGAGACTCGACTTCAGACACAAGTTTGTCCCGGTATTCGGAGACGTTTTACCGAGAAATATTGGCACGGCCGGTGTACAGAGCATCACCAGTGCTGTCATCTGCATAGCAATGAATGTTACGGGTATGCAACATGTCATTGATATGCAGAAGAAACAGCGTTGGCGATAGCACGCAGCCCTGTGGAACACCAGCATTAATAGGCTTGCAATCGGAGCTTGCACCGTCTACAACGACCTTGATGCTCCGATCTGCAAGAAAGCTGCTGATCCAATCGCACAATTCCTCGGGAAGCTCATAGGAAGGGAGCTTCGAAAGAAGAGCTTTGTGCCAAACCCGATCGAAGGCCTTCGCACTCGTCCTCAGCACAATTGGGGGGATTCCGTCAGGCCCACTCGACTTGTGGATGTCCAGGGAGAGGAGTGCTTTGCGAACCGAGCGCTGTGTGAAGTGCACTTCCGGCATGGAGCACTCACACCGCGGGATGGTCGGCGGAGTACTCCCCCCGTCATCGAGAGTCGAGTTAGATGCAAAGAAAGAGCCTAGAAGATCGGCTTTCTCCTTTGCGGTATGGGCCAGTGAGTCGTCCTCCCTGTGCAGAGATGGAAGAGATGGCTGACAGAAACTCCCCTGGACAGCCTTGGCGAGAGACCAGAATGCACGGGTTCCAGAAGGAAGGCGAACTAGTTTCTCGCCAATTCTGCCTATGTGCTCTGACTTTGCCTTGGCAATGACTTTTGAAGGACCTAGAGGCGGAATTATACTTCTTTTTTAGAGCGCTGGTGTTTACATCCCGGGTCGCTGATGCATCAGCCCAGGCTTGGTAGCACTCCTGCCTATAGCATGATGATATTTTACAGGAGCGACCAAACCATCGCTGAGACTTGCCTCCAATGGGCACCACAGAAGGAAGGAATAAAAAGTGCCATACCCTGAAGTACCACATCAGCAACAGAATCCGCAACAACGTTGGGATCGCAATGCGAGAAGCAAACCCGCCCCCAAGGGTAGGATGCAAAGAAAGACCGCATCCCATCCCAGTCGGCTGACCTATAGTGCCAAACACGGCGGCAGCCTGCAGAATGCAACCGCGATTTCAGCGTGAGTGGCACCACACTCCGGACCAGACAATGGTCCGAGGAGCCTAAAGGGGGCGTCGACGGAAATCTGATATCCGTCCGGGTGAGAGGTCAGCAGAAGGTCCAACAGGGAAGGTGCATGATCCTCCACATCTGGAATCCGCGTAGGCGAAGTAACCAGTTGTGTCAGACCATATGCCAAGGCAAAATCATGAACAGATCTCCCCGCATGATCGGTTAAACGTGAACCAAGCCATTCGGCGTGATGGGCGTTAAAGTCGCCGAGGATCACGATCTCTGCGGAGGGGATCTGCTGTAGCAACGAATCTGCAGCCATTTGGACGTGGTCGAATAGTCGGTCTGTTTCGGCATTACCGCTATGGGACCTATAGAGGCACCCGTAGACGCGCGGATGGTCGTCGCTGTCTACGCGTAGCCAAAGGATGGACAGGTCCGAACCTTCAAGTCTGCCGAGGTGTCGAGAGCAGATGTCCTCTCTGACGTAAACGCAAACTCCAGCCCGAGGCACAAAGGAGTGTTCCAGTTTGTACCCCGGGTAGGAGAGATACGAGACATCAGCCGGAGAGGACACCTGCGTCTCGGTCAGAAAGAGCAGAGCCGGCTTCGCCGTCTCGAGATGGTAGTGGACGGCGTTTAGGTTAGAGTGAAGTCCCCTGATATTGCAGAAATTCACGGACAGCGTGGCAGGGGTCGCCTTGGTCTTGTTGCTCCGTTTGCCCCGAGCAGTTGTAGTCTTGAGCGGAATTTTGCCCCCCCCCCCCGAATACGCGGGGCAGCCTGAGCACCCACGCTCAGAAGTGGAGAAACATGGTCGTGGATGCTCAGCGAGGGATTCTCCAGGGGTGCTGGTACCCTCCTGGGGTAGTCGATCATTATTTAATTCCGCTACCATGTTGATGGGGGGGGGGGGGGATTTGGGCCTCCAATCTCAAAAATCATAAAATACGAACAGACATTAAGGGGATATAGTAAGTCAGCTCAGATTCTAATTTCGTCCCCACTTGCCCGCGCGTCGTATGCTATGTACCGACATGTTTGTAATCACTAATACTGTAATTAGAAAGGTCGTTAGATACTTATTTCATTAGGTTTATCATATTTATGCCTGTTTCTTAACGCCAAGCCAGTCGCTTCTTATTTTTATTACGGTTATTTCCCGTTTTAATTTTACGTCGCCCTGTTGCGCAATGTGTATTCTGATCGTAAGTGACACAACTTCTCCCTTCAAAAGCCGGAGTGATACTAACGGGGCGACAGGAATCAAGCTTACGCGCCGATAGTTTAGGTAATGTGAAAATAGGTTTAAAAAAAAGGAAATAACATAAGCACTGCTTTATAGTTAGTTCAGTTAGTATGCAAAGTTTCATGATCTTAAAAGTATTTTATGAATAACAGCGGTTTATTGTTTATTTTGGAGGTAACTTTGGATTTTTTTTTCTATCGAGAAAATTTTACGAAATCGTGTTTTCGCCTAACATAATCCTTAACATTAATCCTCAACTTTACCATATATTTATTTCAAAATTAATGCTGCAATATTTTCGGCATAACGAAGGATCTTGCTAAGCCATTTGAGATTATATCTCCCCTTAACCCATTTGCTGCCCCTTGTACTGCTTATTATTGTTTATTACTATTGTTGTACATTGTCTGAAAATCAGACAATGAAAGTGTTAATTTTTATACATTAGATTATTAAATAATTTATGTGTAATTTATTTTTGTCATTTATAATCAATCTAATTTACGTATTCTATTGTGAAATAATAGGTGATAAGTTTTTAACTGACTTCAACTCTGTTCGTGGACGTTATGTAAATATTTTATGTGACGCGTTTGTTACTTTGGTTCGAATCCAGCCGGTGCCAGTACATTTTTTTTTATATAGGATAGGATGACAAACGAGAACACAGTCCACCTGATGGTAAGTGGTTGCTGTGGCCCATAGACATCTACATCTATCCTCGATTACGAATCAAAATGCGGATGCGTTGTCACCAATGAGGACTTAGGTGGAATGCCTCGTTTCCAATAAAAAGGGTCTCCGGTTCTCTACACTCACCATACGAAACACAGCAGCGTTAAGCTACTATTTTACGCTGATATTCTGTGAGAGCGTGGTCCCTCCCCGGTCGAGCCGACCCATTCGTGCTACAACTATACTACAAATATAACTGCAGCATGGCTCTACCATGTAAACTTATAATAAACATTCTAAACGAGAACTAATTGTTGGTTTTTGACTTTAGATATTTTGACACATCATATTTTTGACACTACATACTATAACCAGATGAATATTTAGCAATATGATTAATGCAGCGTGCTTTCTTTAATTATATTGCTGAATATTAATTAGATATGGATAAGATGAGCTGTTTGTGTCTATGTGTTTATGCGTGGTATTGACTCACGGAGATTTTTGTCTGGACTGGAGGATACCATCATTATCTTTGTACATTTTTAGCATTACTATATTTAATTTAATATATCTTCTTTGACAGAATAAAATCATCAAGGAGCCTATAATAACGCGTACGATAAATACTAATCGAATTTGGTCATTTGGACAAAATAAAAGGTCAAGTTATAATTCGCCAAACGTATCCATTTCTTCGAATGGTAATGAAGTTAGAAACAATAGAACGCATTATAAAAAGTGGAAAAAAAGAACGATATTTGATAAAATAATGACGATTCCTAAGCCAGTTCCTGAAACTACAATGCGGAGGCTACAAGGATTACCAACATTTAAACGTCGCTTGGACCAACATCGGTTACCTTACGGAAACAGTCCTACTGTATGTAGTATTTTTAATTTTAACGGCGAGACGTCGTGGACTTTATTACAAACCAAATGTTTGAGTTTTATACAGATTTTTCATTTTCATTTGGGGTCAATGTATAGTATTTTCTTTTTGTTTATCTTACATTTTTGTAAGTATGATACTTTGTTAATCTTAATATAAAGCTTGTCTTGAATCGATACATTCGCTTGCAGCAAATCGTCTAATGAAACATACTCAATAACAGAAAGGTTGATCTCTGGCTTTGGTCCTTTTGGATTCTATATCTTTTGTCAATTTTTTTTAAAAAACACCGCTTTTTTTTTTTTATTGTTCTTGTCGCAAAATATCAATTTGTCTCCTTTTATAAAATAGTTTCTTGGTTTTTTCTTTCTTCCTATATCAATTTGTCATGTGGAAATTGGTCGATTCAACTTCAGCATTTAATTTTAAAGTGAATAGTATAATACTAACAAAAATGTTTATATCTGGCTTTGATCTTTTTGCATTATATCTTTGGTCACAAAATAGCCATTTGTTCGTGAGAAAAATGATTGATTCATCGTCAGCATTTGATTTTAAAATAAATCAATAAAAAAGAGGTTGATCTCTGACTTTGATTTTTTTGCATTATATCGCTGGTCACAAAATGTCAATTTGTCCATGTGAAAATTGATTGATTCATCATTCGCATTTGATTTGAAAGTGAATACTAAATCAATAACAAAAAAGTTGATCTCTGGCTTTTTAATCTTTCAGTATTATATCTTTAGTCGTAAAATATCAATTTGTCTATGTGGAAATTGGTCGATTCAACTTCAGAATTTGATTTTAAAGTGAAAAGTAGTAATAATAACAAAAATGTTTATATCTGGCTTTGATCTTTTTGCATTATATCTTTGGTCACAAAATAGCAATTTTTTCACGAAGAAAATGATTGATTCATCGTCAGCATTTGATTTTAAAATAAATCGGTAACAAAAAGGTTGATCTCTGACTTTGATCTTTTTGCTTTATATATCTGGTCGCAAAATATCAATTTGTCCATGTGAAAATTGATTGATTCATCATTCGCCTTTGATGTTAAAGTGAATAGTAAATCAATAACAAAAACGATGGTCTCTGGCTTTGATCTTTTTGCATTATATCTTTGGTCGCAAAATAGAAATTTATTCATGTAGAAAATGATTAATCGTCAGTATTTGATTTTAAAATAATTCAATAACAAAAAGGTTGATCTCTGGCTCTGATCTTTATGCATTATATCTTTGTGGCAAAATATCAATTTTGATCGATGCACCATCAGCATTTGATTTTGAAGTGATATTTTTTTATTTATGCAAGCTGGTCGGCACATTCTGGAAAAAAATATATCCAGTAGTGGATATATTGCCAAAGAAAGAAATCTCAAAGTAATGAAAAAATGAACTGATTTTTTTTTTCAATTTACTACAAATATGAGTTATAAATACATTATATTTTTATATTTATTTACGTAATATATTGGGAGTATATTTTTATTTACCACTGGTTTAAAAAAATGTCTGTCGGACGGATTTACAGCAAAATATGATATCTAGTAGTTTTTTAGTGTATTAATTTACAAAATATTTAGAAACATGGCACGCCCTGAGCATATTTCGAATTGTTATTATAACCCATTCCATACAGTTTTGTAGAGATTGGTTGTTGCTTGCTTGTGTTATTTATAACATTTTTAGGTTTTTTAATGCCTTTTCTTATCAATGAATGACTCTGTGGAGTCTAGTAAGTTCTAGTCTCTTACAAGTTCGTGTTTGTTCTTTGTTAACTCTTCAGTATTTTGTTTCTTAAAAATAAATATATTAAGGTTTAAAGTGGGGTTATATGATATATCGGTAATCTAGTCATTCGTTTCTTTTTGAAAAAAAAAGCAATTCGTATATTGTTAATGCCGTCTTGTGACAGTGATATCGCTATGGATAAGTTGTTGTAGATCATAAGAGTGATTCAAAGGTCTGTTTAAGATTGTTTAAAGGTGATTGTGTGTGGGAAAGAGTCAAATTTCCGTTTTAGGTTTCGGCTTTTTTTTTTTTTTGTATGTTTGGGCAAATTTTTGTCATAGTAGTCATTACGATATTTAAGTCTAAATATTTTAGAACAATGATTTTTTACAAGGATAAGGAATTGAAGCAATCCTGAAGGTCGAAAATAAATTTTAAATTAATATTAATAAACAATTTAGTGGTTATATCAGTATTGAAAATCGTTATTTAAAAGAATTAAGATTGAAATTTTAATTTAGTTCTTTTTAATTTTTGTTGGAAATGTGTTAAAGCCTTACAACCAAATCGCATCACGCAACTTGTTATTTTAATTAAATGACAGTCGAAAGGATAAGGAGATCAGTGTCTGTTTTATTTGAAAAAAAAAAAAATGATTCTATAATCAAAAATGTCGCAGATTATTTATACGTAACTTGTTTCATTTTGTGAGGAATATCAAATCATTTATGTGTCGTCGAAATCGATTTTTCTGGTCCCTTTATCTGGTTATAAATGTGGATTGCGTTCACTCCTTTCTTGGTTTAATGTACCCTTGTTTCTTGGTTTTATTTGTTTTAGCATGTATCGTCTATTGTATATTTTAATTCAAATTGACTATCGGCTAATGTTTTAGTACTTTTGTACTTCACTTTTGTATTGAAATTAAATTTTATGTTCAGGCAAAATTTTTAAGGGTTTGTTACATTTGGTAGAAACTCGTTGTTTGCTACTTATTCCATGTATTGGACAGCTAATTTGACAGGCCCCACTCTCTTATTTATTAAAAAAAACATGGTAGGTACGTATAAAGGGTAAGTATTTAAGTTATACACCTATTTTAATTGTGATACTACAAAAATTACTATTTGTTTCAGAAATACCCACGAAGATCTGGACCCGATTTCCTGTAATATGTCGAAAGTTAGTATGGCTTAATGAGTATTGTAATAGATAAACAATTAAACCAAAAAAATTGTAGCTTGATATGAGATTTGCTTCTTCACCAGTCAACGTACGGCCTGCTGTCGCCATCAATCGTACGCCATAAAAGTCGCTCGGCAATTCACATAATCGCCTTACAAAGACCACACTACGAGATCGACTTAAATCTCTTCCGCGGTGCTGATGGTGTGGACAACTTGCTTGATATTTTCTATTTTTGTACAATGACTATTCTATTTCTTTGTAGCGAAAGAATAGGACAAACATTTTGTAAGCTAATGTATGTAATATATGTTGCCATAGTACTATCATCTTAAGTTTTGTTATATTTGCGTGACATACTGTGGGATTAATTACATTATAGTTTTTTTATAATAAAAGTTGATCGATTGTTCCTCATAAACTTATTGAAATAAGATACTATAATTTTAATAATAACTGCATTGCTGATTTAGTGAAAATATGCTGAACAAGTTTCGTTGTAAGTGTAGATATGCGAATGATTAATAAATTCGTCTTCGTTTGGTATATTTGATATTCAAGAAAGGTTGATCAATACTTGATATTTGATAATGTTTCCTGTTATTTCTATTTTAAACCAATTTTATTACAAAAAAAAAACAATTGTAAGGAAATATCTCTGCCTACCCACATATTTTGGTTTTAAAATGATGACATTGAAGTGTCCTGTGTTGTTAATAGGATACAGGTTAACGTGAATACTATGCACACTCATAGCGTTGCTTATATTTAAAAAATGGACGCTCAAACAGTAGAACCGCTAAGATCTTGTTTATAAAGGATGTAAGATGTTTTTCGCAGGAAAAAAAATCATCTTCGTATTATTAAAGTAGTTTATAAGTTGTGGTAATAAGCAGATTGAGAAGCTGATATTTTTGTAATCCCTGTACAAATGTATATAATCAGCACATATAATTGTTAAAACACTATTATAAAGGTAAGATGAAATATGCTAATAATGTTATGTTTGAATTTCTTTTTAAAATAAAAAAGAATTAATTGTTGCCAGTGTTTTCAAAAGTGATGAAAAGTTTAGTAGATTTTTAAGTTATTAACTCCTCAACAGTCTTTTTATTTGAACAATATAACTCAAGACTCACAGGTCTACTTCAGTATTACTTTTTTAACACTTCATAAAAACCCCTATATTCATTTGATAAGAATAAATATAATTGAACTTTGTTCTTTAAGAATTTGATTATTTAATGCTGATAATCCACAAATTTTACTGCTTTAAACATTTTTTTTAATTTAACTTGAATTTTAATTTTATCTTATGTTAATCAGTATGTATAACTTTTGGGTTGATTAAATATCTCTCATCAATTTCAGCCGTAAGATCATAAAAAGGGATAATATATCTGTTTATGTCCGTTTCATATTTTTAGTGCCTATTCAGTCCACCAATGGACATAGGCCCTCTCTAATAGACGCCATGCTCATCGGTGTTGTACTGTTCTCTTCAACAAGGTACCCGCTACCTTTTTAAATTGCCACTCCATTGGGTTTATATTTTGCTCTTAGTTCTTCGGTCTGTGCATAACCGCCAATCCATTCTTTTATGACCTCGTAAATCGTACTTTATAACACGGACCTAAAATCTGTAAACGTGTAATCGGATTAATCGGCTTTTTAGTCTAGCCTTTACGATCTAATTTGCGTTCCTTGTGTAAGTTGCCAATATTTACTACGCTAGGCCAGTGTACTGGTATGCGCAGAACTGATATCCTCACTCTGTTAATGATTGCACAGACATTCCCACCGAAGTAGTGCATACTCTACCTTATCAAAACTTAAATTATTGTGTAATTGTTTTCAGTGAAGTGAGCTCTGCAATAATTCCTCGTTATAAAGCTGCCGTGTAAAAATATTCGTAATATTTAAAGTCCAAAATGTGTGATTTAGCGATCTGATGGATTTGATGATTAACGATTGTTGATCATCAAAAGTCAGGGTTATGTTTGTTTTGCGTTGTAATTCTTAAGACGGGAAGTTTTTTCCGTTTAAATTTAAAATTGTACTAGTTAAACCTTTTTTTGTATTTTTAGTTTTATGCCATCCCTTTTTTTCCATTTAATATGATGCATTCGTTGACATATAATTTGTTGTTTATAAATTCATAAAAGAAACTACACTTAAACAAAAACGTTAAAAGAAATTTCAAATACAGTGTTATTTTAGTTCTGACAATTTACTACTCTACTATAATACATCGATTTTTTCTCTATCGCATATATTGTTATTACAAAACCTGTTTTTTTTTAATTGTATGTTATACCTGCTGATCATTATACTAGTCTGTTACGTTAATTTCCTCAAATGTATAGACCTATTACTTAAGTTGCATTTAGTCTGCTAAGAGTTTTAGTTATAAGAAGTGTATATTTTTTTCAATAGTTTTTTTTTTGTTAAAATTAACCCTACCCTCACTAAGTTTAAATATGTAAAAATAAAAATCTTATTGAATGTTTTTTAATAATGATTTCCAAAAACTATTTACCCATTTTAATTCTAAAATATGCTTTTTCAAAAGGGAAGAATTTTGCAAACTCGCCATGATAGCTGCTGATGAGCAGATAGCCGATACACCCGCTGTGATGATAATTAAGAGTAAAGTTAATTTGTTTTCTGTCTGTCTACTACTGCCCAGTATCAGTCTGCTGGATATATTTTCATCATCATCATCATTACAGCCCTTCACAAGTCCACTGCTGAACATAGGCCTCCCCCAAGTTATGTCACAAAGCACGGTCCTGAGCCACCTGCATCCATCGACTTCCTGCATGTCTTACCAGGTCGTTACTCCATCTAGTGGGGGGTTGCCCTATATAATATATACTATATAATATATAATAATAACTTAAAAAAGCTGCGGTGCCAACACGTCTGCCCAACGTGGTAACTGACAAACATCTCCTGATGGGTATCCCGTTTATCCATCCTAAAAAATTCAACCTAGGGTGGATACTTGGAAACGCGTGTTCATCTATCCACCACAGACGGGGTAGATAATTGAAGTTCTTATATATTATTTTTCTTCCAATTTTCCCTCGACCAGGCCTGTGTCACTTGCTACCTGCGTGAAATAATTACCTACAATCGCGACGCATCCAGGGTGAAATACGCAGTCGGGGCTAGCGCGTTGTAGGCGAATGAATGTTAAAGTTTTATAACGCTGTTTAGGTTAATAATTTTTTGTAAATATTGTTGAAATAGTTTTTATTTAGTGTTTAGTATAATTGTAGAATAAAACAGTTAAAACGTTTTGATGTAATTTAAAAATTATATATATTATGTATATTACCCATCTTTACATGTAGTGTACTACGTTTACATGGCACGTATGGGTAGCACCTATGGGTCGGCTCGACCGGGGAAGGACCACGCTCTCACAGAATACCAGCGTAAAATAGTAGCTTAATGCTGCTGTGTTTCGTATGGTGAGTGTAGAGAACCGGAGACCCTTTTTACTGGAAATGAGGCATTCCATCTTAGTCCTCACGGATGACAACGCATCTGTAATTCGATTCGTAATCGAGGATAGATGTAGATGTCTATGGACCACATCAACCATTTACCATCAAGTGGACTGTGTGCTCGTTTGTCACCCTATCCTATAAAAAAAAATCTATTTGATACATTTATTTATTTATTTAATGGCAAAACCTCGTTCCTACTATAATTGTTGCGTGGATGACCAACAAAATGTTTCAGATATATCATTTAAGTCACCGAAGGATTTTAGTAGGAAGTTATGAAACGTAAATTTATTTAATTTTTATTGTTAGATAGGTATACCTACGAACTATATTACAAACTTGTTGAAATTTACTTCACTCCAAGTATCTACATACCTATACTTGTCTTTTGTATTTAAAATATTTAAGTCATAATAACACAAAACACTGAAATTAAAACTTTGTTTACTAAAAAAAATTTTAAGTAAGTAGAATACGATTAAATTTCTGTTAGGAATCGTATTTCTAGTTTATTTGTTGTTTACACTATCTACCTTTTTCTTCCGAGCCAAGCATCGCGATTCCCGACAAATGGCCTTGCAAGTTGCATGCGTTAGGCCGATGCCTAACGCATGCGACTTGCAAGAACTCACATAGGTGCGAAAATATGGTTAGTCGATCCTAGTAGAATAGATATTTCACCTACGTATCTTAAATAACATTTCGCAATGTATTTTGTTACTCTTTATTGACATCCCTTAGTAGCAACGGAAAGTCCGCCGTAACATAGGAAGGGGAAAAGATGCAAAGTAATACGGATACGCTCGCGCAGCGATAAATGAGCACACAATTAATGAGCTGTTTATTTTTCGTCCTTTATGGTGTCTTTTTTCCTGGCAGCTCATGTTTTGTTCCTGTATAAAGGCACCGGCTAAATAGAGTAAATTGAGTCATAGCAAGTGCATTGTCCAAACCCGGCCACGTGCTACGTTCGCCTTTTTGTTTTAGTTATAACTAACTACGCATATACAGTCCACCGTTTGGTTCAATCTAGAACACCTATCATTAATCTCGCATACAAATCTCGGTGTCATTATTCCGGGAATCAAACCCGGAATCCTATAGCCAAACATTTTGTGGGTCCTTCTCTCCGGATACGAAGGGCAACCTAGTATCCTAACCATTTAGTGACCATCCTTTTCCGGATTCGAACCCAGGAACAAAGAAGTGTCATGGAGCCCCAAAAAAATCTGGGACAAAATAAATAGCTGGACAGGTAGGAAAAAAGTAAATATACCTAGATGATATAGTTAAAAGATATTTTGGAGATAAAGACACAATGTATAATATGTAGTCAATTTGCAGATACATTTACTAACGAAATTATTGCTGCTAAACATAATTGTAGTATTAAATTATTAGACAGAAGTAAATATGTTAAAGAAAGTGATGTAACGTTGCGCTTTAAATTAGCTACCAGTGAGACAGTGTGCAAAGCGGTCGATCAGCTGACAGCATTCGTGTTATAGACTTAAAAATAATCAAGGATAAGATTTCACCGGTCTTATCTTTTACTTGATCGAAGGACCTAGCCCACTCAAAAAGTTATAATTAGGTCCATCTACAAGCAGGGAGCGCACTCAGTGTATGTTAACTATTAATAAAATAGTTGAGAAGATAGTAGTCGGCCAGGTTAGCGAATTCTCGGAGCAAAATAGCATATTAGCGGATGTACAGTACGGTTATAGGCATAGCACCGTAACAGCATTATCACGGTTTTTCGAAGGTAGAACAGTAGTCTTGATCAGGGCCATCAGGTCTTGGCGCTGTTCATAGACTATAAAAATGTCTTCGATACCTTGGATCATGAGGTGCTGTTACAGGCCATGGGTGAGTTTAGAATCAGGGGCACCACAAATAGGTGGTTTCTGAGTTATCTGAGTGACAGAACCTTACAGACCTGCATTTCTGGTGTTGCTGGTAAAGAAGCGGCGGTACAGCTTGGTGTTCCGACTGGTTCAGCCTATGGTCCGGTTGGCTACGTTATGCATGTCAATAGCGTCAGTAATGTGGTTAAAAATGTCGAGTATATATGTACGCGGCCGACATGTGCCTTATGTACTCCTCTAAGAATATACAAGAGATCAGGACTGTGCTGCAGGCTGACTTCGATAATACTACCCGGTGGGCTCATTATAATGGTATCATACTTAACCTTCATAAGACGAAAGTGATGTATCTGTATTCACCGCACAACTTAGTGGCAAAAAATGTCAAGAGCTTTTTTATGTAGGATACAGTGACAAACGAGCACACAGTCCACCTGATAGTAAGTGGTTGCTGTGGCTCGTAGACATCTACATCTATCCTCGATTACGAATCAAAATGCAGATGCGTTGTCACCCGTGAGGACTAAGATGGAATGCCTCGTTTACAGTAAAAAGGGTCTCCGGTTCTCTACACTCACCATACAAAACACAGCAGCATTAAGCTACTATTTTACGTTGGTATTCTGTGAGAGCGTGGTCCTTCCCCGGTCGAGTCGACCCATTCGTGCTTTAAATTTAAATATCTAGGTCTGTGTGTGGACCATAATATGAATTGGAAAACAGTGTGTACAAAGCTTGGGGCAGTGTTGAGTAAGTATTATATCCTGAAGGCGCCGTTGAATACCAAATCGTTGCGTGTCATTTATTTTGCTTTCGCCGAGTCATTACTAACCTATGGATTAAATAACTACGTGTGGCTGTACATTTAAAAACTTATCTTAACAGTATAAAACCGTTGCAAATTTGTTTTATGAAATACCTTGTTAAATCACAGACAAAACTTGCTTGTAAAGACAATTATGAAAAACTTTTTGTTGCATGTAAGGTGCTTCCTGTACATGAGAAGGTCAAGTACCTGCTGGATCTAGAACAGCTCTATAACGCATTCGAAGTACAAGTGTGTAGGTATAATACTAAAAGCGTGATAGAGCGTAAACTCGCGCGACCACTAGTAAAAAATTACTATGGCAAAAGAACCAACAACTATTTGACCCCCTACACTTTTTAATGATCTCGATTGGCTGAGAGCAGACAATACTAGAATAAGTAAACAAACACTAAAAAATAAATTAAAAACTGTTTTCCTTAAAGAAGTTAATGCGAGATGTGAAAATATTAGTAATTCTTAATAATAGTAGTAGTTCCTTAATAATAGGCTAAATGTTATTCCTGTTTTAAAATTTAAAACTTGCTTTATTTATTTTCATTAAATTATACTTACAATACGTATTTGAACCAAATGTATTAAGACAAGCGCTAATTCCGCCGACAAACTGTTACGCATTTTGGTGGGTTTGAAAAATGTGCAAAAGGTTTGGTCCAGATTTTTGATTTATTATTACTATTGCTAGATTATGCCGAAACCAATTAAATGCAGCGTGTAGTGAGTTTTAATTCTCTATATAATATGTAGGTGGGATGTTATAGGAAGCTATTCAATTTTCTTCCAATTACATGAACTTTTTTACAATTCGACAGGTATTCAAAATTGCTTTTTGGAGAATAATGTATGTTGAATCTTTCAGTTTTATTAATTTGAGACTATGGTGGAGATGGTTGGGTATGACACCCGTAGTGGAGACGACTGTGGGTACTAAATAAACTTTATTTTGTCTCCAAATTCTGGTCACTTCTTCTTTAAGCTCTGCATATTTGCTTATCTTCTTGCCTAATGTTTTTTGTAAGTTGTGTGTGTTGGATATTGCAATATCTTTTTTTTTGCGCCCGAAGCAAATATGGGCAACCCTCCGGAAAGCGGGGGAGGGAGGTTGAGAATGCTCATAGCATACCACGCAGCCGGCTGCGTGGTTATGTGGTGACTTTTACCCACTAAACTCAACCTTTTAGGAATTGGCTTAACGATCTGGCTAGAGATCTCTAAGCCGTATACGAGCGCGACCCTCGTTGGCAGAAAGGAGGGCGCAGTTGCAATATCTATTAGGTAAGTGGTTTTATGTACTTTATCGTGTAGTGTTATGTCTGGTCTATTATAGTGAATGGTCCTGTCGGTAAGTATGGCGCGGACGTAGTAGAATTTGTGTGTAGGATTTTCTAAAACGGTTTATGGTGTGTATTTCTAGTAGTTTTGTGTTTTGTCTGTTGGTGTGTTTGTGTCTTGTATAAGTTTATGTTGGAGTGCTAGTTTTTGATAAATGATATTTGCTACTTGGTTGTGTTTGTGAGTGTAGTCTGTCTGTGTGAGAGTTGTGTAATGTCCCTGTTATGTGTTGTATAGTCTCTGGTTGGATGAGGCACTTGCGACATTTATCGTTGGTTGCTGTGGGATCTTTGATGACATATTTCCTGTAGTTTTAGTGTTGATTATCTTATCTTGTATTGCGATGATAAAACCTTCAGTTTCCGCGAATAGGTTACCAATTTTAAGCTATTTATTTGATGCTACTGTGTCTATGTGTGGTTGTTCTAGGTCATGTGGGTGTCTCCGAGCAGTACTTTCTTTTCCAGTCCTCTAACTTTTGTTTTTGTGGATTATTAGTGTTATTGTGTTGTGTGCTGTTTGTTCATTTAGCTTAAGTGGAGTATAGTTAAGATCATTTAGGGCTATGGCTTTATGAATGTCACTAATGCGAGATTTATTGTGAAAGAATGTTTGAGGCTACTAATTTGTTTCTACCAAAGGTGGTGAATGTCTATTAGGCCTCTCCCTCCATTTTGACGTTTGATTGTGAGTCTTTCTATTGCGGATTTAGGGTGTAAATTATTGTGTTTGGTAAGTATGGTGCGTGTGGTTCTTTCTATTTGCTGTATGTCAGTTTTAGACCATTTAATCACTCCAAACGAGTAGGTTATTATTGGAATCGCGTAGGTATTTAATCTATACTTATAATAAAACTGTAGAGAGGTCAATTCTGTACATGAAATATATTTCCAAAATAACTATCAGGGGGTGATTAGTGGTCGATACTGATGACAAAAATGCAAACAGTAAAATTTTCGTCTGTCTGTCTGTCTGTATGTTCGTTATAGAAACAAAAACTACTCGACGAATTTTGACGAAACTTGGTACAATCATTCTTCATACTCCTGGGCAGGTTATAGTATACTTTTCATCACGCTACGATCAATAGCAGCAGAGCAGTGAAGGGAAATGTTGGGGAAACGGGAGAAATTATTCCATTTTTTAAGCCTCCGTCGCGTGTGCAGCCTTAATGGTTAAAGCTACACAGAAATCATGTATAACGGAAATGTTCTCCTTAAAATTATATAAAAAATATCCCACGACAGCATATGTCTATCTTTTATGGTTGACTCACAATAACACGTGTAACTCCCGATAGCTTAGCAGTTCGGAGCTTTCTGATTATATTTGTCTACTCTTACGTTTATAACACTCTCACTCATTCCTAATTAAAAAAAGTTAACATTATTATCTATTCAATAAAAAAGAATCATAGAAATCGGTATAGAAACACCAAAGTTATACATGAAATACGCTAATAAGCCATCGCGCGTGAATACTGATTCATGCTATAAGGATTATTTTTGTGTAACGGTCGCCGCGCTCGACGCGACTCGCGGCGGGAGGTATAAAAAGGCGGGGGGTCCGAGTGCGAGCTTGCGCCCTCCTTTCTGCTAAGGAGGATCGCGTCCGTATACGGCTTAGAGATCTCTAGTTATACCGTTAAGCCAGTCCCCAAAAGGTGGGGTTTAGTGAGTGAAAGTTTCCACATAACCACGCAGCCGGCTGCGTGGTATGCTATGAGCATTCCCCACCTCCCTCCCCCGCTTTCCGGATGGTTGCTTATATTTGCTTCGGGCGCAAAAAAAAAGAGTGCGAGCTTTATACAATATTTGGCTGTTGATGCGAATAGACGTTCAGAGTGTTCGACCTTATAGAGTATAGACAGACAATAATTGATTTTAACAAACCGTGCTTATCAGTGCGATTTTTAGTCTACTCTTACGTTTTATAATTTATTTTTAATTTCTTTGGTTGTTACTTTATAAAATAGGTATTAGTTATTTTGGTAGTGTTTAAATATTTCTTAGTATTAGCTTAATTATAAATTAAACTTTTTTTATTTAGCTGTAGTTTTAAATAAGTACCTAGGTATCAAATAGGTTATTTCATTCTATTAGACGTAGTTTAGGTATCTACGATAGCCGGTCTATCGTGGTTATGAGGGACTCACTGCCTACCGGGGGAACCTAAGTGATACCCTCTAAAAACCGCCTTTGGAGACTGGGTGTTTAAGCTTCTTATGCCGTATCGGAAGCGACCCGGGAAAAGAGGGCGCAGATCTATTTCAAATGCACCGGAGTTCAACTTATACTGTTAATATAATGGTGCAAAGTGATAACAATTAAGCACCCGTTGATGTCTTTTTGAAATGTCCCTTTCACTCATTACATAAATTACAGTTTTACAGTAGTTGTCTTTGTCTAACGACAGCACGTGTATCGATAGTGTTGTGATTAATAAGTAGAGATTTTATAAAAAATAGTGGTGTATCATTGTGGTACCTTTACGTTATAGGTTTCCTAAAATGCCCTGAAAGGAAAAAAATGTGGATCGACGCTACTTGTCGAGGGGACCAATGGTTTCCCAACAAAAATAGTGCGCTATGCTCACGACACTTCACAGAAGACAATCTTCATATTATGAAAAACCGTAGAAGGCTGTTTGATTCCGCTATACCATCTCTATACTTGCCAGTTTTAGTATGGACTTTTACATTTTTTTTAAAGTATAGTACGAATGTAGATTACACAATAAGTAATAGTATTAAGTGGATGATTGAAACGTGATATTCTAATATTTAGGCGAATGTTACACGTCGAAATTATACTATTTTTAACGGATTTATAAATCATCAAGTGAAAGTTATAATGTGATTATTGTGATTCTAGTGTTACATGAACTTCAGTAATCTTATTATTATTCTTATTATTATTATAAATCTTATTATTTAGTAATGCTACTTTTAGGTATAGCACTTGGCAAAATTACTGTCACCACCGAGGACATACCAGAACACACACAAAGGATTCACACCATTTTGTAAGTACCAAGAAGCGCTGTATCAGATTGCTGGCTGCCCGTGACCCAACAATCAACGCCACTACTACAATAAAAGCAGTAGTGCGGCCCGCTTCTGGACTTGAAGTTAGCACTCAGGCCATTCGGAATTGCTTACACCAGGCTGGACTACGAGCACGGAGGTCTTGGAGAGCACCTCTAAATTTACGATAGCGTCACCGACGGAGATAACAGTGGGCTAGGTTCCAGCAAAATGAAAATGAGGAGGAAAACATTTGGCAAAATTGCCTCTTCCTTGACGAATCGTGACCTCGGCCTCAGTAACCACTTACCATAGGTTTAGGTTTAAAGAAATTTACTCTCAAAAAGACATTTTATACGCCACTTACAAGAGAACATAAATAAAAGTAAATCTAAATAACAAAATTCATTGTCGTACCTATGTTGTTGAAAAATAAACATCAAAAACTGCTATCGACGGGAAAAATCTATACAAATAAAATAAAAGTTAAATTCTGGTATAGCACCACAATACTAAGACCAGGAACAAACCAGTCAAACGCACTCAGATAGATATGTTTGTGATTATTTGATTTGCTAGTCGCTTTTTAAATACATTGAACGAAACTACATTTTTTTATTTCCGAGGGTATCTTATTAAAAAGGCGCGCACCTTCGCATGTAATTGTGGTCTGGCCGTACTTTGTTCGAGTCTTAGGCAAAACGATGAAGCTCGTGCGTGGAGTACAGATGTGCCCAACTTTTTTCGCTTGGTGAATTGCAGATCCGTGCGGACCTTCTTGTTCATGGATTTTCGAATAAAGATACATGTGTTATAAATGTATAATTGTTGGATATTCATCAGATTCGTCTCTCGGAAATTTTTTGAAGTTGATGTTCGGAAATTGTAGTTGAATAGCATTTTTATGATTTTATTTTGTAGGATTTGTAATTTGTTTAATCTAGTACTGGCAGCGCTTCCCCAGACTTCGATGAGATATAACAGGTGTGGTTTTACTACGGCATTATATATTGTGAAACGTAGTTTCTGTGGTATGTATCGAAAATTAATCCGGACTAAGGCGTGAAGTGACATTAATTTGGTTATTAAATAATTAATGTGAACTTTCCATGTTAAATGAGTATCCAAATAGCCAAGACATTTTTAATTGGTTTCTTCTTGCAATGGTGTATTGTTTATTTTGAGAGGTGAGAAATTGGGTATAGGTTTACTTTTTGCTTTAAATATTATGTAGCTAGTTTTGGAAATTTTGATAGTTAGTAAATTGTATTGTAACCAATCGCGAAGAATGTCAAGGTCATGCGGGGCTTGAGAGACAAGATCATGAATTGAAGAACCAAAGTAAAAAGACAAGTGTCATCAGCATAAAGTGTGATATTGCCATTCAAGCCCAACTCATGTATATTGTTAATAAAGACTAAAAATAGCAGAGCACCCAATATTGAACCTTGTGGAACTCCATAGGTTATGGGTTGTGAGGGACTTTGGGTGCTACTGTCTATTTTCGGGATCTATTCGTAAGGTAAGACTCAAACTTTTTAAGGCTATGCCAGTAATACCAATGACTTCCAGTTTTTTAAGAGCAATTTATGACTTACGGTGTCAAACGCCTTTTTTAAATCGATGAATACTCCTAGTACGATGTTTTTCTTATCAATGTTATGTTTGATTTTAGTTACGAGATCAATTGTAGCTGTGAGTGTGTGTCTTAAAACGGAATCTGTAATGTCCCTCAAAAAAGAAATCTATAGAGTCTAAGTAGTTTTGTAGCCATGTATGTAAGACTTTCGAGAATTTTTGATAATACTGCCAGTACGGAAATTGGTCGATAGTTGCCCGGTTCTGTTTTTGGTCCCGATTTGTAAAAGCTTGTTAAAGTTTTTCGTTAATGAATTTATTATTAAGTCCTTCACACCACATACCATCAGGTAGATTGTGTTTGTTTGTCAACCCTATAAAAAAGGATATTAAATTAAAAAAGAAAAAAACAATATTCCAGTACAAAAGATTTATTGAGAACTTATATGCTATAAAGTTCCAGCGTTATACGACATCAAAGTTTAAAATATACTTATCCTTTGTTTGGAAAAAGGTAAAACAACTGGAAGAGAAATCATTTCAATTTGACGTTTACTTGCTAGAAATATTACTTATTAGTACAGTGTTGAAGATTATACTGACATCAAGTGATCTATCATTACAACCTTATTAAATTCATAATTAAATATTAACTAACTTAAGTGATGCGTATATGCGTTGAAATCCGTAAGTACGTAGGTCACTCGATAAGTTTTGAGATGCTCGAAATTTAAAAATGAAACGCACCCGTGTTATATGTTTCTAAAAAGCAAATTTATTTTGAACTCCATACGCCAACTGCACAATATTTAAAAAAAAAAAACAAAGTTCTATTAATTTCCCGCGCTTTTAATTTAAAATGATGGATCTTAACCGTGAAAATTTGCGAGCTACGATCTATTACGATTTTAAATTTGGTTTAATCGAATTTATAACGGTTACAATCAGTATTAGGGGATTCAGCTTCATCACGCGCAACAATATTTAGGTGGTTTACTGAATTCAAAACGGGTAAAATTCACCTTAAATATCACCAAATAACCAAGGCCCCGCAAACAGCAGTAATGGCAACAAATGTATGGACTACTGAAATGTTGGTGTGAGAAGACCCACAAATCACATATACAGACATCAAAAAGATTGTAGGCATTAGTTCGAGGAGCATTCATACCATCCTACATCAACATCTTGGAGTGAGGAAGCTTTGTTGTCGATGGATCCCTCGTTTCATCTCCGAAAGCGTAAAACAGACTCGTTTGGATTGGTGCCATGAAATGCGTCTACGTTTTGAAAACGGGGCATCTAGGCGAGTTTCAAAAATTGTTACTGGTGACATGGATCTATCAATATGATCCGAAAAATAAAAGGCAATCTTCGGTATGGGTCTACCCAGGACAGTTACCGACAAAACTTCAAAGACCTCGCAACGTCAGCAAAAATATGGTGGCTAGTTTTTTTTCGCGGAGCGGACATTAATTTGTCGACGTCAATGCTGGAAAATTGTAGACCAGTCAACTTTGATATACTACAGTGCATTACCCAAAGCTTTTCAAGCTGTGCAGGAGGGAAGACCAAAGACCGGGCTTCAGGGATCTCATGCTGCATCACGATAACGCCTCTTCACATACCTCCCTTAGAACAAAAGCATTTATTGAGGAATCTGGTGTTGAAACTCTAGGTCACCCACCCTACAGCCCTGACTTAGCTCCTTGTGATTTCTTTTTGTTCCCAAGCGAAAAATAAAATAAAAGGCAAGTTTTTTTCAAGCGCCGAAGAAGCCGTGGCTGCCTACGAAGAAGCGATTTCCGATCTGTCTAATCAAGACTGGCAAGTGTTTTCAGAGTTGGTTTAGGCGAATAGAACTTTGTATAGAGCATGATGGAGAATATTTTGAAAAGATGTAAAATAAATGTTAATAGTATCTAGAATACTTTTTGCATATATCTCAAAACTTTTTGAGTGTCCTACGTATTAACACAAAATAAATAAAATACAGAAGTAAGGCTCATGTAAGTAGTTCACTTTTTATAGATAAAGGCGGTCGTAGTCCTAAGGTCGTCAATTACGATTTACGAAACGTGGTGCAGAAAAATCATTATTACAACTTACTACATTGTTTACTATAAGTTTTTATTTCAAACCTTGTAGGTGAATTTTACTTTCCGATTTCGAATTGATTGAGATAAAATTTGGAATATTAAGCAGCGACATGTACCGATATAATCAAAGTTTTGCTTCATGCTTTCACATAGATATGATTTTTGTTTCAAACTTATTTTATAAAATGAAATTGCTGCTGTTATGTGAGTTTGCATATGATTTGAAATTGCAATTGCTTGTCGTGAATGAAACAAGAAGGACAGAAATAAAAACCAACGATTAATTATTAAATTTCTGATTTACGCGATAAGTTACTCGCGTAATTCATTGCATTATTATTTTAATTATTAGATAAACATATAATCAATTTATATATCATTAATAGATAAAGCGTTAACCGTTTAAACTTATGAAGGTCTAATAAATGGACCATTTATTTTCGGTTAATTTAGTGAATTTCTTTCCTGTAAGTCCTCACAAAAATGATTTAAAATCAATGTAATCTCAGTTAATATAAAAATAGACCCACACCAAAATAAATATATCTTCGACTGAGGTGACTCTTCCAATTGAAAATTAATTCTATAAAACGATTGTTTAAATTAAAATAAAATAAATGCCAAATTGAAATAATTTCAAGTGAGATGGGACACTTGATCAAGTATTGTTGAATAAAAAGTACTTAAATGTTTGCTAATAATAGGCAATTAAAAAAAAATATACCATAAACTACAGACAATCAGTCTTTTATAATCGCAAATAGAATCGTTAAAAAATGGACGTAGCTACGCAAAAATAATGCAACCTACATTCGATTCCAAATGAGTTATAATAATAATATACAAAAATAATTCTTCAAAAAAATAATTAAATCACTATGTTACAATAACGAACCTACTTCTCTGCATAGTATAAATATAGGAAAGTCGCTTCCCACCGTCTGAACGCTTAGATCTTTTAAACTACGCTACGGATTTTGATGCGGTTTTCATCAATAGACCGAATGATTAAGAGGAAGGTTTATACGTATAACACATGCATATGTTTGTGTTTTAATAACCACTACGGAATTAGGTGATCGCTGCTAAGCTGTTGAAAATAATCCCTAAGTAAGTGGCGTAACGAGTTTCACTCCGAATTTATTCTCAATTTTTTAGTGTGAATATTTTATAACTCAACCACAGAGCCACCTATCGGGTCCAGACTACATGAATTTTTTTGGCACTAAACCAGCATGTATTGTAAATATGAATCATTTTGGTCCATAAATATAGCATTTGTTAATGGGTGCGTTTGGCAGAAAAAAGTGCTAGCAAGCACTTACTAGCGCTAAAATAGTTTTCGGCCAGGACACGATTGCTACTTCAGTAGCGCTGACACAATCCGCCATTTTGCTTATTTAATTTGTTTGTTTTGCAGTGGAGTTTATAAGTTGTTTTTTTTGCAATATTTGTTTTTAGTAATATAATGACAAGAATAGACATGTACATGTTATTAAAAATTCATGATTGGTAAGTTTTTAATATGAATACTTCACAAACATATATTTAAATTAGGTTAGGTTCCCCGGTTAAAACTAACATCGTGTCCTAGAGGAAAATAGCTACTTACGATTTGACAGCGCTTACCGCTTACAATCGCCATTTTGCTTACAAGCGTTTGCTAGCGCTTTTTTCTGTCAAACGCACCCAATAACTTGAATACATCGCCACCAATCGGATCCTAGCATAGCTATGAACCGATTCAAAAACAAATATATGAAACACATTCGATCAATTCCTTTAGGAAGTTAATTAATTAATTCACTGTATTGTTATTTGGAAAAATTAAATAATATTGCGAAGCAAGCGGGAATGCTCAGAGGAAATGTTCGGTTCCAGCCACTCAATTTCACTATCGCACACCGCGACAAAACTCGTGTTACCATCAATACCACCTGGATGATTGACTGTCAGCTACTGTGCGATTTACAAGAAGTTTTCTTTCTTGCAAACTTCCTTATGGAATTTACTACCACCGACTTTTCCGGACGGATACGACTTAGGGACTACTCTTTTTTTAAAAGGTCGGCGACGCATCCGCAATTCCCCTGGTGTAGCAATTGTTCATGGGTGGCGGTAGTATCCTACCATCAGGTGACCCGCATGCTCGTTTGCCCCCTCTCATATAAAAAAGCAATTCTAAAAAAAATTACTAGGTATTATTTTATAACCTATGTTGGATGTGGATGTATGGTTGGATCCTTTTTGCATAATGACGTCCATTATAATTAAAATAATAAGTCACGAATTTGTGATTACAATTATTATAAAAAATACTTTGGTAAACATTGTGGAAACAAAGTACATTAAATATTAATACTTCGAAAATAGAATTGCTGCACTAGGCATACCTTACTAAACTTATTTCACATAGCGAACACCAAGAGCGGTATTCAGAGACAATCCCTAGTTTAAATTCATTCTCCACTATGTCCAAATTTGTATGGAATTGACTAAAATTTTGACATAGTGAAATTTGAGCTCCAACTCGAGATTGTCTGTGAGTACCAGCCTAAAAAATTCACAGGCACTTTTACTGATAGATTTTTCCATTACATCATACATTTAATTTATTTTAAATATTCTTAAAATTCATCAATTTAAACATCATCCTTGTATAGTACTTTCCTTCTTGTCTAATAATATTTCTGTTCAAAAGCTGAATTTAACTGGTGGTCTTGTATAAAACAAAATAATTGTACTTAATGTTAACATGTCTAAGGTACTTTGTGGCAGTTAAAGTTCTATTTTGAACTTGCAGGACGTATGGACTGGTTACAACATAACAGATTGTCGTAAATTACCTTAAACTATACAAATGTGAATATTAAAAATTACCACAATCTTAAATCTACCGTATAAATAATTAGCAGACTACAATATTGTCACTGAGAAGCGTAATGTAAAAAAGACTACAATATATTCATTTTATATTTGGAATTAAGCAAGTATAGTTTTGGCTTATTTAATACTGGATATGTGAATATACTGTCTACTAGAATCCAAAGCATCGGATCCTCATCTACAATATACAGGGTTATTTTTCAAAGAGTATCCCGATTTTATATTTAAGTTCAAATATGTAAATAACGATATACTGTTATAGCAAGTTTGGAAAATATGATTGAATAAGGCTCCCAGTTTTATTTTAAATTATTCTAAATTGAATGTGATTTATGTGCAACAACTAAAATGTTAGGCACTAGATATTTAGGAATGACAATCAGTTAAAATAATACATAACCACAAATGTAAAACATCTGAATCTGAATCTAAAACATAAAAAGGATAGAATGTTTGAGATTTTTTTTTAATTAATTTTTCTCCACCATTCACCTCTAATACTTATTCTGAAACTTCTCACAAATTTCTTCAACAAAACTTTCAACAAATTTGGGCGTATATTGCAAAATAAACCTGTATATGTGATACATTGGGTTACTTTTTACTAGTTCAACTGATTAGTTCAATCGTTAAAATGAGACTTCTCTTCGTTCATATAATGATCCACACATATCACAGCCTATTGAAGTCCACTACAGAATCTTGGCCTCCCCATAGATGGCCCTGAGGGTGATATTTGGCTACTACAGTTATTTTGTAGTTTTATCTAGTTGTAGTTAGTAGTACAAACCACTGCTACAAATGTATAATAAGCATAATATAAGTAATTAGCACACCAACAATGCTTTCACATGTCCAACTGATATGAAAACGTAGACATAATGAAATCAACCAATAGAAGGGACATCATAGTCGTATCCCTGTTGCATGGGTATAATAGTCACTGAAATTGCTCATTGTTGATACTTGCTAATACCTGATTCATAGCACGTTCATACTATTGACAGTTATATTGGAGAGACCTTAAGAGTTAATTACCGGAACAAAGTAGTCCAACTCACAACTGATTAAATAAAATCATCAAATTTTTGTAATCCTAAGGTACCTATTATCGGAAGTTATTTTCGGAAATTTAAATAGTATTATCAGTAAATTAAGGTGTGGCTAATGCAGCGGACATCTCTATTTAATTTTACAGTCTTCATATAAAAAGCCTCGGTAATTCTAATTTAACCCAAGTGAACCTAGGATATAAATTATTACTGGTGTAATCAGGTGCTGTGAATAGGGTTGCCAACTTTATTATATCAAATATAGTATTTCCAAGCTAGTTTTACCAGTGAAATGTCTTTTATATTTCTATATATATAATTTATACATATATAGCGAAAAAATAATTAACAAAGGTAAAGTATATTTATATAAATTAATATTTTACCTTTGAAATATTTTTATTGCTTTCAGGTTATAAATGGCCTCATGCCATAGTAGGCCTTTATTACAAGATAGTGTTTTCGTAATATTTTTTTTTAATTATAGTAGACCGACGCCTAATATAGTAGGATTCTAAATTATGATTGCTGGTAACCCTATGTGTGAGTTCAACTATTTTGTTTCAGTAGTTAAACTCTTAAAGGTATTAGTATTTAGCTGCACTAGTTGGAACGTTTCACTAGTTTCACGATTAAATTAATCAGTTGAACTATTGAGAACTAAACCTTTCATACAAAATGTGATCAAATTTTAAAGTACGATATTAATGAAGTGTTACTGTTATCAATGATTTTAAATCAGTCCTAAATTATTTCATATTAACTTCAAAAGGAACTAATTTTATTGAATGTATATAATATACATAAATAACATATCCTAAAATTGCTTAAACCATAGTTAAGCTACCACAATATGTTGATATTTCACAAAAACCTCTGGATAAGAAAACTTTATGCCAATTATAAATTAAGGTTTTTATTTTTATCTCGTCATAAAATTACAAAAGATTCTTAATTTAATTTTTAGCAGACACTAATTGTATGCAGAGTATTTAATAATATAATATTTAAATGATCAATACGAGAACCGCTTATCGTAAATAAATACACATAGAAAGATAAATATTTTTGAGCACATTACATAATATAGAGCTTGCCATAGTGTTGCTAGTAGTTAAAAACCACATACATTTGTATTCCGTCGTTTTCTCGGATATAGCACCAATCGCGTTAAAATCAACACTATCATTGAATACAAAGCTAACCTTATATTAAGCGGTGGGATACAATAAATTTGTGCGTAGGATTATTACTTATTGTAATACCTTAGTGGAACAGTGCCCTGGGTCTCTTCTTAGCTAATACGTGCCAGGAATGGGTGACGCCCTTACGCCTCTTTGGCGAAAGACTGAAATCAATGAAATGAGTTATCTATTTATTCTTAGTGAACATTACATAATGTACAGGAACAAAAGGTGGACTTTAAGTCCACCTTTTGTTCTAAAATGATACTAAGTCACGCACCAAAAACAAGACAATAAATAAAATGATAAATATTATACTACAAAAAATACTAGATATTTATTATACCTACAATCCGGTTGAGCTGACCCTTTTTACTAGAAATGAGGCATTCCATCTTAGACCTCACGGGCGACAACGCATCTGCATTTTGATTCGTAATCGAGGATAGATGTAGATGTCTATGGGCCGCAGCAAACACTTATCACCAGGTGGACTGTGTGCTTGTTTGTCACGCTATCCTATAAAAAAAAAGCTAAGTTTGCACCTCACTGCAATGCGATACCTTCCGTTTCTCTTCTATTAACCCCCGTTCTATCAGTCGCGTCAGTAGGATTTGCATCTTTGTTATCTGGTACGCACATCTAATTTTCGTCTTCTATTTGTCTAGTTTTTGGATTATTTTTGTTATGTCATTCACACCAAGTGCAATCTTAACGAGTTGTATAATTTAAGTCCAGAATAAAAAGTTAATCAGGTTATATCTTTCAAATTTACAAGGAGCGGCTGAAAAGTTTTGAGCCTAGGATATTAAAAATGCTGATAGAAAAGTATACAAAATTCATTTTTCTATGTAATCTCCCTCTAGTGAAAAAATCACACCCAGTGAAAAAATATTCGCCATCGTTGCCTTCGAAATGCTTGTCTACCGCTGCCATCATTTCTTCATCACTCAAAAATCTTCGTCTGCTGAGGTTTCTTCAAATTCGAAAATAAATATAAAACACTAGGGGCTGATTTTGGACCGTATGGTGGATGATTGATTTCTTCAAATCCAGTTTTATTCAGGGCATGCCGTGCAACTTGCACAGTGTGCGGGGAGGCATTTCCAACAAAAACAGGACTCATTTTGTCAGTTTGCCTCTTCCTTTTTTGACAACCACTTGACGCACTTTTGTCAACAGTGCAGCGTAATAGTCCCCGTTCTTTATACTATTCTTAGGAAGGTAGTCAATTAATAAAATTCCTTCACAGTTCCAAAAACAGTGACCATGTACTTGGATACCGATTGCTCCACTTTGAATTTCCGTGGCGTCGTTTTTCCCATTCAATCCACTGCATTGACTGTTGTTTTGACTCTGGATCGTACTGCCGAATCCATGTTTCATCAACAATGACAGTGCAAGGATTATTGCTACAGATGTCCGAAAACTCCTGCGAAGTTGTGACTCGACGCTGCTTATCCAGTGGAGTAAACATTTTTGGCACCCATCGTGAATGTGCAAATGAGTGCAAAATATCGCTAATTCGTTCCTTGCTAATTAATACCTATGGCTTCAGCTATTTGTCGATCTTCTCGAACAAGTTTCTTTATATTTTAAATATTTTCTTCATTGATGGTGTGTCATCTCCTAGTGACTCCCTGCCATGTTTAAACTCTCGGCTCCAACGATTTACAGTCTCAAATGAAGGTCCAGACGCCCCATAACTTGTGGACATCTCTTCAAATATTTCCGTCGGCGTTTTGTTCATTTTTGTAATTTTATGACAGCTCTGTACTACAATTTCGTACAATTGGTGGATGACTGAGACATGATAATGATTACAGATTAATTACTAAAAGTGTAATGATACTAATAATGTGAAATTCTGTGTGTATAGTGAAAGTGAAATTAATAATATACAGCGCGAGACAATAATGACACTTGAAGGTACTTAGATGCAAAACTTTTCAGACGCCCCTCATATATGAATGACAAAATGTACTAACGGGTTAATGAAGGCTCTGTGGCGTAGTGTCTTAGCATTGAGTTGCGACACTCCGTCCATGGGTTGGGATCCCGAATAGAACTATTTTTTCTTAGCCATCTATGGTGACAACACATTATGTAGCCTTCGTTTGAAGTTAATTGCAGTTCTACATGAACTGCAATAGAGACTTACAGTCAATCGTAATATGTCATGAAAGGGTAGTTCTCTAATGTTACCGCCATACTGTGTTGTTCTTCAGACAATACAGTAGCTAAAAGAAATTTCTGTAGTAACAATTCTGAAGCATCAACTTACCTGTCTGGGGTATCAGGCATGTATGGTGACATCCTAAAGTCCCGACTATGTGGTGTCTCAATGCCGAATGGGCTGTACAGCTTTGTTGGGCTTCTGCCAAGTAACTGGAAATAAAACTTAATATATATATTCTCAGTTAAAATAAAAAATATACAATGAGGAAAGAATGTAGGAATGTTTTTTCATCATGACAATGTACCTGCACTTCATTATGATGTTGCAGGTGCTGTCATCCAAAAGTCTGGGTTTCCATTAAACCCACCATATTATCTGGAGCCATTTCATTATCTCATGGTTATTTTAACCTTTTTACCAATTTGAAATGGCACGAAGGAAAAATTTATTTAGGCATAAAAACTAGATTTTTTTATGAACTTTAAATTAAATTAGAAATTAGCTTAAGGATCCCAAAATATGCATTCTTACTTGGGGATCCTTAAGCTAATAAAAAACAACTAAGCAGACTATAAGTGTGACTTAGTACACACTGCAATAAGTACTTATAATGATAATACTAATAATATTATACATACTCCTTTCTTCTTGGCAACCGGAGTGGAAGGAGACTTGCAAGGAGAACCAGCTTCTGCAAGCCTGTGTCTGTATCTGCCACCCAGTCTAAAATGCTGTTCAAACAATTAATTACAAATCAATTCCAAAAAAATCCCATATAATGAAATGGTTAATGGAGTTATCAAAATAATGTATCAGCTGGTTACTATTTTAATAAGTATAGCTGTGGGGTGTAATTCTAACACTTGATGATAGATGATAATATAAATGATATTAAGTTTGCTATATTCTCTATATTTGATATGCTATTGAATGATAATGCACTGCTTGCCGAGTACTTGTGCATTAAAGTGCAGTGTTATTAAGATTGCTAAGTTAAAAAAATCAAATAGGTTAATATGAATAATGTATGTTTCATCATACAATAGCCATTCAGCGAGAAAACATAGCCAGTGTTCTTAGCATGATACCACAAGGCTGTAGAGATGTTTTTAGTTTTAGCTTTTTTATTATAGTGCTTTTATATTGTCTTTTTATATTGTCATACATTTTAATTAAACAAAATTTATTGACTTTGGAATATACCAAATACCGAAATCTGAGCATATTTTTCAGAACATTACCATCCAGAAAAGACTAAACATATCAGAGATGAAGGAAGATGACTGAAAAATCCATCAATCGTTTGTTTAATAAAGAATAAGGGTGACAAATGTGCACATAGTCCGCCTGATGGTGTATGCTGAGGCTCATAGACATCTACATCTTTCCTAAATTAAGAATACCTAATTTCTATAAAAAAAAGAGTCTACGGTTCTTTCACAGAAAAACAAACTTATGAATACCATAATACTTACCATCCTTCTACAGCAGTCAGACTGTGAGCTATGACTTGAATTAAAATTAACAAAAAATAAAACATAGCATATTTAATACAAACATATTAAACGTTTTATTTTTATATTAATTGCAACAATATATTCAACTCAACAGTGCTGTGGTGATGGTAATAAAAGAAAATGTACATGTATCGCAATAATTTTTCTAGACAGTACTTTGTTATATATTTTAGAAAGCAAAAATAAAGAAATTATTCATTTATTATTACACACTAATTACAAAATTATATACGAAACTCGAATTAATTCAAGTTAGGCTAAAAAGATACTTACTTGCGATAAATTACCAAAGGTACTTCTAACGCTTTTAAATGTTTTTGAAATTTTCTCTGCACTAGATTGCAATGCGCGACGTGAATTTAAAAAAGGCTTAGTCTTAAAAATATTTCTGTTGTAACACCCGTCTATAATTTTCATACTATCGCGTGTCGGCGAATCAATACCAGAATCAGACACGAAAGGATCTTTCATTTTACTAAATTAGTATGTCACGCTACGCACTGGCACTTAGATATACTTAAAGGTAAAAGATCTTTTGTTACGACAATCAATATCTACAATTAATACATTCTGCTTTAAAATACTAAAATCTAAAAATCAATCAACAGTTTTCGATCTTCCCAAGTCGGTCGTTACTTTGTTTTCTTTTAAAACGGTACATATGTTGCCATATAAAGTATTCTGTACTACTATAACTAATACTTTTAATAAGATTTCAGCGTGGATGCTTGTTCTTTAAGCCGAAGAATAAAATAAAGACATTTATTCTGGATCCTTTGAGTATTAAACCAAAGGAAACAGCATCGCAAGGCATACCCCTCTATAAAAGGTAGAAGAGTCCGACTCATACCCGTTATATAAAACTAGTTTCTCAGCGTCGTGCATCATTACTCTAGTGATCGTGCCAGTCGATTGAATCTGACAAAAATTGACGAATTGCAGTGTATTTTCATACAAAAAGCAATCAAAATCGTCAAATCTACAAAACGACAACGTGACTTTTCCACTCTGTATACTTTTAATATAATATTATCGTTAATCAAATCAAATCAAATCAAATCTTTTTATTTTCAGACAACATAGGTCCATAAGGGTTAGTAATTAATTCTAATAGTAAGGGGATTAGTAGTATTATATTATAATAATAAATTAATTTATTAATTAATTTAAACCCCGGGGTCGCCGGGGCGCGTCTGAAGCTGGCGCTGGACGCGGCAGCACGCGGATCGCCAGCCGAGCGCGAGGAGCTGCACGATCACCTAGCAGCCCCTCGCATCCATCATCCCCACCAGAAGGCTTGGTGTCGGCTGGGTCTTCTCGGACTCAGCAAGCGGCACCCGCCGCTGGTGGAGCACGTCGCATGCGTTGGACAAAAGCTATGGACGAAAACGCATTACGAGCGTACTATAGGGTGAAAGGGGAAGAAAGTGGGATATGCATTGCTTTTGTGGAAATGACCGGAATCGAGAGAGAGCCTCTAAAATACGCTCGGGGGGCTTCTATTTTGGAGACTTCGGCCCACATGGACGACATTTGCATGGGCGCCTCCACCGTCGAGGAGGCACTTGTATTGCGAGACGAATTGATTGCCATCCTGAAGTCCGGAGGTTATGAGTTGCGCAAATGGTTGTACTCCCCTCATATTTTGAAGGACCTCCCAGGAGAGGATCAACAAGACCCTCATCTATTCGAGCACCCTGAAAATCCTAATTTGTTGACTGTGCTGGGCTTTCAATATCAGCCTGTTCAAGATACTTTCACGTATAGAGTTAAACTCGATCCCCCTCCTAAATCATGGACCAAGCGCTCCGTGCTGTCTACAGTAGCCCGCACCTTCGATCCTAATGGATGGATCACTCCGGTCATTTTTTTGGCTAAGTGATTTCTTCAAAAGATCTGGATATCCGGGTTGGGTTGCGACGACCCTATAAGCGGTGCTCTCTTGCGAGAGTGGCACTCCATTGTGTCCTCTCTTCCGGACATCAACCGGGTCTCCATGCCAAGGTGCTTTCTCCCTCCAGGAAAAATGCAGGGCTACCCTACATGGATTTTGCGACGCCTCTGAGAAAGGCTATGCTGCTGTCGTATATTTGCGGACTGTGAGCTCTTCTGGCCATACTTCCGTCCATCTCGTACTTGCTAAAAGCAAGGTTGCTCCCATTAGGTCCCGCTTAACTATCCCTAAATTGGAACTGTCCGGAGCCGCTCTTCTCACGCGACTCCTCAACCTCGTTCACGTTCTTTCAAGTCTGTAATCGACTTTACGGACGTCTATGCTTGGTCGGACAGTGTGATAGTACTTTGTTGGCTCACAATCTTGAGGTCTTTGTGGCGAACCGCGTGTCTCAAATCCAGAATTCTGGCACGTCTCTAAACTGGAGACATATCCCAGAGGAGTTGAATCCCGCAGATCGCTTCGTGTCTGTGAAGCCCCCTCGAAGGGGTCCGGGTTGCTGAGTTCGTATTGGCCAGATTTCGATTGAATTGCCTGGCCTACGAGCCCGAGTAGGAGTGGGCAAGGATAAGCCCACTCCGGATTTCTCCCTGCTAGAACGGTACAGCTCTCCCGATAAGCTCTTAGGAGTGACTGCTCGGTTGCGTCGATTTGTCCGCAATTCGAGAGACCCGTCCTACCGAATCTCTGATTCCGTTTTGTCCCCTAGCGAGCGTCGCGAAGCCTTGATGCATTGGACCCGTATGGTCCAAGCGGAGCATTTTTTTTTATTTATATTTATTTAACATAAAAAAACATAATTAGTTATTTTTACAGTCTGCCAAACTGCTCAGCAGTTTGTTGGCAGAAAAATGCTCTCTTACTTTCTAACATGCAAAAAAAGAAGAAAAAAAGAACTAGCTTAATATAATTATACTTCCACTAATATGACTAACCTATAGTATTACTATAACATTATTCAATAATTTAAAGGATAACGGCATTTTTCATATATGCATAAATTTTGCATGTACGCTTACACATATACATACATACATGCGTACAAATATATGCATACCTAAATATTACAGCTTACCTATGATGTTGTACAATGGATCGTCATGATACATTCCATTTTTACTTTTTATTAGTATAAAGTTTTTTTAACTTATTTTTAAAATGTTGTTTAGATTTATGCGTAAGGCATTCATGGGGTAAATTGTTATAAATTTTTTCTACTAAATGTTGGAACGTTCTTTTACCATAATAATTAGCACATTTATATTGTAAAGTTATTACTTTAAGTGGTCTGCGCGTATTCTTATTTATGGGGATAAAACTACGCAATGCGTCACATAAGATTGTATAATACTTTTCACATGTCGCAAATGATATTTTAAATTGCTCATGTATCGGTATTAAATTACACTCCTGGAAGAGCTGCTCATAATTATCCCTATATTTTATTTTAGCTTTTGGGTTCACTAATATTTTCATAAATCTAATTTGAAACTGCTTCAATTTATCTAAATATGTTTTAAATGTCCTTCCATATGCTACTAATCCATATTGTAACGTTGACTCAACTAGTGCGTAATATACAACATACAGTACATTTTTAGGTGTTACTTTCTTCAAAAAATAGAATTTACTTAAAATACCTCTTAATTTATTACATACCAGTTCTATATGGCTACTACAGTTCATATTTCTATCTATTGTTAAGCCCAAGTATTTAAATTTTTTTTACAAATTCTATAACTGTACATTCACATTTAAACATATTGTCGTGTATACATTGATAAGAGTGACCCACTATCTAATCTATTTTGAGCCCGTGATTGAAAACTTGAAGCGGGGCTCCGTTGTCAAGAGCACACTGGCCCGCCTGAACCTCTTCCTGGACGACGCTGGGATGCTGCGCGTTGGCGGACGTTTGAAAAATTCTCAACTGCCGTACGGGGCTCGAAACCCGTTACTGCGAAGGAATGCGCCTTTGTTCGGTTGCTGGACACTCACCATCATGTTCAGAATGCCCACGCTGGGTGTAACGCTCTTTCGGCTATTTTGCAGCGGGAGTTTTGGATTTTGGCTGGCCGACGCACCATTCGGAGCGTCCTCTTTAAGTGCATACCTTGTTATAAACTGAAGGCCACCATATCGCAGCCGATGATGGGTGACTTACCACCCGTTCGCGTCAGGGCCATCCGACCATTCGCTGGAGTCGGAACCGACTTTGCTGGCCCCTTCCTCGTCAAGTCCTCCAACCTTCGTAACGCGCGTTCACATAAGGCCTATCTGTGCGTTTTCCTGTGCCTCGCCACTGAGGCCGTTCACTTAGAACTTGTAAGTGCCCTCAGCACTGAAGCCTTTGTGGCCACGCTGGGCCGCTTCGTATCGCGTCGCGGTTTGCCGGACCTGATCCGGTCTGATTGCGGAACGAATTATAAGGGCACGGATAGATATTTGAAAGAGGTCGTCGATTTTCTGTCCAGCAACAGGAGTGGAAATTCGACCCTCCGGCTTGCCCACACTGGGACGGTATTTTTGAGGCGGTGGTTAAGGTTGCAAAAACGCATCTCCGTCGCGTTATTGGCGAAACTATTTTGACATTTGAGGAGCTTGCCAATGTATTCTGTAAAATTGAGGCGGTACTCAACTCTTGGCCCCTCTGTCCCCTCTCGTCCGATCCGAATGATTTGAAGGTCGATAGTGTAGCCTCGTTGTTGACGAATGTATAAGTGCCAGGATATTGCCTTGTAGTCCGCGGTGAGTCGAGAAGAAGGCGAGTAATCTGCGAGAGTGCCGTGAAGCAGAGGCGAGCAGTAAGGATCAGAGCCGTGCCGAACACTGTATAGCGCAGAGAGTAGCTTGAAGGAACAGGAAGCATGGAATAATCCAGTGCTGCGATGAACCTGTGAAGCTAGATGGCTTGCAGGATATGAAGAATGCAGACGATATCTGCTCGGGACGAATGGATGGGATATTTTATGACGATGATGAAGCTTGAAGTTTCCGAAGGTTGTTGGTTGCGTGTTCAGATCACGTTGGGTGGTCACCACTGTGACCATAGAAGGAAAAGGGGAGATCTCCCGTCGGGAAGGTGTTCTGCCCGAGGAGCGGCCAACACTATATATATACTGTTTATGATTCGGAACTCTGATAGCGTGATTTAGGTTTCGGTGTGTTTCGCTTGCAGCGCGACGACAGCCCCGCTATATAAGTATATAAGCAAGTGTATAAGTAGGTGTTAATTTAATTAATTAGTAGGTGTTAAATTAATTAAGTATATAAGCAAGTATATAGGAAAGTATTTAAGTAAGTTCATAAGCAAGTATATAAGTAAGTATTGAAGCAATTATATAAGTAAGTAAATTAGTAAGTACATAAGTAAGTATATAAGCAAGTATATAAGCAAGTATATAAGAAGAATTATAAGTAAGTATATAGGCAAGTATATATGCAAGTATGTAAGTAAGTATATGAGCAAGTACATAAGCAAGTATGTAAGCAATATATAAGAAACTATATAAGTAAGTATAAAAGTAAGATTATAAGCAAGTTCATAAGTAAGTATATAAGCAAGTATATAAGCAAGTATACAAGCAAGTATATCAGCAAGTATAAAAGTAAGTATATAAGCAAGTATATAAGCAAGTATATTAACAAGTATATAAGTAAGTGTATAAGCATATATATAAGTATTTAAGTAAGTATATAAGTAAGTATATATGTAAGTATAAAAGCAAGTATATAAGTAAGTATTAAGCAAGTACATAATTAAGTATATATGACGATATATAAGCAAATATATAAGCAAGTATATAAACAAATATATGTTAGTATATAAGTACGTATATAAGCAGGTATATGAGTAAGTATATAAGCAAGTATATCGGCAAGTGTATAAGTAAGTTTATAAGCAAGTACATAAGTAAGTATATAAGCCAGTATATGAGAAGATATATATAAGCAAATATATAAGCAATTATATAAACAAAAATATAAGTTAATATATAAGTATGTATATAAGCAGGTATATGAGTAAGTATATAAGTAACTATTTAGGCAATTATATTAGTAAGTATAAAAGCAAGTATATAAGCAAGTATATAAACAAGTATATAAGTAAGTGTATAAGCAAGTGTATAAGCAAGTATATAAGTAAGTATATATGTAAATATAAAAGCAAGTATGTAAGTAAGTATATAAGTAAGTATATCAGTTAGTATATAAGTAAGTATATAAGCAAGTATATAAATAAGTATGTAAGTATATAAGTGAGTATCATCATCATTACAGCCCTTCACAAGTCCACTTCTGAACATAGGCCTCCTCCAAGTAATGCCACAAAGCACGGTCCTGAGCCACCTGCATCCATCGACTTCCTGCATATCTTACCAGGTTGTCACTCCATCTAGTGGGGGGTCGCCCTACACTACGCCTACCGGTACGAGGCTGCCACTCGAGAACCTTTCTTCCCCATCGGTTATCGGTTCTTCCAGCTATATGGCCGGCCCATTGCCACTTCAGCTTACTAATCCGTTGGGCTATGTCGGTCACTCTGGTTTTACTGCGGATGTCCTCATTTCTGAGTCTATCACGCAGAGAAACTCCGAGCTTGCTCTCCATAGCTCGCTGAGCGACCTTGAGCGTCCTCAGACGGTCAGCAGTGAAGGACCACGTCTCAGATCCGTAAGTCATTACTGGCAACACGCACTGGTTGTACAGTTTAGTTTTCAGAGATTGAGGTATACCTGACGAGATGTGTCGTAATTTCCCGAACGCTGCCCAGCCGAGTTGAATCCGTCAATTGACCTCTCGGTCGAAGTCGGACTTACCTAGTCGGACTATTTGTCCCAGGTAAACGTATTCGTCAACAACTTCGAGTATAGTGCTCCCAACAACTACCGGCATAGGTGTGACATGGACATTAGACATGATCTTTGTTTTGTCCATGTTCATCTTAAGACCTATCCGCTGGGAGACACCATTGAGGTCATTGAGCATAGTGCTTAGGTCCTCCAGCAGTTCTGCCATAAGGACTAGACCGTCGGCAAATCGAAGGTGAGTGATGTACTCGCCATTGATGTTAATACCGTATCCTTTCCAGTCCAGTAGCTTGAAAACGTCTTCCAATGCAGCGGTGAAGAGTTTCGGGGATATAACGTCACCCTGTCATACACCTCTCTGCAGTTGGATAGGTTTCGAACTCTGGTTCTGTACTCGGATAGCCATCGTAGCCCTACTGTACAAACACTTCAGCACTTCGATGTACCGATAGTCAACTTGGCACCGCTGAAGGGACTGTAGCACCGCCCAAATGTCGACGGAATCAAAGGCTTTCTCATAGTCCACATACGCCAGGCAAAGTGGCAGATTGTACTCTTCGGACTTCTGTACAATCTGCCGCAGGGTATGTATGTGGTCTATGGTAAGTGAAGCCTTTTCGGAAACCAGCTTGTTCGTAAGGCTGGAAGTCGTCGAGTCTGCGTGCGAGACGATTCGTAATGACTCTCGAAAACAGCACGTAGACGCGGCTCAGAAGGGATATCGGTCTGTAGTTCTACAAGAGGGCGTTGTCACCTTTTTTGAAGAAAAATACCACCGCACTTCTGCTCTATGCCTCCGGAGTAGTGCCACCATGGAGGACGGAATTGAAAAGCTTCTGAAGGACTTCAAGTACCGGTGTTCCACCCGCTTTCAGAAGCTCCGCTGTAATTCCATCCTCGCCTGGGGCCCTGTCGTTTTTAAGTTGCTGGAGAGCCATTATAATCTCGCTCAGACTGACGTCCGGGATATCATCGGAATTGTATCGGATTTTTTTTAATAGAAGAGGGGGCAAACGAGCATGCGGCTCACCTGATGTTAAGTGACTACCGCCGCCCATGATTAACCGCAACACGAGGGGAATTGCAGGTGAGTTGCCGGCCCTTTAGAAAGGAGTAAGCTCTTTTCTTGAATGTCCCCAGGTCGTATCGGTCTGGAGAAATCGCCGGTGGTAAACTATTCCACAGAGAGGTTGTACGCGGAAGAAAACTCCTTTTGAAACGTACTGTGGTGGACCGCCAAGCATCCAGATGGTGTGGATGGTATCGGGACGTTTGCCGCGTAGTGCGTTCACGAAATTTGGCGGCTGGGCTTAATCCGGACAATTCCTCAGAGCACTCTCCATGGTATATGCGAAATAAAATGCAAAGAGATGCAACATCTCTTCGCAGTGCCAGTGAATCGAGCCGATCGGAAAGCACTCGGTCGTCGACGATTCGAGCCGCTCTGCGCTGGATGCGGTCAAGTGGAAGGAGCTGGTACTGGGGAGCCCCAGTCCAGAGATGGGAACAGTATTCCATGTGCGGCCGAACCTGCGCCTTGTAAAGTTGCAGGCGGTGTGCCGGCATGAAATACAGTCCCGCTCTGCTGAGCACGCCAAGCTTTTTAGAGGCCAATTTGGCCTTCTCTTCTAAGTGACCACAAAACTGCACGTCACTCGATATGTCAACGCCGAGGATTCCGATACTGGCTGAGGCAACAAGGGGAGTGCCTTGAAACTGAGGAGATATGACAAAGGGTTTCTTTTTAGCGGTTAACGCGCAAACTTGTGTCTTCTGGGGGTTAAATTGGACTAGATTTAGTCGCCCCCAATCCGAGATAAGACTTGCTCTTGGATAGTTACTCATACTTGCGTGTGGCTCCAACGATGATGTGTACAGCTGCCCATAGAACCTCTCAATCTCACTCAAAATCTCAGGTGTCCCGGAAACGATGCTGCCACACTCAGTCTTCAGCTTTGACAGTATTGGCTCTTTCTGGGAGACAGATCTCTGGCAAAGACTTTGGAGCCCTGGTTTCGCTCGATCGCTTCTTTAATACGAGCAGTATTAAAGTTGCGTAAGTCTCGCCGTATACATTTGGAGATCTGTCTGTTCAGTTGCCTGTATGCTGTCAAATCTGTTGACGATTGCAGCTTCATCTCCCGTCTAACAGCCATGAGATTAAGAGAGTGATCGGAGAGTTTTTGTGTTCTTCTGCGGCGGGTCTTGCAGAACTTAGCTCCGACCGCATGGACAGTTTCCAAGAGCTTGTTATTCATATCGTCCACTGCATTGTAATCTTCTAGGCACTGAAAGCGGTTACGTAACTCGAGCTGAAAGGTTTCGGGATTCTGGATTAGAGCACGAGGGGGACGGAGCGTTGACTTCATTAGACGGGACCTCTCCAACTTAACGTTTAGGTTCAGTGTGCCTCTAACCATTCGGTGATCGCTGCCAGTTTTCACCCTTGCGATCACTGAGACATCACTGAACAGTTGGCGTCTGGTCTTCATAATGAAGTCAATCTCGTTTTTTGTCGAACCGTCGGGGCTCGACCAGCTTGTCCAACTTGTCATAATTGCCTGAAGGTGGCAGAGAGCGGACATTTTCTTTCATACAATGCCCCAACGCTGCTCCCTAAGGAGAGCGTTGTCGGATTTATCACGCGACTAATCGACCGTCACGTAGGCATACAGATCATAATTCGCGGAGCAGTCGACGCTCAAACACAGATGAAGCGTCGTTATTAATATTTACACTCACACATCGAAATCAACTAATTAAGTTGTGGGGCGCGTCATTTCAGTTTAGACAAGCTCTATTTGCATCTAGTAATGATGCCATCGCACAAGCCACCGGCGCTTCGCTTGCAAGCGGAGCTGAGCTGGGCTGCGAACGCCCACAGCTTGATAAGGCGACCCGATCGGGTCCATAGTTTAGAGAAGCGGCTCGAGCAGGTCATGGCCTGAAGGCTTGCTCCGAGCTTATGGCCTCGGGAGCGGAACAGAGAGTCCTAGACTCGTGTCTCGCGGACGATGAGCACTTTTTTTCGCTCACGAACGACTTGATCTAGGCGGGGGCCAAGTATGCTGGTGACGCGTGTGAAGCTCGGCTGAGTGGCCTGCTCGAGTCCCCTCGGAAGCAGCCTACTCAGCCGGAGCTGTTGGGACGAATTCCAACTCTGAACCTGCCAAGGTTCTCCGGGGTCCTCTCTGAATGGCTGACCTTTGTGGGACTGTTTGATAGCCTAGTGGACGCCCAGAGGGACTTGACACCAAGCCAGAAGATGGCTGACCTTCTGGCCTCACTGGAGGGGGAGGCCCTGGGCGTCGTCGGCCATTTGAAATTGTCGGATGACGCCTACCAGACCGCTCGGGACCTCCTCGCCGGAAGGTACGCCAACATACGGCGAATCGCGTACGAACACGTCACGCAGCTGTTAAACCTCCCGCTGCTTAAGGACCGGACCAGACTACGTTCGCACATCGTAAATCCAGTCTTGGTGGCTTGCAATTCTTTGAGGCGGCTGGATTTACCGGTGGACGAATGGTCCTTCTTGCTGCTCCACATTGTGCTGTCCCGCCTGCCCCTCGATCTTCGGATCCACTTCGAGGAAAGGTACGGCGGGGACGGCGCCTCCTATACTCCGCCCTTCAGGGATCTGCTGCGGTTCCTGGAGGAGCAGTGCAGACAGATCGAAAACGCAGCGGGCACCGTCGACGACCTACAGACTGCCAACCGAGCCGTGCCCAGGGAGAGGCGGAATCCCCCGGGCAAGTCGTCGTCAACCCCCCTCAGACCGAGCGGAGCTCCCGCGGGAGGGCGCCGCCCCCTACCTTCTTATAGTGGCCTAGTGGCCAGGGAGGCGCCCCCCTGCTCCTATTGTCGAGCATCCGATCACCGGGTGACGTCGTGCCCTAAATTTTTGGGTAAGCCGGTCCCAGCGAAAAGAACCATCGCCTAAGAGCGCCGCTGGTGCTACTTGTGTTTGGAAAGTCCTGTCCGCACTGCCAGGACAATCAACATGCCGTTTTGTGCCTGGGTGCGAACGGCGCTTCCTCTCGGGGCTTTGTCGGGCCCTCATCCCACACGGGCGGGGGCGCTCAGCCACGCCCTCTGTTGGGCGACGCTCGTCGATCTCCTGTCGGCCACCGTGACCCTGGTTTTGAAGGGGGTCCCTCCCCCAACCAGACGGGGGGTCGTTCCCCCTGGGGCGGGGGTTGCGTCGTCGCTGAGGGGGGCAGCGCGTGGAGAGGAACTTTACAGCCACTCAGCGGTCAGCGAGACCCTTCTCACCCCCGTTGGCTGAGAGGCCGCGACTGAAGTACCACCATCCCTCCTTTGGTCGGTACCGGTATTACGGGGTTCCTGCGAGCTCAAAGCTGTCCCGGGCCTCAAGGCCGAGGTTCCCTGAAGCTCCCCAGGTCGGCCCGTTCGGTTATTTCCACCCACAGGTCAGTGAGATACCGCCGGAATGCCGCTTTCCGGACCCCCGGCTTGAGTGGCGGTCCGATGGAGGCAGCTCCAGCTAGGAAGCTGCCGCCCTAGCTCCCACCACGGCTGCCATCACTGATCCTTTGAGCCGTCAACAGTCCACTTGTCAAACTGTTCTATTGCCGACGGCCTCAGTGAAGGTGTACAACCCGAGTGGCGACTGTTTAACCGTTCGCGCTCTATTAGATTCGGGTTCACAACGCTGTGTGGCCTCCACTCGGTTTATGGGAACACTGAGGCTCTCCTGGAGCTCCGAATCACGTCCAATGGTAGGTATCGGAGGTGCCGAGCCTCCTGCTCCTAGGGGACAAGCTGGTGTTTGGCCCTGCCAGCGAACACCTTCATATTTTAGTTAAAGTAAATGTCCTTGATGACATTGTAGGTTTTCTCCCTAACGTCCGTATAAATGACGGCGCGGTTCGTTGTGTGTCGGGTTTGAGATAGGTAGACCCTCAATGGTCCCAACCTGGGCCTATAGATTTGTTGCTGGGGGCCGACGTGCAGGGGTTCATCCGGTTAGGCGAGATACGAGCTCTACAGCCCAATGGCTTGTCAGCCATGTCAACTGTATTTGGGTACAGTTTCATTGGACCGGTTCTGTGGTCTCCACTTCCTCAGATGTTCGACCCGTTCTCTGTGGTGGGCGTGTCCCTTTCGGACGTCATCCAGCGGTTCTAGGAAATTAAGGTGCCACCACACGCGCCTCGAGTCGACCCTCTGGACCGAGAGTGCGAGTTGTTCTACCAGAACAATAGAGGCCGCCGTGTCGACGGTCGTTTTGTCACTCGCTTACCCTTTCATGACTCACGGCCCCCTTTGGGCCAATCTTCTGCTCTGGCCGAAAAGAGGTTGTTTTCCAAGGAGCGCCGTATGCGGCGCGACCCAGCCTTTCGCGATAAATATGTCTTGTTCATGCGCGAGTATCAAGAGCTGGGTCACATGTCACCGTCCCATTTCGACTGGTGGTCACAGGAGCACTACTTCCTCCCCCACCTTGCGGTATTGAGGACCCCTGGGAGTAAGATTCGGGTAAATTTTGGACGGCTCCGCCTCCTCGTCAAATGGTGTGTCCCTGAACCAGTGTCTCCACTCTGGTCCTAAATTGATCAAGGACATATCCGATATTTTGACCCACTTCCGTCGGCACCAAGTGGTTTTTGTAGCCGACATTCGGATGATGTTTCGACAATCAGTGGTCCATCGTGATGACCGTCGATATCAGCTGATATTGTGGCGCGAGAAGCCCAGCGATCCGATACAGGTGTATGAGTTGAACACCACCACCTATGGACTCCGGTCCAGCCCCTATATCACCATGCGAACCCTCCTCGAACTCGCTGAGAAAGAGCGTCTAAGATACGCTCGGGGGCTTCTATTTTGGAGACTTCGGTCTACATGGACAATATTTGCACGGGCGCCTCCACCGTCGAGGAGGTTCTTGTATTGCAAGACGAATTGATTGCCATCCTGAAGTTGCGCAAATGGTTGTCGAACTCCCCTCATATTTTGAAGGCCCTCCCAGGAGAGGGTCAACAAGACCCTCATCTATTCGAGCACCCTGACAATCCTAATTTGTTGACTGTACTGGGCATTCAATATCAGCCTGTTCATGATACCTTCACGTATCGAGTCAAACTCGATCCCCTTCCTGTCATGGACCATCAATCATGGACCAAACGCGCTGTGCTCTCTACTGTAGCCCGCACCTTCGATCTTAATGGATGGATCACGCCGGTCATTTTTTTGGCTAAGTGCTTTCTTCAAAAGATCTGGATATCCGGGTTGGGTTGGGACGACCCTATAAGCGGTGTCCCTTGCGAGAGTGGCTCTCCATTGTGTCCTCCCTTCCGGACATCAACCGGATCTCCATGCCAAGGTGCTTTCTCCCTCCAGGGAAATGCAGGGCTACCCTGTATGGATTTTGCGACGCCTCTGAGAAAGGCTACGCTGCTGTCGTATATTTGCGGACTGTGAGCTCTTCTAGTCATACTTCCGTCCATCTCGTACTTGCTAAAAGCAAGGTTGCTCCCATTAGCTCCCGCTTAACTATCCCTAAATTGGAACTGTCCGGAGCCGCTCTTCTCACGCGACTCCTTAACCACGTTCACTCTTCTTTGAAGTCTGTAATCGACATTACGGACGTCTACGCTTGGTCGGACAGTGAGATAGTACTTTGTTGGCTCCGAGCTGCACCTCACAATCTTGAGGTCTTCGTGTCGATTTTGAGTCGATCCAGAATTCTGACACGCCTCTACCAGGAGACATGTCCCATAGGAATTGAATCCCGCAGACTGCGCTTCCCGCGGCTGTGAAGCCCCCTCTTTGGTCGACCACTCGCTGTGGTGGAGGCCCAGTTGGTTGACTGAGTCTCAGTCGTTCTGGCCCCAGAATAAATACTCTGAACCGATTGAATTGCCTGGCCTACGAGCCCGAGTAGGAGTGGGCCACTCGGGATTTCTCCCTGCTAGAACGGTACAGCTCTCTCGATAAGCTCTTAGGAGTGACTGCTTGGTTGTGTCAATTTGTCCGCAATTCAAAAGCCCCGTCCAACCGAATCTCTGATTCCGTTTTGTCCCCTAGAGAGCGCCGCGATGCCTTGATGTATTGGACCCGTATTGTCTAAGCGGAGCATTTTGAGCCCGTGATTGACACCTTGAAGTGTGGCTCCGTTGTCAAGGGCGCTCTGGCCCGCCTGAACCTCTTCCTGGACGACGCGGGGATGCTGCGCGTTGGCGGACGTTTGAAAACTTCTCAACTGCCGTACGGGGCTCGACACCCGTTACTGCTCCCCAAGGACGGCGCCTTTGTTCGGTTGCTGGTAACTCACCACTATGTTCGGAATGCCCACGCTGGGTGTAACGCTCTTTCGGCTATTTTGCAGCGGGAGTTTTGGATTTTGGCTGGCCGACGTACCATTCGGAGCGTCATATTTAAGTGCATACCTTGGTATAAATTGAAGGCCACCATATCGCAGCCGATGATGGGTGACTTACCACCCGACCGCGTCAGGGCCATCCGACCATTTGCTGGAGTCGAAACTGACTTTGCTGGCCCCTTCCTCGTCAAGTCCTCCAACCTTCGTAAAGCGCGTTCACATAAGGTCTATCTGTGCGTTTCCGTGTGCCTCTCCACTAAGGCCGTTCACTTAGAACTTGTAAGTGCCCTCAGCGCGGAAGCCTTTGTGGCCACGCTGGGCCGCTTCGTATCGCGTTGCGGTTTACCGAACCTGATCCGGTCGGATTGCGGAACGAATTATAAGGGCACGGATAGATATTTGAAGGAGGTCGTCGAATTTCTATCCAGCAACAGGACTTATTTAGCTACTGCGATGTCCAAGAAGGGCATCCAGTGGAAATTCAACCCTCCGGCTTGCCCACACTGGGGCGGTATTTTTGAGGCGGTGGTTAAGGTTGCAAAAACGCATCTCCGTCGCGTTATTGGCGAAACTATTTTGACATTTGAGGAGCTTGCCACTGTATTCTGTAAAATTGAGGCGGTCCTCAACTCTCGGCCCCTCTGTCCCCTCTCGTCCGATCCGAATGATTTGAAGTTTCCAACCCCGGGCCACTTCCTGATTGGCCAGCCGCTTAACGCCCTGCCCGAGTACCCCTTCATGGAAATAAGCTCTTCACGGTTGAGCAGATTTGACATGCTGCAACAAAATACTCAGAATTTTTGGCACCGATGGTCTCTGGAGTACCTACATCTTTTGCAGCAGCGTGTTAAGTGGTCTGACAAGACGGATCCTCCTCGGGTTGGAGACCTCGTGTTAGTTAAAGAACCTAACGCTTTGCCTTTGTATTGGCGCCGTGGGCGCATTGTAAAGTTGTCGTATGGACCGGATGGGGTGCCTAGGGTGGCCGAGGTTTTGGTTGGAGATTCGGTTTTGCAACGTGCCGTCGCGACTTTATCCCGTTTGCCAATTTATTCGCGGACATAAGTCCTTATGTCCGGGACGGGGGTTTGTTAAGGCATAATTTTAGCGCGCGTTCCGAGCGGGAAACCGGTTTGACAGCGGGGCCGGGGGGAGGCGGAGCTGTGCGCCGACGGCCGCGCGGATGGGTCTCGACCTTCTTGGTGAGCGAGCCGTATCGTTCAGAGGTCGCGTTTGTTTTTTTGATACAATTGCCGCGTCGAAGCCCGGGTTGATTCTACTTCGCGAGCCTCTAACAGTTTATCTTAATTTGTTTGTTTTCGTGATAACGAAGCCGGAATTATGTAATTATTGTTGTGACCGTTTTAAGTATTGTTTGTGACTGGCATACGGTTGCGGGCGGCTGGTGTTTTGGTTGAAGGACAATAATAATAAAATGTGCCTAAAATCTGAGTTAATTGTGCCTGCCATTTTGAATTTACTATTGAATATTTAGGTCTAGTCTAGGCCGCCTCGAATTTAGTTGTCTGTTTTCAACGTGTTACGTGACAAGAGCCCTAATTTGAGTTTAGAGAGATTAAAGGAACTTTTATGCCGTTAATTGCATCGACGAGTTATAAATGCTTCGTTGGATAGCGTGATAAGACTTTGACCTTGTCGCTGAGAACCCTGAACTTTGTGATCCCTGTGTAGATCACGCGCGTTAAATGACGCTAGACTTGGGCTCCGATAGCGTTGACCGTCTGGTGGAGCGGTCGGCGCACGTGGTGCAGCTATCTGACCGTATTGGTGACGTTAGGTTACACTATACACTTCCCACACTACACACCAACTACCATTTACTTGCCGCTGACGGCACCCTGTGGTAGACTCTACACTTCTGGAATTCGGCAAGTTTTGTGTTTGCGTGCCTAACCGTTCTAATTTAATTATCCATAAGCCATTGGGCTCCACCCTTGGTTGCTCGTCGAGGGGATCACTCATGGGCCTTGGATGGGCACTCATCGATCTTTGTTGGGGCAACTAAGGGCGTGTACACACATACTTATATACTTACTTAAATACCTTCCTATATACTTGCTTATATACTTTTTTATATATTTCTTATATTCTTATATGCCTATTGCTTATATACTTGCTTATTTACTTGCTTATATACTGTTGTGAATTCAGTGGATTTGGGTTCTTTGTTGACAAATGATGAAGTCCAAAGTTGACAAATGTTCTTTTATTCAGCAGAGTTTCAAAAGGTACCTGTCAATATACAATTGAATCAGTATCTAACTTTCACAATTTTAATAAAGAGAAATATTCTAGACTTTATACAAAAGCAATTTGTTTGTTTATTTACAATTATTACATGTTCTGTGAAAGAAATGTATAGCACGTGGCGACTAATTTTGAGTGCAAAATTACAGCTTAAATTGATACAAAATGAACATACCTTTTGAACGCTTTGATAATACTTGTTTTGTTGAACAAAACTCTTGACAAACAATCAACGGATTGTTGTTCAATACTTTACAGTTTTCAGAATTACAATTTGGAGCACGTTTGCCTTTCGCCATCAAGTTTCGCTTTTTTATAGAGTAGAGTAATATATGGCTTTGTCGCATGAAGTTATCAAAAAGTAGGCTTGCCAACTTAATTACACAAAATATGAGAATACATTATTGCCAACTTAGACTCTATATAAAACGAATGTAAAGTGTGAAGGAGGATAGGATCAAAGTTGAGTTAGGTCAGGTCAGCTGTCAATTGATCAATTCTCAACACTCCTCCGTGATCAATTTACAGCGGAGCGTCTCAAAGACTCTTCTGTTGAGTGGCTTGGTAAGAATGTCTGCAATCTGCTTGCTGATCTCGACGTGTTGAAGTGTCACGGTGTTGCCGACGTGTTGCTGGATGTGCTTTCGTGGTATCTCAATGTGTTTCTTTCCTCTTGTCGTCTTTCCTTCGTGTGCATTCTGTAACATGTGTATGGCTGACATGTTGTCGACCTTCAGGATGATCGGCTGATCACTTTCCAGGCTACCAAGTTCCAGAGCAATTCGTTTGATCCAGCAAACATCGTCAATCACTGACACCGCAGCTCTATACTCTGCTTCTGCAGTTGAAGTCGCTACCAGACGCTGCTTTTGTGAGTACCAGACTATTTACTGGTCCTCCTCTCATCATTAACACTCCACTCGTTGACTGTCCTGTCTCAGAGTCTCCTGCGAAGTCTGAATCAGTGTAGGCCACGAGTTCTTTGTCTCCTCCGAAGTGGATTCCTGATGTCGCTGTCCCTCTCAAGTACTGGAACACACGTTTGACCATCGCCTGATGGCTTTTCAGGGGCTTGTTGCAGAATCGACTGAGGTAGTTCACGGCAAAGCTGATGTCTGGCCGAGTGATTGTAGCTAAGTACAATAAACTCCCTATCGCCTCGCGATAGTTGTTGGTCGCCGGAAGTAGCTCATCGTTCTTGAAATCTGCCTTCTTGTTCACTATTCCTTGCTCGATGGGTGTGGATGCTGGGTTGCACTGCTCGAGTTTCATCTTTCTCATGATCTTCTCCGTGTACAGAGGCTGATTCACGAAGATACCATCCTGGTCGATCTTGATTTCCATGCCCAAATACGTCAGCTTGTCCTGTGCCTTCTTGCTGAATGTGATTTGAAATTCCTTGTTTATCTCGCTCAAGAGTCTGTTCATCTTCGTTTTTCCCAGCTATCAATCCATCATCCATGAACAGTGAGAGCATAATGCTTTTGTCCTTGTTATTGTATATACACGGGTCGTCATCTGTGTTGATCAGGCCTATCTTCTTTTCAAAGTGTGTGGTAACCCTCTCGTTCCACATCCTTGGAGCTTGTTTGAGCCCGTAAAGACTCTTGTCCAACTTGCAAACTTTCCCTGATCAAAATTCTGAGAAAAGATTAAAGTTGAGATTTGGTACGTAAATCACATCCTTAAGTACCACTGGATACCATTTTTCACCATCAAAAGCCTCCATATCGATGTTCCCGACTGCAACGCCATCTAGCCTGGTTGAGTCTCCAATCACAATTGGAATTGGCTCGTCCAGCTCCTCAAGCTGCACAAACCATTCTCGATGATACGTCATGTGTTGGCCGGCTCCACTGTCTTGATACCATGAGGTTGCCCTGTCCTTGGAGATGTCTGTGTCCACTGTCGAGAGTGCTGTGGTCAAAAATGCCACCCTTTTTTGTTTCCCATTTCCTGACTTATTTGCTTCTTCTCGGGATTCACAATCCTTTGCAAAGTGTCCTTTCTTCTTGCAAATGTTGCATGAGTATTTCTTCTTGCAATACTCAATGTATTTCTGACACGGTTTTCCTCTGCACTCCTTGATCATGTGACCTTTCTTCCCACATTTGTAACATGCTAGCGCTGACTTGTCCTGCTTGCTGTTTGACGACTGTCCCTGTTTCTCACATCTTGCCATGAGAGCGTTGTTGGTGCTGCCCTCTGCATTTGTCGTCATTTCCTTAAGTTGCTCGTCCTCAAGTCTCAGACGTTCGATGAGAGTTTCGATGTTCTTTGTTGGTCCGGTCACATTGTTCCAGGATGTTCTGAAATGCGTCAATTTTGGCGGTAGCACACTCAATATTCTTGTCATGATCCATCTTTTCCTCATTGGATCATTCTCAGTTGACACTTCTTCAGCCAAGTCCAAAATCTCCATACAATTCTCTACAGCTGACCCGTTTTTATTATACTCAAAGGTAAAGAATTTAATTCGGGAAGTTTCGGTGAGCGTTGGGGATGTAAGTGAACCGGCGAAGATAGCCAATCTTTTTAATAGTCAGTTCCGGGTTGGGTCTTCTTTACAGTCACATGTTAAAGTCGATGCTGAGGTTCATCACCACACTGGTGCATCAACTCATGTGCCCGATCGCATCACCGCCAGGGACATCGCTGTTTTAATAAATGGCATGACTGGAAAGTCACCTGGTCACGATTGCCTTAGCATCGAGCACTTTCAGTTCGCTGCTCCGCCTAGACTACTGGCGCTCTTTTTCACCCTATGTATGAGGCACTCGTATTTGCCGGAAGAGCTGATGAGAACGGTCGTAGTTCCGATTTTGAAAAATAAAACTGGAGATATTTCAGATATGTGCAACTATCGGCCCATTTCATTAGCGACAACTGCGGCTAAGCTACTTGACAGTATGCTTGAGAGACAGTTAAAAGTACATATTAAGTTAAACGATGCACAATTTGGTTTCAGACCAAATCTATCAACTGAGTGTGCAATACAGTCGCTGAAGCACACTGTGGGGTATTACACTGTAAGGAATACGCCAGTGTACGCAGCCTTCCTGGATCTCTCAAAGGCTTTCGACCTTGTCAGGTATGATATTCTGTCGGATAAATTGCGAAAGGATGGTGTAGCCGTCTCGTACATTAGTATTTTTAGCTATTGGTACGATTATTATCATATCATAAATTAATCAGGTAAGGTGGTCTAGTGCACTGTCGGACGAGTACAGATTGGAATGCGGTGTGAGACAAGGGGGATTAACCTCACCTACGCTTTTTAATTTATATATAAATGAACTGATTGATAGACTCGGGAGTGCACGTGTCGGCAGCTCTATTGATGGACTCTGTATGAACAACATCAGTTACGCAGACGACATGGTGCTTCTGAGCCCGTCAGTCAGTGCACTCAGATGGCTTTTGTTCATATGTGAGGTTTATGTAGAAGCCCACGGTCTAAAATATAATGTTGCGAAGAGTGAGCTCATGGTGTTTAAGGTGGGCACGAAGAAACCAAATTTCGTACCACCTCTAACTTTGCACTTGTGTTGCACTTAAACGAGTAACTGAATTTAAGTACCTGGGCCATGTTGTTACCGAAGATTTAAAAGATGATGAATACATTGAAAGAGAAAGGAGAGCGCTGGCTGTCCGCTGCAATATGCTGGCCCGTCGGTTCTCACGCTGTACAGCCGAGGTAAAAGTTATTTTATTTAAGGCCTATTGCCAATCCCTCTATATGTGTGCCTTATGGGTCAGATATACGCGGCGGGCATACAACACCCTATGGTTGCGCGGAAAACCATTCGCGTTTTTTATTTGACGGTAGGAACTTGTAGAATCATTATTCCTTTCCAAACAATATCATTCGTACCCTCCTATCGACACATCGGGGTGGTGGGGTGGGAGGGGAAAGAAGACGATTCTAGAACACCGCGTAATCACCCGAGCCGAGGATATATAAGACACGCGCGACCGATGCGCGAGCCTCTTCTCCCGCCGCAGTCGTCGTTGAACCAACGCTTCTCTCCTGACGCACCACTGGGGCCCCAGAGTGTCTGTCCAGAGGAGGTTCCGGAAGTCGCCGCCATAGTGATCGACAGGAAGAAGAAACCCCGGTGAGTCAATATTCCTTAATTATACCTGCTTGCTAATAGTTTAACCCACTCCAATCTGTGTTTTTTTTCCTAATCAAGCAGGATTCCTTTCATCGATTCGACAAGTAATAGTTTAGTTTAGGGAAGAGCGAGTGCATTGTACCGCATGCTATAGTAGTCGCTTTTACGTAAGCGTAGAAGCAATCGCATATACAGTCCACTTTAGTTAATATCTCGCGTAATAGGTTTGAGGTTTGACCGGGGAACTAGACTCTCGGCAGCCTTAAACACGTGGCTCCACCATTTTATGGTCACTTCGGCAGGATCTGGATTGGTGTTTAGTGGTTATCCAACCATTTTCTGGTCGAATTATTAAATTAATTGTTTAGATAACGCACTCTAATTTATAGAATAGACTTAAATAGTGTTCGTTTAAATTAAAATTTTGATTTGTTACTCGCAAACAGAATTATTCATTTAATAGCGCTCGTATTTGGTTAAATTTAAAGCTTATTAAATAATTAAAACGGCGTGATAGCAACCGTTTGATACGCTTACCCCACAATTTTATAAAATTATTAGGTTTAGCAAACGACGCGTAGCCTTGACTGCATCGGGCGCTCGATCTGATTACGTAATACGGCACGCCGAGTATTCATCCTACGTCGTTTATGCGTGTGAGATTAATTGTGATTAATATAACTTTATTATAATAATTTAAAATGGCAGTTAGTGGAAGTGAAATCAAAATTAAAACGCTTTATGCCAAGAGGGACATACTCTTTTCGCGTGTGCAGAATATAAGTGATTATATAAAGAACATTCATATAGAGGCAGTACGGGAGGCCTTTTTTAAATGAAATCGAAACGATAGATAATTTGCGGACAGATTACGAAAGAATATTAGATCAAATTAATCATTCGGAACTACAAACCGACCCGAAATACATAGTGAACTACCAACCGCTGCTGGCATTCGAAGATATGTTGTGTCGCGTGAAGAGAACCGCAAAATTGCTACAATCTCAAGGTGAAGCGAAGCCTGAAATGCAGGTACGCCCTCGTGACTCAATTAGGCTACCGCCAATAGATATTCCGGTATTCAATGGTGATATTAAGACGTGGCCCTTCTTCTTCAGTAGTTTTCAAAACAATATACACAACAACCCATCGTTATCGGACGCTGAAAAATTATATTACTTAATTAGTAAACTTAGTGGCAGAGCACAGTCGATCTGCTCGGGTTTTACACCTACAGCAAACAATTACGTATTAATATTTGAAACGCTTAAAACTAAATATGAAGATAGGAGAATGTTAGCTTCCGAATATTTGAACCAGATATTCGATCTTAAACCTATATCATCCGCGAACATCAACGGCTTAGAGCAGTTTCTCGATAAATTTGTGGCATCGGTGGCTGCACTTAAGAATTTGAAGTTTAATGACCTCATGGACGTGGTGTTTCTCCATATAGCATTAAAGAAATTAGACTCCGACACCGTGCGTGCGTTTGAAATGGAGCATCGTAGCTCGGAGATGCCTTCCTTTCATTCATTAGCATCGTTCGTGCGAGATCAAATAAAGGTGATGCAGCGCTCACCGAACGTTAAACAGGAGATTAAAAGGTGCGTCGACCGTAGACAGACTCAACCATCTAAAATAGCAGGGTCGTTAACTTACGTAACCGCTACGCCGACATCACTCCAGCATACTTGTATAGTATGTAAAGATAAACACGGTAATTTATATAACTGTGCGACTTTTCGTAAATATTCACCAAGCGAACGTTATAAGTTAGTAAAAACAAACAACCTATGTTTGAACTGCTTAAGCGATAAGCATTTAGTTGCAAAATGCAATTCGAGTTCCGTATGTAGCAAGTGCGCCAGGAAACATCACACGCTATTACATTTTGAAAATAGCAACATAGCGGCGTCAAGTAAGGCGAATAAGGAATTCACCCCTACTAAGGTCAACGATTCTAGCGGTCGACCTGGTGATGTCGCTCTGTGCTCATTGGCAAATATGGGAGCACAACCTCCTTCAACCGTGTTACTGGGTACGGCGCGTATTTTGGTTAGGGATTCGCGTGGAAACAAACAAAGCGTCCGTGCACTGCTGGACAGCGGAGCCCAAAATAGCTTTATAACACGACAATGTTGTCAGCGCTTAGGCTTAGTAATAAATAGGTCACTTTCATGTCCTGTAGTTAAAGGCATCGGAGGTACTAGTAAAGCGACACAGGGATATATAAATTTAAAATTTTATTCTCGGATAGATCGTAACGTTAACTTTGATATAAATGCACTAGTAGTAGATAGGGTCACTGAACGGTTGCCAACCGTTTCGGTTGACACCTCGGCAATGATTGAATTTAAAAATTTGACTCTAGCAGACGACACTTACGCCGTTCCTGGAAACATAGACATGCTCATTGGGGCATCGCTTTTCCCTCATCTTTTGTTAAACAATAAGGTCAGGGGCAACTCCTCGCATACCGCGCCTTACGCACTGGAAACCGTATTGGGCTATGTGATCCTTGGCTCCGCCCCCATCCTAGATAGTATTTCGGCAGCCTCTTATTGTGGTATGGCTGTCGAACCGCTCGAGTCGTTAGTCCGCAAATTTTGGGAGATGGAGGAGGTGAACGTCCCACCCATAGCTAGTTCAGATGACAGGATATGCGAGGAAATTTACGTCCGCACGACCGTTCGTGATCGCGACGGTAGATATAGTGTAGCGCTACCCTTTAAGGGAGATGTTTTATCTCTCGGCGATTCGCGTCAAATGGCGGAAAAACGTTTCTACAGCTTGGAGCGTAGGATGCTCGCTTCGCCCCAGTTAAAGGAAGCTTACGACGGCGTCATTAACGAATATATAAGAGAAGGTTACATATCACTTGTGGCTTCGAAATTAGATAACTACGAAGACACACCGTCGTATTTTATACCACACCACGGAGTCATTAGAGAGGACAAACTTACATCTAAATTACGTGTAGTGCTCGACGCTAGTGCTAAAACTAGCACTCACCTGTCGCTTAACGATATCCTCTATAGTGGGCAAAATTTACAGGGCAGTTTATTTGATATAATAGTCAATTTTCGTTTGTTTAGTATAGCACTATCCGCCGATATTCGCCAAATGTTTCTTTGCATAGGGGTCCGTGAATGCGACCGTAGATTCCAGCGCATTTTATATCGTTTCCACCCAAAGGAACCTCTAATGGTGTTAGAATTTAACCGCGTTTGTTTTGGTTTAAAGTCGAGCCCATTTCATGCGTTACGCACGGTGAGACAGCTCGCTCACGATGAAGGTCCCTCTTATCCTAAAGCTAAGAGGGCAATTGAGAGCGGATTATATATGGATGATTTTGTGTATTCGGTCGATAGCGTGGAGGAGGCCACCCTAACCACCGCCGAGGTTATAAGGCTCATGAAATCGGGTCAATTCGATCTTGTGAAGTGGACTAGTAATTCGCGTCCGGTTTTAGATACAATCCCACTATCACACCGTCTTTCGGCGATAAAGGAATTCGACGATTCCGATACACACAAGGTGCTCGGTCTGTGTTGGTCACCAGAGTCCGACGTGTTTAGCCTTAAGGTAAATCCGCCCGTAGAGAAATGCACAAAGCGCACAATACTGTCATGCGTTGCTAGATTATGGGACGTCATGGGTTTCGTAGCTCCGGTGGTATTATACGCTAAGCTTTTGATTAAACAACTTTGGTTATTTGAATGCGATTGGGATGACTCGCCGCCTGACAGCATTGTTCGATTGTGGCAGCGCTTTAGAGAGGAACTTCCTTTACTAAGAGAAATTAAAATACCGCGTCATATAAATGTCGATAGAAATAGCAGCATAACGGTTGTTGGATTTGCAGACGCCAGCGAGAAGGCCTACGGGGGCGTTGTATATTTCCATGTCCAGAATAATGGTAGAAATTCGATTAGCCTCATTAGTTCTAAGTCGAGAGTCTCCCCCCGTAAGGTTGTCTCTCTGGCGCGCTTAGAGCTTTGCGCAATATTAGTACTCACCAAGCTTATTACCACAGTTATCGGCGCATGTAGGGATAGAGTTCACATAGAAAGAACATTTGCCTTTTCCGACTCCACCGTCGCCTTATGTTGGGATCATTCTTCACCCCACCGTTGGGATACGTTTGTCGCGAACCGAGTGGCCAAGATCCAAGACGAGTTAGAAACGCGGAACTTTTATCACGTGTCCGGTAAGGAAAACCCTGCCGATTGTCTATCCCGGGGACTCACCCCGATGCAAATAATGGACCACCCGCTTTGGTTCCATGGACCTTCTTGGGTTTACTTGGATCCCTCACAATGGCCAATAACCGATTTCGAACCTTCGTCAGTGTCACAACCGCCGGAAGAGAAGAGACACGCTCTAGTGGCGAACGTTTCGAGCGAGGTTTCTCCAATCATTGCTCTGGCGAACCGCTTGTCCTCTTGGTCGAAATTATTGCGTAGCGTAATTTACGTTTGTCGATTCGCGAAGCTTTTACCGCGACGTCCGTATGTCTTAGCATCCGATTACAACTATGCCGAGTCGCTAGTATTACGTGAACTTCAACGTGCGCACTTCTCTGAAGAAATTACAAGATTACAATCGAATAGAGCTTGTAGTCGCGCCTTTCAACGCCTTAAGCCATTTTTACAGGATGGGATTGTAAGGGTAGGTGGACGCTTGTCCAACTCGCAATTGAGTTTCGACCAACGGCACCCTATAGTTTTACCGCGTAAAGACCATATCATGAACTTATTAGTCGATTATCATCATAAATTGAACTCGCACGCTGGCCCCGATTTATTGATGTCGATCTTGCGTCAGAATTATTGGATTCTTTCTGCACGTAGTTTAATACGCAATCGGGTGCACAGATGTATAGCTTGCTTTCGGGCACGCCCCAAGCCGTCATTTCCGGAAATGGCGGAACTTAGATCTTGTAGAGTGATACAATCGGTAAAGCCCTTCACGCACACCGGGTCTGATTTTGCTGGTCCGTTTAAGGTCACGCTCACTCGCGGGCGTGGTATAAGATCCACAAAGGCTTACGTCTGCATTTTCGTATGTCTAACTACTCGAGCAGTGCATATAGAACTCGTTGGTGATCTAAGCACAGCAGGCTTTATGGGTGCATTTAAAAGATTTCTATCGCGCAGAGGCCCTGTAAGTAAATTATATTCGGATAACGGTACGAACTACGTCGGTGCAAAACGTATTCTATCGGAACTACACGAGCTCTTAGCTAGCAAGTATTATAATTCGGAGTTCGCTCACATTCTAGCCGAGAACCGCATTGAGTGGTCTCTGAACGTCCCAGCCGCGAGTCATTTTGGGGGCAATTGGGAGACTAATATTAAAAGTCTAAAGAGCCACTTATACCGAGTAATAGGAGATCAAATTTTGTCCTTCGAAGAGCTAAGTACGGTGCTCGCTCAAATTGAATGCGTAATGAATAGCCGCCCACTTTGTCGGACGTTATCTAGTGACCCCTCGGAACCGCTGGCTCTAACTCCAGCACATTTTTTGACTTTAACGCCTCTAAGGTATCTGCCCGCCGCGGATATGGATGAGAACAGACTTAGCATTTCCACACGCCACAAATTATTAGATCGGTTAGTGCAATCGTTTTGGAAACGATGGAGGATGGAATACTTGCATACTTTGCAGTCTCGGCAAAAATGGAACACAGCGACAGAGCCTTTAGCTGTAGGAACCGTAGTTGTGCTCACTAAGGAGAATACGCCGCCTCTCCACTGGCCGTTAGGAATCGTCGAGGAGGTCTTTCCCGGTTCCGACGGAGTAATTAGGATAGCTCGCGTTAAGACCACGGTTGGGTCTTACCTACGTCCTGTTATCCGTTTGTGCCCCTTGCCTCTTCCATAATTTAAATTAGCTTTCTAGATTGAAATTGTAGTTTAATTTAGGTAATCTTAGCGTTAGTTAGTTATTTGTTAGTCGATCTTAGCTCTAGTTGTTTAGTTATTTTTTTTGAAGGAAATCCTTCAAGGGCGGGGGGAGATGGTTGCGCGGAAAACCATTCGCGTTTTTTATTTGACGGTAGGAACTTGTAGAATCATTATTCCTTTCCAAACAATATCATTCGTACCCTCCTATCGACACATCGGGGTGGTGGGGTGGGAGGGGAAAGAAGACGATTCTAGAACATCGCGTAATCACCCGAGCCGAGGATATATAAGACACGCGCGACCGATGCGCGAGCCTCTTCTCCCGCCGCAGTCGTCGTTGAACCAACGCTTCTCTCCTGACGCACCACTGGGGCCCCAGAGTGTCTGTCCAGAGGAGGTTCCGGAAGTCGCCGCCATAGTGATCGACAGGAAGAAGAAACCCCGGTGAGTCAATATTCCTTAATTATACCTGCTTGCTAATAGTTTAACCCGCTCCAATCTGTGTTTTTTTTTTCCTAATCAAGCAGGATTCCTTTCATCGATTCGACAAGTAATAGTTTAGTTTAGGGAAGAGCGAGTGCATTGTACCGCATGCTATAGTAGTCGCTTTTACGTAAGCGTAGAAGCAATCGCATATACAGTCCACTTTAGTTAATATCTCGCGTAATAGGTTTGAGGTTTGACCGGGGAACTAGACTCTCGGCAGCCTTAAACACGTGGCTCCACCACCCTACGTACACAATATAATAACGCTTTTAGATTGTTGCTGGGGCTCCCACGTTACTGTAGTGCATCAGGTATGTTTGTTGACGCCCACGTAGACAATTTTTCAACACTTATTCGCAAAAGAACTGCGTCACTGATGCACAGGGATTGTGGGAGCGCCAACAGCATTCTTAACGTAATTAGTGAGAAACCCGAGTGTACTTTTTGGAGGCTCTGGGTTCATGTCCATGTATCCATTGCCACGGACAGGCACCCCAGGTATATGAACAAATTTATTACCTAATTTTACTTACATAGATTTAAGACTTTTTTTGTATTTTTAACAAAAAGTATTGTATTATATCATTATGGTAAGTTTTGTTGGTGGTTTTGTTAATATATAATTAAATCGGATATGATGTATGTGTAACGGTGAAATCGATTTGTGTTATTTTATTATTAAATTATTATTTTATTTTCGATATTATTATAAATATTTACGCATTTGAAATGATTAATATTGGTAATGATTTATAATTTTAGTATTAGAATAGATGTTAATGAATGTTATTTTACCCTATGATCCTTGTTGATTGAAATAAATAAATAAAAATTAAATAAATAAAGTTATATCAGTCTTTGTACCATATAAACTAGTTAACTTATCGACCATATCTTTGGCAGTTCTACAATTTGCAATTTTATTCGCAAACTTACTATTTACATTTAAACCTACCAACGTTTGAGCTTCGACATCTTTCTTTATCCAAGCTGAAACGTTTGCTTCTGACGCAGCACCAGCTGGTCTGGGCTTTGCACCTGTTACAATTTCGTACAAGTCCTTATCCTTAAGTGCTAGGTTTAATTTAAATCGCCATGAAATTAAATTGACATTTCCCTGACTATCTTCACTTAACATTTCCAATTGAGACTTTACAGTATCCATTTTGCTTTGAATTTTAAAATTTTACTGACTTCTGACAATTATTATATAAACAAATTGAATTTATAAACTTTCGTGGCGATTTTCTAACTTAAAGCTACTTGCGTGTACGTTGCTCAACGTTGCCTTGCTGTGTGATGACTGCTCCGGTATAGCTGATTTGTAGGTTATGTCGGCCGCGCCGGTTCTGACACTGTGGACTGCTTTTCTCGACTTTCCGTCGCTTTCCTGACCTGACTTCCAAAGAAACCCTTTCACAGCTGTTCTGGGCCCATAACCTGTTGTGAATTCAGTGGATTTGGGTTCTTTGTTGACAAATGATGAAGTCCAAAGTTGACAAATGTTCGTTTATTCAGCAGAGTTTCAAAAGGTACCTGTCAATATAAAATTGAATCAGTATCTAACTTTCACAATTTTAATAAAGAGAAATATTCAAGACTTTATACAAAAGCAATTTGTTCGTTTATTTACAATTACTACATATTCTGTGAAAGAAATGTATTAACAAAGTTCAGCACGTGGCGACTAATTTTGAGTGCAAAATTACAGCTTAAATTGATACAAAATGAACATACCTTTTGAACGCTTTGATAATACTTGTTTTGTTGAACAAAACTCTTGACAAACAATCAACGGATTGTTGTTCAATACTTTACAATTTTCAGAATTACAATTTGGAGCACGTTTGCCTTTCGCCATCAAGTTTCGCTTTTTTTATAGAGTAGAGTAATAAATGGCTTTGTCGCATGAAGTTATCAAAAAGTAGGCTTGCCAACTTAATTACACAAAATATAAGAATACATTATTGCCAACTTAGACTCTATATAAAACGAATGTAAAGTTTGAAGGAGGATAGGATCAAAGTTGGGTTAGGTCAGGTCAGCTGTCAATTGATCAATTCTCAGCATATACTTACTTATATACTTGTTTATATACTTGCTATATATTTGCTTATATACTTAATTTTATAATTACTTATGTACTTACATACTTATTAATATACTTAGTAACATACTTACTTATATACTTGCTAATTTACTTGCTTATATACTTGCTCTTGTACTTACTCATATTCTAATTTTTTGATTATCTTATATACTTACATACTTGCTTTTAGACTTACGTATATACTTACTTATATACTTGCTTATATACTTGCTTATACTCTTACTTATAAACTTGCTTAGAAACTCGATTATATACTTGCTTATATATTTACATATATAATTGCTGATACACTTGCTTATATACTTACTTATATACCTACTTATATACTTGCTTATATAATTACTAATATACCAACTGATATACTTGCTTAAATACTTACTAATATGCTTATGTACTTACTTATATACTTGCTTATATACTTGCTTATATTCTTGCTCATATACTTACTTATACATTTGCTTATATACTTGCTTATATACTTATTTATATACCTTCTTAAGTACTTGCTTATACAACGTATGGCTACAATGGCGACTTTAATTTAATACACGGGTAGGGCTAGTGACCATTAATCATATTCATTTTGATAAGTTAAAATTACTCGTAAATTGAAAGTTTGTTTTTTTCAGACAAACTAAATATTAAAAAAGTAACTAAAATTGGGATCACCCTTGCGAAAATTCATTCATGAAAATACTTACCTAGCTGGTTTACGTTAACTCGAAGCGGCAACGCAGCGTTTAGCGGGATGGCAACCGCGCAAAGTGGTCTTGTTTATCAAAGAAACTTATCGGCGTGGCAGCGTGCGTCGTAAGTGGTACCTACAGCGGAGATGCTTAGTCAAACACGTATCATATCACACTCTCGTGTTACTATTTGTTAACTGTCATCACTAATCACCGCTTTAATTTGTCTTCATTTTAAATTTTCTTGTTTTCAATAAGACCTTGTTGGCAGATACAAAGAACTAAACGGCGTTTCATGTTTTCTCGCAATTTGAAAATAAATTTTCAATTATAGCCATTTCCCTCAATTTCTCAAACGCATTTATTATTCGATGGCGTAATTGTTCCACCGAATCCACGTTCTCCGCGTATACATCCTTTTTGATGCACCCCCAGAAAAAAAAATCGAGTGGCGTGAGGTCTGGCGATCTTGCTGGCCAACTACGAGGTCCAAATCTACCAATCTATCGTGCACCAAATTCTATATCTAATTGGTACCACATTCGTTGGTATCGATGAACGTTTAGGTTGTTTGCCAATCTATTGTGCACCAAACGTGTCATTTAGCCACTGCCTGGCTGTTGTTACAGAGTGTGCAGGCGCGCCATCTAATTGGTACCACATTCGTTGATATCGATGAACGTTTAGGTTGTTTGCCAATCTATTGTGCACCAAACGTGTCATTTAGCCACTGCCTGGCTGTTGTTACAGAGTGTGCAGGCGCGCCATCTAATTGGTACCACATTCGTTGGTATCGATGAACGTTTAGGTTTTTTGCCAATCTATTGTGCACCAAACGTGTCATTTAGCCACTGCCTGGCTGTTGTTACAGAGTGTGCAGGCGCGCCATCTAATTGGTACCACATTCGTTGGTATCGATGAACGTTTAGGTTGTTTGCCAATCTATTGTGCACCAAACGTGTCATTTAGCCACTGCCTGGCTGTTGTTACAGAGTGTGCAGGCGCGCCATCTAATTGGTACCACATTCGTTTGTATCGATGGACGTTTAGGTTGTTTGTGTATTCTGACACCATATTATTTAATAGATTAACAATCCTTTCGCCGTTCAAAGCCCCATCAATGAATACGGGTCCGATTATGTTGTCACCATGAATAGCTGCCCAAACATTTACCGAAAATCTGTACTGATGGGTTGACTCCCGCCAAACGCGCGGATTTTGGTTTTTGGGTGCCCAGTGGTGCAGATTGTGCTGGTTCCACATGCCGTTTCTGGTGAACGTGCTTTCACCAGGCCAACAAATTTGGGAAAGAAAGTCTCTGTCCTCTTCAATTTTTCTCAGTAACCACTGACAATAATTAACTCTTATTATTTTATCACGCGATAGCAGAGTATGTACTTTTCTAAACTTGAATGGGTGCCACTTTTCGCGCTTTAATATCTTATGGACGGTTCTGTGATGGACTTGAAAATGCCTAGCACTCTGGCGAAGGCTAGTTTTGGGTTGGTCTTCGAAGTGTTGTATCACATTTTAAGTTAAATGGATTGGGTATTGTCGTGTAGGCGGTCGATCAGGGCGTTGATACCTAGGATCCACTGGTCGGTTTTTGCGGATGCGCTGAAGAACTCCTACAATAGTGCGATAATGAGTAGGGCATTGTCTTGTATCGCCATATCTCTCGCGATATGTTCTAATCGCAAGGGCGGCATTTTGATGACATTCTCCGTAAATTAGGATCATGTCCGCATATTCAGCTGCTGTGTAGTTCGGATGTGTATTTGCCATCACGATCACAGGTTTACACAAGCACTAATAACACAAATAAAAGCGTCCGTATCGCAAGAGATGTAAATGTACCAACTAGATTGGAAAAGAAAACAAAACAAAGCGTTTTTATCACAATACCATAACCTAATTACACAAAAATTAATAAAATAAAACAATAGGTAAGAGTCTTTTTCGCAGAATTATTCACCAAAATATTAGTCGACCTAATTATGCGCACTGCTATGAACAAGTGTGTCAAGGACACGGGTTCAGCTAGTACTATTTTCAGTATATTAGAAAGTACTCTGTGGTACTATAAAAATAATTCGATATCAGTGCGGCGGGGTGCGGGGGGAGGAGCAGGTGTCTCCTGCGCCGACCGCTCGCCGACAAATCTTCTTTCCTTCAATAGTATTGCTTATTCGTTTTAATTTCGATGCTGCAATGTTACAGTGACAGTTCTTTAAGTACAGGTTGCTCTAACATGCTATTTTCTAAAATTTTAAATAAATCCGTAAATAATAACGTTTAATGGAAATATAATTTCGTCATGAAATGAAAGTGTGAAAACGTATATGTGTGTTAAATTAAAGTCGCCATTGTAGCCCCAAGTTGTATATTTGCTTATATACTTACTAATATACCAACTGATATACTTGCTTAAATACTTACCTATATGCTTATGTACTTACTTATACACTTGCTTATTTACTTGCTTATATAATTGCTCATATACTTACTTATACATTTGCTTATATACTTGCTTATATACTTATTTATACACTTACTTATATACTAACTGATATATACTTGATTATATACTTAATTATATAATTGCTTAAATACTTACTTATATACTTACTTGCTTATGTACCTGCTTATGTACTTACTTAAATACTTTCCTATATACTTGCTTTTATACTTACTTATATACCTTCTTATATACTTGCTTATATATTCAATTATATACTTACTTATATGCTTATATTAGCACTTATCATATATACTTCGTACTTATATACTTACATACTTACTAATATACTTAGTAACATACTTATTTACTTACTTATATACTTATTCATATACTTGCTGATATACTTGCTTATACAACTTCTTATATACTTGCTTATATACTTACTGATATACTTGCTTGTATACTTACTTATATAATTGATTATTAACTTACTTATATACTTAATTATATACTTGCTTATATACTTGCTTATATTCCTGCTTATATACTTACTAAAATACTTTTCTATATACTTGCTCATATATTTGCCGTATACTTCCTTTTATATTTACTTATAAACTTTCTTATGTATTGCTTATATACTTACTTATATACTTACATTAACAATTACTTACTTGCTTATGAACTTGCTTAAATATTTTCATGCATACTTACTAATATAATTAGTAACATACTTATTTACTTACTTATATACTTGCTTATATACTCACTTATATACTTACATACTTGTTTATATACTTGCTTATATACTTACATATATACCTTCTTATATACATGCTTATATACTTGCTTATATACTTACTTATATAATTGCTTATTACTTGCTTATATACCTGCTTATATACTTACTAAAATATTTTCCTATATACTAACTTATATACTTGCTTATACAACACATAACATAATTAACGCACTTTGAGAAAGTAGTTTGTACAGAATCGTTTACCAAATCAATTCCTATCATTTTTAATATAGTATTACAGATTAGAGGTAAAATTCTTAATAAAAATGCACTCAAAACAAAACTTGTAATATAAATCTTTTATAACACTTTTACAATATTAATCAGCAATTAATGATTTAAGGTAATATCTAATTCCTAGCACAACCACTCTCTCCGACCGTTCGAGCCAAAGTGACCCTGCCACCTGCTACGGCGACCTGCTTTCTGGGCTTAAAACCCCACCACCGCGGTGACGCAATCATTAGCCACGCCCCCTATCTAGTCATCATCGCGGTACACGGCCTCTCCTGACGGGCGGTCGTCCTCGTCCGCAACCTTGATGTGTTTGGGATTTGACCTCGCCTCATCCTCCTCCGAAGTATCATGTAACGAGTCATCAGACTCCACTAAAAGTTGGAAATAAATTGAACACATTAGATTCATTACGGTTCATAATAAGCATACTCCTTACAAAGCAAAGGTTCATACTTCATGACATTACATTCGTTTCTCTAACAAAACCGTTCAAACCATTCATCACATAATGATTTCTTATATTTACGCGAACACTACTAGTTTTTACGGAATTTATCGCGTATATTTAACTTTTTAAATACCCGACGTTTCGAACGCTTTACAGCACTCATGGTCACGGGCGGGACTGAGATGTTCAACGTCCATATGTCATAGTTAACCGCGGTTACCATAGATTAAAATTTAACTTTTGTTCCGATCTATGCAGTATGAACTTGGTATCTTGAAGTCTTGCAGTTGTATCCTTGGGTTGGGATTTAATTTTATTTATTATAGGATCCCAAGCAGATGGTAGCACCCAGCCATCTTCTCCATTGAAATTAGGATGTTTTTTGATTTCAATAGCCTCGCGAATCATCCTTGGAAGGAATCGGTGTTCTTTAGCGAGGATTTGCGGTCTATCAAATCTGATGTAGTGACGGGGGCGATCCTGTACGTGTTCACAGACTGCAGACTTCCCGGAGCGAACATATAGTTGATGTGAAGAACCGACTTCCCGGAGAACATAGAGCTGATGTGAAGAATCGACGCTGCGTGAGCTATTTCTGAGTGAGTTCACCGTTTTTCTGTGTGTTTTTGAAATAAAAAGGTGAGTTTTGTACTTTTGTATATTCCTTGTAATAAAACAAACACGTAGATATATAAAAGTAAGTGCCAAAAGTACTTCGAAATCGAGAAGCTCCATTTGGTTGGTTGGGTCAAAAATGTGTTATTTTTCCAATTCTCATTTATTTTTAGTGTAAAATGTAACTAAAAATATAAAGTTATTTGAAATATGTTATAAATAGTTTTATAACATATCTCAAATAACTTGACGGTGTATTTATTTCAAATTCACACAAAAATATATTTGAAATATTGTTCGGAAATCGCATACAGATAAAAATTTATTTCGTTTTTTTATTTTATATTTTGGTATGAGTAACGAATAGAAACACATAAAACATAAAAATATACATATTTCCAAACATTTTCATATAGATTTCTCCAAAAACAAACGTGTAGAATTCAAATTAGTAGTAATTTTAGACTAAAAGTGAAGTATCTACTACTACTATGCTATAAAGGGTAATTTTAAAAGTGTAGGGGATGAGAGCTAAGTGTACTGTATTTATTTGTTTTTCTATTATGTATACGCTAAGGATTACTATATTGTTGCAAATGAATTTAAATTAACTAATATGATCCTAATTCTGTGACATCTGTCTGACTAAAGGGTTGAGTTGAAATTAAAGTGATTAAAAATGAATTCACTTTATTTACAATTATTTACAATTATGCAGCATTTAACACTAAACTATTAGGGATATTGAGGGCTTCTTGCTTGCTTGCTCTTCCGATTGGGCCGCTTGCTGTCGCTCGAATTACGAAGCCGCGCCAGAAGCGCTTCTTATATTCTGTAGGACGGTACGCCGTAGGCACCGAGTTAGTGAGAGTGTCGTCAGCGCGGGGCCCTTGTTCTAATGCGGGGCGCGCGGGGACGTGTCGACGTGGGTGCGGTGCGGGGCGATGGATGAATTTACTTGCCGTCCGCAACATCCTCCCCCGGCGTAGTCTACGAGCCCTCTTCTCTCGGGAGGAAGGCGATCTTCCTGACCGGCCTCCTCAGCGTTATTAATGTTTCTTCCTTGGGGTTCTTTTGATGAAGAGTAGTCTCGAGCGCTGCTTTGATGGAACGCACCAATCGTTCCCATGCGCCTCCCTGATTGGGCGCACCCGGTGCGATGAACTTCCACTCCGTTCGATGAGTAAGCGCGAAGTCCTTCAGCTGCGGTGCCCACTCCTCGATGGCCCGTCGTAATTCGGTGTCTGTTCCATGGAAATTAATGCCGATGTCTGAGTAAATTACGCTAGGCACCCGCGCCTAGCTGCCATATGCCTAAGTAGTTACGTTGTACCAGTTCTGGCGCACTTGTAGAAAGGTTGTACCCGTTCTGGCGCACGACGTTCGTCGACTCACAATCCTTAAAAAAAAAAAAAAAAAAAAAAAAAATTTGGCATGCTCTGATCACGAATCTGCGGTCCATTTTTGCGTAGGATGCACGGTTCCGGAGATGTGCAGATCAATTAACTCTTATCTAATTGATATCCGCTGCGAGCCTCAACCGTCATTAGCGCTCCATTGTCCTTATCTACTTATCTATTGTTGATTGACTATCGTCATTATCTATTATTCGTCCAGCGTGTGGGTCGGCTTATGCTATTGTATTATACTCCTTTGTTCCTATCTACAACACTAATCTGAATCATCAATAAAACACATTACCTAATTTTGTTAAAATTTTTATTTATGAAATACAAAATCTTATTACTTATTATCTATAAAATAGGAGCGAAACATCTCATCCACTAAAATATCGTTGTACAATGTGTTCTCTGTAAATATACTCGTAAAACTATGCATTGAACATCCCTGAAACTTATATAGCAAATACATTAAGCAATATTCGCCACAAACTGAAGTCAACTCATTCTGAATCCTATCAACATTCCAGTTCCATCTTTTACAATTTCTTTTAAAAAAGTCTAGATGATATCGTACAGGTGCCCGTCCGAATGAATCAAAATATTGACCGACGTCATTCGTATCGATATATAAAGCTACCCAATGTGACCCTGGTTTATCATCTGTATCCAAATTGCATATTATATACGTTGGTACGTGGGTGTACATGGGTAGTTTATTGGCAGCATAAACATTATTTTCTAGAGTGGGGTGAATCTTTTTCAGATGTTGTTGTACATCTAGTGTATCCATAATATTACTGCTATTAGTAGATTATTACAGTACCAATCTACTCAATGACTAATATAGGAATGATCAATTATAGTGATATCTAAATATTAAATTGCTTTCTTTGTGTTATACAAAACGTATTTGAGTCACCAATACACTGAACAAGACATGACAGGAAGGACGTAGGAATGTAGAGATAAGCAACAGAATGTAAGGTAAACTTGTTGACGCATAAAGATACTATCAATTCTACTGCAGAAATTCTTTAGATTAGAATTATTACTCACTGGTACTATATAAGACCAAGCAACTGCAGTCATGGAGTTAGTGTATGGTCGTTTGACCGCAGTGGATCTATCAATACTACGTTTGTGTTACTTCAACGCATCAAAGGCCATGGATGTAAGTGTTTATTCTATTGACAAACTTACTTTTCTTTCTGTTATTTTCTTACGTGTGTATGATTTAGTGTTAACAAATTATATTTAAATATTATGTGTGTGTATATAGTTAAGTCGTGGAGGTATCGCAGGAAATTTCTAGCCCTAAAACCTCTGAAGAGGAGGCCTTGTTCAGAGTGGATTTTAGGTTGTAACTTTAGCTTTTTTTTTTTGATTAAGTGTTAACAAATTGATATTAACATGATAACTGTGTTGTTGCAGAAATCATTGAGCTTCGATGAAAATACCTATAAACAGTATTACTACTCGCCACTCTCCCCTCAAGAAGAGAGTGATGACATCGTCATTAATAATAACACATGCGATGGTGGAAAAAGAAAATCGCAATCGATTGATCATTTTTTTGAAGCTGAATCAAAAATAAAAAAGAGGAAGCTGTTATCATCAACCGTAGCACGAGCCGCTAGAGATGGTGTATCATACATTTCTACTAATTCTGACGACGGAGACCAAGCGACGCATCTCATCAAAATTGAAATGTACGATATGAAGAAGCTATCCAAGATTCCAACTACTGATCATTGGAAACATGCTTCCACGAGGATTAAATATTACGTAAAGACTAATAAGGATAGCATCTACGACAACACAAACGCCCTCGTATACAATATTACAAAGACAATAGCAGAAAGTGAAAAAGTTAAAAAATACTTTTTTAACAATGACAGTCATTAGCTGATCATTAGTGAATGTGATTCTGTTTACTTAAATTACAGGAAGACAAGAGCAGAAGAAAGAGATGAGTGTGGCATACGTGTACAGAACACATCATTGAAGAACAAAACTACAACACTGAGTGGAGATGAAAACGAGAATATGCAGTACTCAAGAGCTGAATATCCATTCTTCAGTTCAAAATCTAGCCGGTTGCTCAGTTTCGAAAACTGGCCTCTCGTTATGCGACAGAAACCCGAAGATCTTGCAGAAGCCGGTTTCTTTTATACTGGCCATGCAGACAGGACCAAGTGTTTCCATTGTGGTGGTGGCTTAAAAGATTGGGAAGAGGATGATGATCCTTGGCAGCAGCATGTTCAGTGGTTTAGTCAGTGTGCTTATGTAAAATTTAAACTCGAACAGAGTTTTGTATTAGATTAAATAGAATATTTATAAAGAAATAAAAAATAATATATTGCATACAATTTGTTTTATTTAATTTTATAATGTTTCACATAGTTACATACACACAAAATGCATTACACATAACTCATAAAATCTAATACACAACACATATTATAACCTTAACTACTATAGTCTACAGTAACATTTCTGTTTTTATCTATCTCAATAATATTATCAAACTCAGCATAAACTATACAGTTAATTGTTTGTATTAGTGAGGATTCAAATCGTACTTCTAATCTTACACTACCATGCTTTATGAGATTCCAATGAGCTGATGAGTTGGCTGATAAATCAGGAGTTAAGTCAAATGCTAATAGACAGTAACCTTTGGCATACTGTTCACAAGAGATTCCACTTCCTTCATTAAGAAAGTGAATACCAGTTCCCGAGAATAGAGTATGATATGCTGATGTAAATATGCTATTATTAAAAGATGGTTGCAAAGCTTTTGAAGGTATTTGTTGACCATCAATATATAAGCTGAAAGAATTAATACCATAGTTTTCAAAGTTAAATGGATTTTTAGTAAGGGAACCATTAAATGCAGAATTGTTCACAAATCCAATTATACATCTTTTGGGTACCTGCCCTAAAAATATATTATCAAGAGTTTTTCCTTGAACACCCGATGGAATTGTTAAAACTTTTACTTCAGCTCGAGTAATAGGATATTTAGCAGTGGTAGAAGCTAAAACTTTTTGATGTGCGAGTAATACACTTGGATTAATTCGTGCTCGTCGAACAATAAGAGTTGCGTCCGTAATGCAAACTTTAAACTTTACATCGTTTGACCCAGCAATTAAATTAAAGCTCTCTCTCGATCGAACCAATTTAACACTCATTTCAACACCATTAATTAAAAATTTATCTTGGTTGAAAATGTCGCCGTGAGGATGACCAATCATTTCTATTTCCTTACTTTCACTAATCAATTCCTGTCTTTTAACAAATCCTATGTTTTTACCATCCGTAGAATCCATTTTTCCTGCTGTATCATCATACCAAAGACTACAAGTAAGATGAGATTGTTTAGCAGCAGGAGCATAGTTTAAAAGGGTTTCCATGTATGCTCGATATGCATAGGTATTATTAGGTGGTGATACAAGTTTTTGGTTTAAATAAACATCAAGTTGACTAAAAAGTGAATGCAGCCAATTATTTACAGGTGCTACTATTGTAGTAGATATCAAGTTAGTTGAATCTTGATTTAATACTTTTGCCTTTATGTGGAGTAATGTATGAGACAAATCTATGTAGTCATCGCCTGTCCCAGGAACTTGAAACTCGATAGGTCCATCATCACCAAGAGATGAAATTGGTTTATAATGAATCCACAATCCATTTTCAATGCTAGTTTGTTGTTTTGTGCTAGCGGTAGTGCAAACAAATCCAATTCTGACTTAACGCACTCGCAAGAATGATTATGAAGGAAAGACATGTTTAATTTGAAAATATATCTTTGTTATTTTTTGGCTTTAGACCAAGTTTTTTCGCAGCTTTCACTTTAGCAGTTAATGGTGGAATGAACGAGGTCAATCGTTTTCTTTTAGTTTTATACCCAGATCTTGTCATGTTAAATTGATCAATTTTCTCATCAGCCTTTCGTTTTAAATTCGTACTAACTTGCTTTAGACGATCTTTTATTGAGGCTTCCATAGGACGCGCTTGAACCATATCCGATAAAAGTCCTACTCCAGCGCTTAATGCCTCCTTACCAATCACTCGAGCACCACTTGAAAGTAAAGGTAAAACTGATCTAAATAACCCCCCCTAAGAAGCTCCCAATACCATGACCGCGTTGGTATGGTGCACCCTTATAAATTACTCCAACTCCTGACCCAGCTTGATGTGTATAATAATTTTCATATGGACATTTATGATGATCACGAAGAGAATTCATTATTATAATTTTCGGAAATGTAGTTTAATACACACGGTTCCAAACTGGAATGGTATTTTTTGTCCTGTGCTCGATCTTATAACTATTTCCAGCGTATCGAACTCTCTTCGCATAACAGGTAAGTAGTGAGGTTGAGAGAAAACGTGCATTTTATTTGCACCATAAATGTATTTTGTAGGATCTAATGAAATGACTCTTAGTAAAGGAGTCATAACATCACCCACAATCTGAGGATCGATAATGTCGCAATATATAAAGAGTTGAGATGGTAACCCTAAGTGTAAATTAGCAGGACACTTTCCAAAACTTCTCTTTAGGAGATTTTTATTTGGTTCATAACCTAGTTGTAAACTTAATTTGGGTGATAATGTTACGGAAGTTATATTTTTATCCAAAACAGAAATAGACACAAATTTTGTTATTTCATCATAGCGAAATTTCAAGTTCTCTCCGATACCATTTAACACTCTTAAAATATGCTCAACGTTATCATAGTTGGTAGCTGGAATATGTTTTTTGTAGTACACTGTGGATGGTTTATCTTCATTAGGCATTAACATAGATTTTGTAATGTATATAACATTTTCATGATCTTGAACAGTAAACATGGTACATGGATATTGAAACTCGACAACTCCAACCGACCATTCACCTTCTAATTTAATAGCTTTCGGTAATTTCGTTGAAAAATTTGTGGTCTTGTTATCAGGAAAGTATTCCATTGAACTATTGCTGAGCAAAGTTAAATAAAAACTTTCTTTATTCATATTTCTTTTAAACTAGAAGCTAAAATCCAACTGTTAAATTTATCTGGATAACCTTTCCACTTCACTAATACTTCTTTTCTGTTACCTGAGTAACGAGTGTCAATTATTTTATCTATTTTATATTGTGAGGTGGGGTTGTAAGTGATTTTCTGTAATTCTCTTTCATAAAAAGTATCAACTATTGGTTCATTTTGTAAATCTTGCAAATGGAGATCTATCAATTATTGAAGATATAATAAATATTTCATCACTCCAATTTGATTCATATCCTTTTTGGAAAGCATGTTTATATTTAGTTATTCGAACATAATCACCCACATTGAAATTTGGTTTAGGATTTTCTAAAGAAAGTTTGTTTGACCGTCTTTCATAAAGATTAGTCCAAACTGTCATAATATTGTTGGAATTTACATCACATGGGCACATCTTAATACTAGAGTGAAAGCTGTGATTGTAAGAGTATATTAAATCTTGTAAAACATCTATATATCTATAAGTATTATTATGAGTGAAATAACGCCACATTTTCATTTTTAGTGTTCTTTAAAATCGTTCAACAATACTGGCCTTAATGTCAGGATTGTTAGTGGTATAGTAATTAATCTTTTTTGGATTTAAAGTATTTTTGTACATCTTTTGAAACAAATTCTGTACCTTTATCAGATTGTATGTGAGTAGGTGTTAAATTACTTTCAGTAAATATACTTTCAAAACATTCTTTAGTTGTTTCTGAGTTTTTCTTTTTCATTGGTCTTGCAAAAGCATATTTACTAAATACATCAATAACACAAAGTATATACTTGAAACCATCATTATATTGAGAATAAGTTCGCATATCACTTAAATCAGCTTGCCACAGTTCATTAATATTTGATAGAATGTACCTATTACGCGGGAATTTTTTTTCGAATGGGTTTATGTAATGTGTATGTTTCTTGTGATTTTAACCATTCCTTTACTTGCTTTTTATTCATTTTACCCTTCATGGCTTTTGACAATTTATCAATACTACCAAAACCAGCGGGATTAGATGGATCATAATAAATCCTGTTAATTTCTTCTAGTACGGGGTCCATTTTTCCCACTCAAGCCTTTTACGTATTTTAGTTGTAGACTTTTTATCTCTACTGCTCGGTGTAGAAAACTCTTGAAATTCAATCTCAGAGGGTTTGTTCAGATCTTTTGCTTGAAGTTGGTTAATAAACTCACATCTCTTTGGATTTCCAATATAAGTAAGTGGTACTTTAATATCTTTTAATGCTTCAGCAAATCTATCCCACCCTACTGGATCACTTCTTTTTAATGGTCTTAGTGAATCATTTATTAAATCAACAATATTACTTCCAGGAATTTTTTCATTATCAATTATGACTGTACCTTCATTATCCCAATGTATTTTACCTTTACTTGTTTCAACTAAGTTTAATAATAACTGTCCTTTTTTATTATAAGTTTTTGGTATTAAACTGAGTATTTGAGCTGGTGTGTAAAGTGGATTTTCAACATTTTCTTTACTTTTGATGGATCGATTCTCCTCCAACAAAGATTCAGCATCAACTGAAGTTTTTAGATCTCTATCTTTATTTTTAAAACCAATTTTAGACTCGTTTGAATCTTCATTAGATGTATCAGAATAAATTGGTAATCTGAGTGGTTGACGATCCTCTTCGGTAAAATGAAGGTATCTTTGCAGTGTTTGTAAATATAACATCCATTTCTTTCGGTCTTCCATCTTACTATTCATAATATTTTGCATTTCAATATCTAATCGAGATAAACTACTACTCGTATTAACCTTATTTTCTTGTTTTAATTTTTCAATTAATCCAGGTTCGATAAGTATCATTTTCTTTGCATTTTCCATGTTAACTGGCTAGTCCACTCACTAATCCACTCAATATTGCACCTAATATTATTGGTAAGAAAGCCCCTCCTTTTTGTATAATTATATTTTTTCTTAGTTTATGTTTACACTTACGCACTAGTTGACGGAGTATATTTTTGTGTTTATTCAATTTTTGTTTATCTTGATCTTTAAGAGGTACTTTTCCTTGTAAAACGTTATGAATACACTCACAAATACAGTTAATTTCTTCTTCATCACACGTTTTAAGTAATGCTCTTTGATATTTTGGTTTAAGCGTATGCAAAGCGTTTAGCAAATGTTTATGCGTTGTGAGTCGACGATGCATCATTTAGCAATGATTTGAAATGTTTGATTCTTGGTGTATTTAAACTCTTTTGTTGGGACGTAGACTGTGCAGAAACCATTAAATGGGAAGACATTTGTCTTGATACGACAAAAATCATTGGTATTTTGTTTTAAATCTACCATTAAATATCCATGCGCCTCTAGAGTTGCATCCCTGTAGGCATCTTCAATAAATTTTGGGTTATCTGGTGACACTTGTCGTGCTAAATATCTTATTTGAGTTTTATCTCGAGGGTTTTTAAAATATATTATATAACTTGAGTTTAAGGATATGTCTCTTTGCCCTTTACCCTGATGAAATAAATTTTGTTTTAAATAAAATACACTAAGATTCCTGTGATGACTACCTTTTGTAAATATATCCACAATTCTTCCATCGGACTCTCTCATTAGATCATCAATAATAACAAGATGTGAGTTTTCACCGTCAAACATATTAACATTTGGAATTCCTTGATGGTAGTTAACATTTGGTAAATTATATAAAGGTTGCATTTCATCAAAGCACCATGTGATCTGATTAAAATCACAATTACATATTTCTGTAACTGATTTTATAAAATTTGTTACAAAATTTGACTTCCCACATCCACTTGGCCCCGCCACAATAGCAGTAAACGGATGGATAAAGTGAAACATTACACACGTCTAAAGTTCTAAGGGGTTGAAATAAAAAATGAAAGTGTTGGTGTTAAGAATTAATATATATTGCAAACATTATATAAAACAGAATGATCTGTATACTATTTCTAACACAATTAGTACATCATAATTTTACAGTCAACTCAACCTCAAATAAATGCACACATACACACGCAAATATAAACAACAATTAACTTAAACTATTTACAATAAATCAACGATTAAATATGTAATAAACTCTACGTCATATTATACTATTATCATTATTTTACAATCAATAGAAATTTTATTTACATGCAGACATAAAATTAAAAACTATCAACACTTAACGCAGTTTATAATGACCCCAAGCTAATGTTTCAATATTATTATCTAAAATATGCCTCTTTGTGTCATTATATGATAAACCAATCTTATTTAATTTTTGTGTAAAAATTGTGTGTTTAATTGATTTAAATCTAAGCATACTATAATATTGCACTTTTTTATTAAATAGAGAAGACTTATAATTATCCATGGTCATCTTTTTAGTGATACATTTATTTACCCCTTTTGCCTTGGCTATAGTCTTATTTTCTAAGTTAAAAGCGTACATTTTGGATCGTAAACCCACAAATTCTTTCATGATCTTACCATTATTTTCATCTTTAAAAAAACCTAATTTCTTTTTATTTAATTTTGGATATTCAAAAATATTATTTGCATCATAAGGTGAGGTATCAAAGTATGATGAAAGGTCAGGTTTTATATCAGAGTAAAAATCATCTGTAAATATATGATATATTAAACTATCCGTATCTGTATACAATAATTTGATTTTACTAAACTTTTTAACCATATAGTTATAATGAAAATCATACATTAATGTTTTTGAAATATCTAAAATGCAAAACCCTAAATAAATTGGTTTGTTATATATTAACTTTGTTTTTCGCAACTGAACCGCAACTAGGTTTTCCGAAAATACTGAAAGACTATGAAATTGTGGTTTAGCGATTAGATCTTGAGCACCTAAAGCTTTGCCCTGGTTCTCCCAGTGTGTAACTAATTTTATGTTAACCCTTTTTTTCAATATTCTCCATAGTCTTTCCGAAGACTGAATTATTCATTAATTTATAAAAATCTTTTTCGAAATCTGATTTTGCTAACGTTCTTAATTTTGTGTTTAGATCTATGTACATCTTCAACCAGCGAGACTGTTTAAATTTTAAAACTCTATGAATTTTAGTTAATTTAACCCCCATTTCTATGCACTGCTTTAAATTTCTGTAATGAATTACATATTTATCTTTATTATTTAAATTTGGGACTAGTTTATTTTCATTAATATTGTCTGCACAAATGTTTTCGGGGCATAAAGGAAAGTCCGAATGTAAATCATGAAATTCTAAAATAAAACCGAAGTTCGATGTCTCAGACACATTAAATTCTGTATTCGGATTTACCCATTCGAATCCACCAGTAGGAAGACATTGAGACATAGCCCAACCATATAAATTGTTGGCATCAAAATATGTGATATATGAATTTGGTTTCCCTGCATCATAATCCCCCATATATTTGTTATTAGCTCTAGCATAACGATTACTACATTGAGATACACCACCCCTGATACCTGATCTAATAAATGCAATTTTCTCATAATCTGTTAAAAGTTCTAATTCTATTTTTGTATATTTTAACATTGCATCCCAACTTAAACCGGGTGCTGTGTAATAATGGGCAGGGTCTAAATCATAAGTATTAATACATAACTTTCTAAAGTTTTCAAATACATCGGTTAAAAGTAAAACGTCTGTTTTTAAATACAGGTTTGAATAATCTAGCATATTACAACACCCAAAGTGTTCCCAAACATCTTTAGCATGATTGTAATCATCATTTGAAATATGGGAATCTGTGAGCGAGCTATAAAAAAATTTTTGTTCGGGGAGCGATGTTAGGCTTAAACTATCATAATTAGTCATAAGTTCATATGGATAAACGCCTTTCCGTTTAAAACGAAAGAAATCTTCATCATTAGGATAATTTCTACGTAATTCTTGAAATTGATCATTACTGAGATTTTTGGCCAATTCTTCTAATTTACATGATAAAAACTTAAATGAATCTATGAATCTTAATATAATTTCGTGGTTATTCATTTTTAATTTTTTGGAAATGGATATATATTTTTCTTTATTTTGAGGGGTAACTTCGACTTCACCATCACAAAAGTTTAACGCGTGAACAATAAAATGAGCATCATAGTGACTAAGGTTGTGTAAAAATATTGGTATATAACAAGGTTTCCTGAACTTCGAGCTACATGATTCGTGAGCAACACCTATAAAACTACCGGTGTACCAATCAAAATCATAAAAATGTTCTGCTAACTCTGTTTCACAAATATGACAAATGGTTGCATTTGAAATTTGGTTTTTGTCTTCATTTGTTAGCGGAAGTGGAGGATATTTTTGAAGTCTATTTATTTCTTTGAGATTGTTAGATAAACTTTCCATAAACACTTGTGCACAGTTGGGTCCGCAATACGTTACATATTTTGATAATTTATCATCATATGAACATTTTATATAATAACCAAAACTATGTACTTCATGTTTCTGAATATTGTGTGTGAAACGTTTGGAAGGATCGTTAGAACATGATTCTATTGGTTTTAAAAATGCTTCAAAATCAGCATAAACTACGAATGGTATCTTCAACTTTTTTTCATAACTATCAAATTTAATTTTATTATTTGAAATAGGTTGACCAAACCAATTCTTTTTTTTAAAAGTTTCACTGTTTGGTAATTCTGTACAAATGTGGGCACAATCGTATTGTTCATGGTTATTTAAACTTTCCTTAGATGGAAATTGAAGTAGACATGCTTCGCAAATGTACATGATGTGACCGTCTTTTGAAATTTGTTTACTAACTAACCGCGATAAATTTTTTATGTAACAATAATGATTTTTTGTATCCTTGGAAAAAAATAATAAATTGATATGTCTATCTTTACGACACTTTGTTAAAAATAATGGACCTACTATAGAATTACATCGTTTTTCTTTATTATATTCTAACCCAAAAACATTAATACTAATATCATTTAATTTCTCTACTTTTGCTATGTCAGAAATTTTAACTGGAAATGAAATACCATTAAATTTAAGTTTATTTGCATGTTTAACGTACGATGATACACGATCCGCGTCTTTGTTTACGGGATATAACGCCGAGAGTAACGCCCATTTAAAACAAAAATAATCCTTGCTTTTTACATTTATAACAGCCTTTTTTTAATTTTATGTCACGAGGAAGATCTATGTATGAAGTACCGCGTAGGGGGTTAAATTTATTAACATTCATGTCTATAGATTTTATGTTTTTTAGACTCCATCTACTATCTTTTTTTTCAAATGCAATAATTTAAGTAGTAATTGTATCATTTAAAGATGAAAAAAAATATTTAAGTCATCTCCTTGACAAATAATATAGTTAAGCGTTTGAAAATCGAACGTATCATGAATATCTTTAGTTTGTTGAACAAAATCAGCATGCAATATGAAGTTTACTTTAAAAATTATGTGTTGATGAATACACTCTTGTATTAAAAATAAAATATCATCTTTAATAGAATTTAAAAATAGTTCAGGAGTTTCAAAATTTACCAATGTCGAACTATCTACTCTACTCTTGATTTTATAAGTTAAAATCCTATTTCCAAAAGCAGATTCAATAACACTAACGTTTGATAAAGAATTATGTGAATTTAAAAGATTATTTTTGTTAACATTACTTTTAAAATGATTAGCTAAATACCGTTTCTTGATAAATATATGACACGTTAGACATTCCACTTGATCTTCGTTACTGATACTGTTCCCTGCAGAGGTAGGCGCTTCCGCTTCCGTTGTTGGTTTTTTGCTGATCTTGGGTTCTTTGCTGCTCGTTCGCTTCGTCCCTCTTCCAAGTTGTAGTGGTTGACTACTAAAATGTTTAAATTTATTAAAAACTGTACAAGACATTGTGTAAATTATGATCGAAATGAATGTTTATTTTACTTACTTAAACTGTGTTTCAACCATCGCACAGTGATTATACAACTCATCATCATACGATGAATCGAACAGTTGATCCTTCTCCATTTCATCACAAACTTTAGACAACTCCTGATTTAATTCGCTGTTGAATAGTTCCGTATTCTCTTCCATGGTTGTGGAAAATGAAATGAGAAGAAAGCACTGGTGCACACTTCACTGAAGTTTGCCATCCTTATAGTAAAGAAGAAAATAGGTAGCAGAGTAAGTAACAGTTCAGTGTTGGTAGACCAACTGATACCCAAATTTCAAATAATGTCCGATATTTAAGTCTAACAAAGGATTAGAAATAGAATATAATGAGTACACGGAAGTAATTTAAGTAAACAGAATCACATTCACTAATGATCAGCTAATGACTGTCATTGTTAAAAAAAGTATTTTTTAACTTTTTCACTTTCTGCTATTGTCTTTGTAATATTGTATACGAGGGCGTTTGTGTTGTCGTAGATGCTATCCTTATTAGTCTTTACGTAATATTTAATCCTCGTGGAAGCATGTTTCCAATGATCAGTAGTTGGAATCTTGGATAGCTTCTTCATATCGTACATTTCAATTTTGATGAGATGCGTCGCTTGGTCTCCGTCGTCAGAATTAGTAGAAATGTATGATACACCATCTCTAGCGGCTCGTGCTACGGTTGATGATAACAGCTTCCTCTTTTTTATTTTTGATTCAGCTTCAAAAAAATGATCAATCGATTGCGATTTTCTTTTTCCACCATCGCATGTGTTATTATTAATGACGATGTCATCACTCTCTTCTTGAGGGGAGAGTGGCGAGTAGTAATACTGTTTATAGGTATTTTCATCGAAGCTCAATGATTTCTGCAACAACACAGTTATCATGTTAATATCAATTTGTTAACACTTAATCATAAAAGTTAAAAAAGCTAAAGTTACAACCTATTAAAGTCCACTGCTGAACATAGGCCTCCTCTCATTTCTGAGAGGGTTTTAGGGCTAGGAAATGTTCGCTGCGATACCTCAATGCGTGTTGGCAAACTTCACATGCCTTCGAAATTTTCTCAGACATGCATTCCTCACGATGTTTTCCTTCACCGCTGAGCACGTGGTAAATCAGCACTTAAAATTGTAATTAACAATTTAATTGGTGCCAGCGGGGATCGAACCCGGGACGTGTACTATGAAGTTTACATTTTGCGCTAACCATCTGAGCTACCACGACTTAACCATATACACACACATAATATTTAAATATAATTTGTTAACACTAAATCATACACACGTAAGAAAATAACAGAAAGAAAAGTAAGTTTGTCAATAGAATAAACACTTACATCCATGGCCTTTGATGCGTTGAAGTAACACAAACGTAGTATTGATAGATCCACTGCGGTCAAACGACCATACACTAACTCCATGACTGCAGTTGCTTGGTCTTATATAGTACCAGTGAGTAATAATTCTAATCTAAAGAATTTCTGCAGTAGAATTGATAGTATCTTTATGCGTCAACAAGTTTACCTTACATTCTGTTGCTTATCTCTACATTCCTACGTCCTTCCTGTCATGTCTTGTTCAGTGTATTGGTGACTCAAATACGTTTTGTATAACACAAAGAAAGCAATTTAATATTTAGATATCACTATAATTGATCATTCCTATATTAGTCGCGCGCGTCATAAGACAGGTGAATAACGCAACCCATCTCTTCTCATGCCGTCGCCCTATAGTTAGTTAACGGTCCGAAATAATCTAATCCGGTATACGTGAATAGTCGTTCGAACACTCTTAACCTCTCAGGAAGGCAAGTCTCCTGTTACCGCCGGTCGTGGTGCTGCTTTCCTAACGCGACATCGCATACACCTTTTCTTGATTTCCCTAACCGTTGGTCGCAGTCGAATAATGTAGTACTTTCTTCGCAAGTCGTTGACTACTCGTTCTCTGTAGGCGTGGCTAGCGTCCTGGTGTGCCTTCTCCACGATCATCTGTAGGAACCGGTGTCTGCCGTTCAATATGACCGGTCGTTTCGTTTGATTTTCCACAGCGGCCGCATCGATTCTACCTCTTGCTCTTAGTATTCCTTGTTCGATGATACGTACGTACGTACACCTACTAAATTCCCCTGTAATTCGAGTCGCGGTATGCTTTGACTTTTAATCGGAGCGACTTTCGCTTTGGCCGCTACTAACGTGACTCGTATCGTACCGTCGCGATAACGGATACGCCAATAAGCTGCGGATGCGCATGCACTTTCACTCGCGTCACTAAAAATATGCAATTGACGATTTACTACACCCCCCGTAGGAGCATAACACCGCGGGAGATATAACCGTGATACATCCTCAACGGCTCGCAACCATCTCGTGAATTGGTCCTCGGCCTGCTCGGGAATCTCATCATCCCAACCGATTCTCTTCATCTGCCACAGGTCTTGTAGCAGAATCTTCGCGGTAATGGTAAGGTAGCTGAGCAGCCCTAGTGGATTGAAAACGGACATAACCGCGCTCAGCGCCTCCCTCTTAGTCGGTGGACGGTGTAGTAATTTAACGTCGTGCGGCACCCTATTCATAGACGTGTTAAACGTTAAAACATCTTTTTCCGCTAATAAACCTAATGTCCTACCGGGACCGTCTTGTGTAGCGCCTACCTCCTTAGGCTTACGTGCTAATAACTCTTCCGGTTTGTCGTTCAACAAAGCTACATGGTTCGAATTCCAACCTGCTAACGTAAAGCCTGCCTTGCTGTGTACCTCGGTGACCTGCCTAGCCGTTTCGATTGCCTCGTGCAACGTCGCGTAGCTGTCTAAATAATCGTCCATATAATGACTGTTGGTAATCGCGGGGCACGCGAATGTGTATCGGCATAAACGCGCGCGTTGTGGTCCCTAAAACTATGCGCAAGAAACGGTGAACTTCTCGCTCCGAATATCATAGAAGTCATTACGTACTCTTTCGGTGAACTACTACGATTGTTACCTCGCCATAAAAATAATTGCGCGGGTTGGTCGCGGCGGTCGATCTTAACACGCAAAAACATCTCTCTAATGTTCGCTGACACCGCTATCCCGTTTTCACGAAACCGAAATAATATACCCGGCAAATTACGCAACAAGTCAGGGCCGTCTAACAAATAATCGTTCAGACACTTGTCTGATGCGCGAGCTACTGCGTCGAATACTAGCCTCAGCTTTCCCGGCTTGTTCGGATTCCGTACAGCGAAGTGTGGCAGGTACCAGCTCTTCGGATCCTCTCGTTCTGATCCATCTTCCTCTCAATAGCTCGTAGTCTGCGTGCTGCCATATCATAACTCGGTGGCAGCTTGATGTCGTCGTCCCTCCATGGCAATCAGACTTGGTAGCGCTCGCCTATCTTTTTGACGGTGCGCTGGAATATGTCAACAGCGCGCTCATCGTCCCGTCGTGGCCTGCTCTTGAGCGAGATACCTATCGAGTCGATCTCATATTGCTTCTTGAGGAGATCGGTCAACTCCTCGTCCGGACTGACATACGTTTTGACGTCTTCTTCGTATCGTGTATTAACGTAAGATATATGTAGAACGTTTTCACTATTTTGCCTACATATAACACGAGGCGCGGTTCCCTGAACAACCCATCCCAATAACGTCCTAGCGGCAATGGGCTGCCTGTGACGTCCTATTCGTAAGTCCCGTGATACAATTAAATGCCAATTATCCGAACCTATAAGCACTTTAGGTTTAGCATTATTATAGCACACTGCGTTCGGTAAGCTACGTAAATGTTTCAACCGTAGATACTTCTTACCGACGGATTGCGAACCTACGTTTAAGTTGTTAATCGTACGAGCGTTTATCACATACGACTCGTTTCTCGTTTTACCGCGTATGCCTATTTTCACTACGCGACTATTAGCCTCTCTTTGGCTATCCGATAAACTTTGTATCGTCAGTGCCTCGTCGGCCCTTCCATGCCTAATTCACGAGCTAACTCACTATCTATTAACGAGATCGTAGATCCTTCGTCGAGGAGCGCGTAAGTTTCGATCTCTTTACCTCGCGGTCCGCGCACTATTATAGGACACACTTTTAACAACACTGTTTTATCGTTAGCCGTATTAGACGCGACGAGCACTTTTTCATCTAACAAGTCCCTCTGCGCTGTGTCCTCCCCTGGGCGTCCTTACTATATACGGGTAGTGCAGCGTCATAATGGGTCCCCTTTTCCGTTGGGGCTAACACTACGTCGACGCGGGGCTCGGGCTGAGACTGTCGGCTCCCCCCGCACAACCTCTATGTTATCTGACCACTGATCCACACGGCTCCTATTGTCCATATTATCGAGACTTTCCCTATCGGTTGCTTCTTGTAACTACGCAATGTCCCTAGCGTATTTCTTCTTGATTAAATCTTCTTGAATCTCTATCTGCTTTTTACGAATCGCGGCGAGCTCTTCTGCTGCGTTATATTCCAGTTGCCCAATTCTGGCTATCGCGCTAGCTGTCGTCCGAGCTGAACGAACGCGCGCGGTGCGGGCCTATGTACAGCGTCGATTACTACGGGCGCGGCAGCTTGCATCGTCAAACTAAATTCTGTTGCCGGAACATCTTCTACAATCGCGGCGAGTGTATCGGTACGCGGCGCGGTTGTACTGTTATCAAATTTATCACTTGTCGACACGGACATAACGGGACGCGGCGTCGCGGCGGCGGATACGGGCGCGGACGCGGGTATGGTTGCTGGCGTCGGCGCGGGCGCGGATGCCGACAGATAATCGAGTGGAGACGCGGGGGCTCCTTCGAACACGCGTACTCCTACCGGCGTTTCGTCGTCGTTCCTGGCTTTCTGGCTGCTTCTCGTCCTACGCATGGTCCCACGTTGCGGCTTCCGATCGTCTTCAAAAAGACGCACGTATGGGTTGCCGTTCCTACCACAAGGGGCGTTACCAGACGAATACCGTTTGGCACCGTTAGGTGGTATTCGTCCGGCCGCGTAAACGCGGTAGAAACTGGAAAGTTAGTCGTTAAAACGACTAACGACGTTGATGGTTGACGGAGATTCAGAAACAGGGAAAGATTTGAGATAATCTTCTATCTTCTTTCTTCACTGATGATCTTGATCTTCTGTTCTTCAATCCGGCGACGATGGACCAAATAAATGTAGGGGATGTGAGCTAAGTGGACTGTATTTATTTGTTTTTCTATTATATAGTATACGCTAGGGGTTACTATATTGTTGCAAATGAATTTAAATTAACCAATACTGATCCTAATTCTGTGACATCTGTCTGACTAAAGGGTTGAGTTGAAATTAAAGTGGTTAAAAATGAATTCACTTTATTTACAATTATTTACAATTATGCAGCATTTAACACTAAACTATTAGGGTTCTTGAGGGCTTCTTGCTTGCTTGTTCTTCCGATTGGGCCGCTTGCTGTCCCTCTTTTTTTTGCGCCCGAAGCAAATATGGGCAACCCTCCGGAAAGCGGGGGAGGGAGGTTGGGAATGCTCATAGCATACCACGCAGCCGGCTGCGTGGTTATGTGGTGACTTTTACCCACTAAACCCAACCTTTTAGGAATTGGCTTAACGATCTGGCTAGAGATCTCTAAGCCGTATACGAACGCGACCCTCCTTGGCAGAAAGGAGGGCGCAACCGGCGAACAGCCGCTTAGAAGAGTGCCTAACTAAGGCAGATTAAGGGATGTGTTATGTAAGCTCGGCCTGAGCCACCAGGAGGCAGTTCAGGTCAGCCGAAAGCTTGTTGGGGGGGTCCGAGAGAGAGTTTCTCGGTCTGCGCACACTATAGCGAGTATGGATAGGGGCTGCATAGGCAGCTGTCTCACGAATGAGATGATTTGGGTGGGACTCTGAGGCTTTGAAAAATCTCTCAGAGAGTGATTTAAGGAACTGCTGGATTGTTGGGAGCTCTAAGTCTCGATGTAGGTCGGCATTACGGACATAATAGGGCGAGTTAGTGGCCCTACGACAGAATAGATTTTGAACTATTTGGAGTTCATTTATAGCTTTGGGCTTAGCATGTGCGAAAATGGGGTCCGCGTAGGTCGTATACAGACCTTATATAGGGTTCGCTTGTTGCGGAGGGACATTTTACTGTGTCTGCCCAACATGCTGTTGAGCCTACCCATGTAAAAACGTGCGGTGCGAGTAACCTTCTTGATATGGGGCTCGAAAGTGAGCCTTGCATCAAGGGTGACGCCTAGGTATTTGGCTTTAGTTTGCCATGGGACAGGGGTTCCTAACATCCTGATTGGCGGAGTGGTGGTGAGACGACGTCGTTTATATTCGAAGCAATCGGCGGAGCTTTTCTCCGGGTTTACGTCGATACGCTATTTTTGGAACCAAGCTCCTAAGTCGCTTACTGACTTTTGGATCTTGTTCCGAATCTGTGGTAGTGAGTTGCCTTTAGAGTAAAGGGCTGTGTCATCTGCAAAGAGGGCTAGTTTAACACCATTCGACGGAATAGGGATGTCGTTGGTGAATAGTATGTATAGGAGGGGGAGCAAGCACAGAGCCTTGAGGGACACCGGCTTTTATTTGACGGGTAGAGGATAGCGTGCCTTCGTGTCTAAAACGAAAGGTACGATCCTTCAGATAGGAGGCTACAACGCGAACGAGACGGTCCGGGAGGCCTAAGTCGTACAGTTTGTAGATAAGGCCCTCGTGCCAGACTCTGTCGAATGCCTTGGCAATGTCAAAGAAGACCGCGATGGTTTTTTGACGGCGAGGGTAAAAACCGCTGAGGATGTATTCCACTATGCGGTGAACTTGTTGGGGGCACGAGTGTTTGGCTCGAAACTCGAATTGTTGTGGGATGACAAGAGGGTCGCCGTCTGTGGGAAACAAATGGCGCCTCAAGCGCACGAAAATGACTCGTTCGAAAAGTTTGCCCATGGCCTTGAGGAGGCTGATGGGACGGTGATTGGAGGGGAGGTGGTGAGGTTTGCCTGGCTTGGGAATGCCAATGACAGGTGGGAAAGTAACTGAATTCGAAGCAGGCGTTAAAGATAATGGCCAGTAAGGCGATTACCTGCCCCGGGAAGTGTTTGAGGGCTTGGTTGGAGATACCATCCGCACCCGGTGCTTTTTTAGGCTTAAGTCCTTTGATGGTAGATGAAATCTCATCTTTGGACACAGTGATAGGGTCAGAGGCGGTAGGGGGCGAGTTCCTGCGTCGGACCTCGTGCTCCACTAGTTGGATGTGTAAGGGGTCAGTGGGTTGTGAGCTAGGAGAGCATTGAGCGGCGACGCTGTCAGCGAAGCACTCAGCCTTTTCTTCGTCTTCGAAGGCAATGGAACCGTCGGAACGAGACAGAGGGGGAGTATGGGTTATAGCGTCTATCCGGAGGGCTCTCGCCATCCGGTAGTACGCTGTGTGGGAGGGAGAGATTTTCTCCATGAGATTGCCCTTTTCGTGGTCTCTGTAATCTTGGAGGCGGTAACGCAGTTTGCGTTGAAGGCGGTGGGCCGCGAGTCTATATTCGGGAGTGGGATAGCGTGCAGCTCTACGGAGGGCAGCTTTTTTGGCTTTTAACAGGTTGCTAATATCTAGGGGAAGACTAGTTTTAGCAACCGGGACAACTTTTTCATTCTCTTTAAGAGAGGATGCTATAAGTGAGGTGAGATTTTCGACCGCGGTGTCTATTTTCCCCGTACTGTCGAGGGCGCCGGAAGAAAGGGTTATGGGAGGGTCCGGAGAGTCTATAGCCGAGGCTAGAGACTTCTTGAAGCCCTTCCAGTTGGTGTAGGTTTTGGAAGTGGAAGTTGGAGATAGCTGATGACCAAGAAGGAGGGATACAGGACGGTGGTCGATCGGTGATCCTAGATCGTCGAGAGACTCGATTGCTCTAAGGTTAGACTACTAATTTATGTACTTACTAATTTACTTATATAATTGCTTCAATACTTACTTAAATTGTTTCCTATATACTTGCTTATATACTTAATTATATACTTACTTATATACTTACTTATATGCCTACTTATATACTCAATTATATACTTATACACTTACTTATATACCTGCTTATATACTTACTTGTATACTAACTGATATACTTGCTTATATAATTACTTATATACTTACTTATACACTTGCTTATATACTTGCTTATACACTTACTTATATACTTGTTTATATAAGCAAGTATATAAGTAAGTATGTAAGTATATAAGTGAGTATATAACCAAGTATATAGGTAAGTAAATAAGTGTGTTACTAATTATATTAGTAAGAATATATGTATATAATTAAGTATATAAGCAAGTATAAAGAAAAGTATTTTAAAGCTTACTGTTTATCAACATATATCCTTAACCATTGCCAATTTTATTAACTGCAGCCTTAGCCTCAGAGAATATCCCGACCACCTCAAAATAGGCTGTGTGAGACTTTCAAAAAGGACAAACACGACGATTACTCCAACTATCGACCAATATTGCTTTCTAATATTGATAAAATAGTTGAAAAAGTTATCTGTGAGCAGATTCATAATTTTTACCGCAAGCACGATGTCATAAACAAAAACCAGTACGGATTTCAAGCAGGTAAAAGTACTACGGACCTTCTATGTAAGTTTACAGATGAGGTAAACGAGCATTTGAACCTTAAAAAATGTGTACTGGCCTTGTTTATTGATTTTTCTCGTGCCTTCGACACGCTGCAACATCAACTCTTAATCCATAAACTGGATGATTGTGGTATCCGGGGTCCGTTACTTAATTGGTGTGGAAATTACCTCCAAAATCGTACATTTACGGTATGGTACGGTAAATTAAACAACGCGTTCAGTGACCCTAAGAATGTGACAGAAGGCACGGTCCAAGTATCAGTACTTGGCCCGTTGCACTTTTTATCTTATGTCAACTAGATGAATAACTGTCTGAAACACAGTTTCTATTACCAATTCGCAGATGATACGTGTCTTCTCGTTTCGGGTAAGGATATCTCAAATGCGTGTAATGCTCTCCAGGCCGATTTAGACATGTTGCTACGATAGTGCCATGACGTTGTTCTAGTGTTAAGTACCAATAAAACCAAACTCATGATTATCAAATCTCCATACATGAGGTATCCTACTCCAAAACCATTAATAATTGCTCATAATCACGACTGCCTCCATCAACTAGGAACTTGTCAATGCCCTACAATCGAAGTTGTGACCACACAAAAATACCTTGGTCTTATAATTGACTCAAAGTTTAACTGGAGCTACCACATTGAACATGTGTGCAAAAAGTTGCGTCAGTTTCTAGCCAATATAAAAATCCTAAAAAATTGCATACCCTTCAAAGTAAGACTTATGCTTTACAACTCCCTGGCTGAATCTTATATTCAGTATGGCTTGTCGAGCTATGGTCGGACGTACAAATCATATTTTAAAACAGATCTATGATCTTCAATTTAGTATTCTCAAAAATATTGTATCCCCTAATATACGTGTCCTATTGATTAAAACTACTTTTACGGATTTTATCGCGTTTAATTATACTTTTAATTATTTTTATTTTTAATTCCCGACGTTTCGGGTGCTTTCCAGCACCCATGGTCACGGGGGACTGAGGTGACTGACGTCCCGATATCATTGTTAAACTCGGAGTACCTTCAGCTTTTTTATTTATTGTTTATCGTCCGATCTACACAGTATGAACTTATGCTATCTTGAAGTCTTGCAGTTGTGTGCTTGGGGTTTTTTAATTTTATTGATTATAGGGTCCCAAACAGGTGGTAGTACCCAGCCTCCTTCTTTATTGAAATTAGGGTGTTTTTTAACCTCACGTTCCTACCATCCTTGGTAGGAATCGGTGTTCTTTCGCGAGGATTTGTGGTCTATCAAATCTGATGTAATGGTTGGGGCCGTCTAGGATATGATCACAAACTGCAGACTTCCCGGAACGTTGATGCTTCACATCAGCTATATGTTCTTTTACGCGGGTTCTAATTGATCTTTTTGTTTGTCCTATATAAGAGAGACTACATTCACAATCAAGCTTGTACACTCCTACATCTTGTAGAGGAATATGACACTTGACGGATGGTAGGAACTGACTAATCTTCTTCGGCGGCTTGTAGAATGTTCTAATAGAAGCTCGCTTCAAGATGTAGCCAATCTTGTCTGTGACACCTCTGACATATGGTAGTACAGCAGGCACACGCTCGTCTGTGGCCGGCTTCATTCGGTCACTGTGACGTGGCGCGGGACCCGAAGCTTGTTGTCGTGCAGAACTTGCTTGACGTGCTGAAGCTCGGCGGCCAGGTGTTTGCTGTTACAGATCCCTCGTGCTCTCTGTAACAAAGATTTGCCCACGGTAGCTAACTGTGAAGGATGGTGGTGAGATTCACCATTTAAATATCGGTTTGTGCGGGTCTTTTTTCTATACACAGTGTGACCTATGGTGATTTCGGATGACTTAACACATCTAGGAAAGGTAAGGAATTATTTGCCTCTAAATCCATAGTAAATTAAATTTTAGAGTTTATGGAATAAGATGTTCTAAAAATGCAGTTTCTTTGTCTGATGGTAAAATTGTGAAAGTATTGTCTACGTACCGCTTGTAGATCCTTGGTGTAACAGGTGCAGTAAGGAGGGCTTTCTCCTCAAAGTCTTCCATGAATATATCGGCGACAATGGGAGATTTTACCGTCGTAGCGTTCGAATGTAACTAGATTAAAAGCACACCCAAATGTTCGAATGGGTACTCATTCGGTGAGGTCGTTTTTTGTCACTGATTGTGTATCTAGTTTTTATTAGTGATCGATGAGTCCTATTAAACATCCTTAAATTAGAAAAAAACGTGGGTCACTCATGGGCAAAAAACTTTCGTATCTCTCAAGTTGGACCAAACTGCACACAGTGTGCAAATTTGAATAAGAATTAACTGACTCGAATGAAGTAATGTTATTTTCATGTAACAAACAACTTTTACTACAAACAAATTTACAAGATGAAATTAACTACGAGCCAGTGTAAGCAGTGTATGTAATGCAGTCCTACAACACTGTGGACTAAATTACATACACTGCTTTTCGTTACACCGTGCATGTCAGAAACAGCATGGTATTGAGCTCCGGTTCCCAACCAACGTAGAGCTATTTGTAATATTAATGTAGTTGACAGTGCAAGGTTTCTGTTTGTATATCTTTCTAAATGGCTAACCAAAATGTTAATTAATTGTTCCAATTTTTCAGCCTTAAGTCGAAACCTTTCATTAAATTTATAGGTCTTCTCCATATGACCGTAGTCAATTCTTGTTCTATATGTTCTTGGTTCCATTATTCTAATATTTTCATCATCGCTTGAGTCAATTGACCACATTTTGAATAGCACAATCAAATTTAAAAAAACATTACAGTACTACTTATGACACTTGTAAGACGTAATGGAGAGCCGCCTGACACTTTGGATTTGCTATGATTTTCTACAAATTGTAACTTACAAGGGATTTTTGATGAACAAAATCACGAATACAGGTGTAAAAGTATACTTGTGAAATAAATAATGACCCTTGTAACTAGAGCCGTGGTAGCTCAGATGGTTAACGCTCGCTGTAAATATAACAGAACGCGAGTAACCCGGGTTCGAGCCCCGCCGGCACCAATGAAATTGTTAATTGCAATTTTAAGTGCTGATTTACCACGTGCTCGGCGGTGAAGGAAAACATCGTGAGGAAACCTGCATGTCTGAGGAATAAGAAAAAAAAATATTTCGAAGACATGTGAAGTTCGCCAACACGCATTGGGGCAGCGCGGCGGACACTTCCTTGCCCTAAAACCCCCTCAGAAATGAGGGGAGGCCTGTGCCCAGCAGTGGGACGTATATAGGCTGTAACTTTACTTTTTACTTTACTTGTAACTTGTAATTCACATATGTAGTTTTGATAAACACATATTTGTAATATTTAAGTTCTTTATTATAATTAATAATTTTACAGGAAAATTGCTTGTAATACAAGAAGATTGTAAATTTTGATAAACAATGCACAGATCTGATACCAAATGCGCTAATGCCACAAACTAGCTAATGCGCTAAAACTTAAAACCACAGAACACTAGTACACTCCTAAAACGGCAACCCATGTTGCCACATTCAGGCCTCTGTCACTCTTGCTACCTGCGTGAAATAATTACCTAAAATCGCAAGTCACCGATGTAATACGCAGTCGAGGCTAGGGCGTTCTAGGCGATTAAATGTTAAAGATTTTTACGCTGTTTACGAAAATAATTTTTTGTAAATATTTGTTGGAATAGTTTTTGTTTAGTGTTTAGTATATTTGATTGTAAGATTAAATAGTTATAAAGTTTTAATGTAATTTAAAAATTATACATATATATGTGGCGTAACTCGCTTCACTTAGACCTACGCAAATCCGCTACGCGCATGAAGATTAAGCCACACGCTTATATCACGCCACAACCAGGGAATAATGCAAATCATCGATAAGATAAGACACCGCGCCTTCAACGGAACGCGAGAATGTGCGAAGTTCATTCCACCTGCAACCGGCATAGTAACAGGACGCGACGCATTACTTATATCAATTAACTTACATTGTTCTCGTAGTTAATTTCATCTTGTAAATTTGTTTGTAGTAAAAGTTGTTTGTTACATGGAAATAACATTACTTAATTCGAGTCAGTTAATTCTTATTCCTATCCTCCATTAGTATTCGTTAGTTTACAATATAACGTATTCGAACACAACATTGGGCGTGGTCTTCACATCGGTCCCACATTTGAATACAACGTTGGGGCTTGGCCCTACAATTGGTGATCCCACGTTTGGATTTGTGAACCATACAATTGGTGACCCCGCATTTGGATTGGTGACCCGTCGACAAAGCCGAAATAACGGTAAATTGAGCTACGCATCGTACGGCATCAACGATTTAGCTTCAAAACAACGTGGTGATATCATTATTTTTTTTATTTTGATATTGTGCTATGATGGATGAACCGAGTTTAGTCAACGTCACCGATCAGAAAGATTTGACTCCCGCAGAAATTTTGAGAGTTGGTGTTAGAGTACCCCAATTCCTGGCCGATGAGCCTGCCTTATGGTTCGCGCAAATTGAAGGCCAGTTCCTATTATCCAGGATCACGAATGACGAGACAAAATTCTACTACGTAGCCGCGCAACTAGAACCTCCATACGCTAGGGAAGTTAAGGATATTATTACTAACCCACCTAGAACCGATAAGTACCTACATTGAAAACGGAACTAATACGTCATCTTTCAGTATCGTAGGAGAAGCGCCTCCAACAATTGCTCAACCACGAAGAGCTTGGAAACCATCGCAGTTCCTACGCCACCTGTAGAATCTAGCCGGAGCATCTGCAGCATCAGACGTCATTAAAACATTATGGTCGAATCGTTTACCCATTAATGTATAAACTGTGATTGCTTCTCAGATCAGACTTATCGTTGGAGAAACTAGCCGAACTCGCAGACAGGGTGTACGAGATCGCGCCAGTGAGCCCTCAAGTTGCCAGCACCTCTACTAGGACGCCGGAAAATCGTGACACTATGGCCAGGCAGATAAGTGACCTAACGAGGCAAGTAGCACTTCTCACTACTCAACTCAACAGGCAACAACGTTCCCGCTCATACTCAAGATCGCGATCCAACTCAAGGAAACCCAGACCCAAAAAGTTTCTACCGGATCACCAGCACTGCTTTTACCATTACACATATGGGCACAAAGCAAACAAGTGTAAGCAGCCTTGCACATTAAAAGGCGAAAACTTACAGGGGTGTCGCAAGTAACGGCCAACGACTACCCCTCTTCAACAGGCCGTTTATTCATCTCTGATCGGACATCAAAAATGCAGTTCCTCGTGGACACTGGTTCAGACCTGTGTGTTTTTCCCCGGTCAGCAGTCAAGACGCCCTGCTATAAATCCAGGTATGACCTCATAGCTGCTAACAACACAGTCATACACACCTACGGACCGATAACGCTACATCTCAATCTGGGATTGAGACGGAATTTCACAATAGCCGATGTGGCACGACCGATCATTGGAGTTCACTTCCTCAGCCACTACAATTTACTCGTCGACTGTAGGAATCAACAATTAGTTGACAATGTCACTACTCTCTCGGTCAACGGAAGACATCGCTTCGGTGAAGTCAGTCACCGGAGAAACCGAATTTCACCAAATACTGCGTGAATTCCCCGAGATAACTCGCCCTCCAGGTATGCACTTACCATGCAAACATAACTTTCTGCACCACATCAGGATGACTCCAGGACCTCCAGTAGCCAGTAAGCCTCGACGCCTGGATCCACTTCGCATGCAAGCTGCGAAGCAGGAGTTCTCAGACCTGCTCGCCAGCGGCATAGCCAGACCATCGGAAAGCGCTTGGTCTTCTCCGCTGCACATGGTAAGAAAAAAAGATGATAGTTGGAGACCATGTGGAGACTACAGAGCACTGAACAATAGAACTATACCTGATCGATATCCCATCCGTCATATCCACGACTTCTCACATCAACTTACAGGCTGTTCTATCTTTTCTACCATTGACTTAGTCAAGGCGTACAATCAGATTGCTGTCAATCCAGATATCATGAAAACGGCAATCACGACTTCATTTGGATTGAACGAATTCCCGTTCATGAACTTTGGCTTAAGAAACTCAGCACAAACCTTTGTAGCGGCGCTGTCGTCGCGCCACTAGCACACCGAAACACACCGAAGCCTAAATCACGCTATCAACATTCCGAATCATGAACAGTATATATAGAACATCTCCGAACTATCACACGGAGTGTGAGCCGCTCCCCGGGCAGAACACCTTGCCCGGCGGGAGATCTCCCCTTTTCCTTCTACGGCCACAGTGGTGACCCCGACGTGATCTGAACACGCAACCAACAACCTTCGGAAACTTCAAGCTTCATCATCGTCATTGAATACCCCACCCATTCGCTCCCGAGCAGATATCGTCTGCAGTCTTCATATCCTGCAAGCCATCTAGCTTCACAAGGTTCATCGCAGCACTGGAATAAAAATGCTTCCTGTTCCTTCAAGCTACTCTCTGCGCTATACAGTGTTCGGCACGGCTCTGAGCCTTACTGCTCGCCTCTGCTTCACGGCACTCTCGCAGATTACTTGCCTTCTTCTCGACTCACCGCAGACTACAAGGCAATCCACTGGCATTTGCACATTCGTCGGCAACGAGGCGGCACTATCGACCTCCGGTCTGAGCAGGGTGATGTAGCGGCGCTGTCGTCGCGCCACTAGCACACCGAAACACACCGAAGCCTAAATCACACTATAAACATTCCGAATCATAAACAGTATATATAGAACATCTCCGAATTATCACACGGAGTGTGAGCCGCTCCCCGGGCAGAACACCTTGCCCGGCGGGAGATCTCCCCTTTTCCTTCTACGGCCACACCTTCCAGAAGTTCATTGACGAGGTGTTGCAAGGACTCGATTTCTGCTACGGATACATAGATGATCTTAGTATTTTCGTCATCAATTCAAGAGCACCAGAACAATCTGCGGCAACTCTTCGAACGCCTAAAGCAGTACGATGTATTGGGAAACACTGCCAAGTGTACACTTGGCCAACCAAAGTCACGTTCCTGGGATACCACGTGTCAACTGCAGGTACTAAACCACTTGATTCCAAAGTCGAAACCATCAGGCAACCACGTTCCAAAAACCGTCAAAGAACTAAGACGTTTCTTAGGCATGCTAAACTTTTACCGTCGCTTTATTCCCAACGCAGCCCAACTTCAAGCACCGCTGAATGACGTTTTCAGTGGCTCAAAAATCAAAGGGTCTCATCCGATAGACATGACTCCGCAATTACTTCGAGCATTCGAAGACTGTAAGGAATCACTATCTCAAGCAACTCTTCTTGCTCATCCCGACCCAGCTGCAGAACTAGCAATAGTGACAGACGCATCTGAAACTGCCATAGGCGCCGTCCTTCAACAACGGAAAGGTAAGGATTGGCAACCACTTGCTTTCTATTCTCATAAGCTCAGCAACGCACAGAGGAAGTACAGCCCCTACGACAGAGAGCTGTTGGCTGTTTACGAAGCCATTAAGTACTTCCGTCACATGGTTGAGGCCAGAATATTTACAATATTCACCGTACAATTTTAAACAATCATTACCGCCGTCCTTCAACAACGGAAAGGTAAGGATTGGCAACCACTTGCTTTCTATTCTCATAAGCTCAGCAACGCACAGAGGAAGTACAGCCCCTACGACAGAGAGCTGTTGGCTGTTTACGAAGCCATCAAGTACTTCCGTCACATGATTGAGGCCAGAATATTTACAATATTCACCGTACAATTTTAAACATTCATTATAGCCTATCAAACGTCAACTTAAGCCGCTCTCATGAATTATAGCTTGCCACACATGGCAACAGGTTGGCAACCATATTATTTTTATTTAGAGCTTTTATCACAAAATGCTGCTGCCCATCTCTCATTTCACTCACTTCCACTTACAATTAATTGTGGCACTTATTGTACTTGGCTAGTTATTTCATAAATATAATTGAGGGTTGGATTTAGAATCGTTTGGCAGAAATTTGGGGGGAGTAAGGTGTTTTATTTGGTAGAGGTTTGGTCCCCGATTATAATAATACCACTCACATTAAAAGGTAATGCACCATTATCGAGAAAATAAATAAAAACTATTATAACCTAAAATGTGTAAAGTATGGAAAATGATAAATTTTTTATTATTAACTGACTTTACGGCTCTGGGTTCTATCCCTTCTGAGAAACAATTATATGATATTACTGTAAAAGCTGGACGGCATTTCTACACAGTTGGTTATGCAGATGATCTGACAATACTGGTAAGACAGCAAGCATTGTGTGCGACCTGACCCAAGCGGCTCTCCGTATTGTGGAGAGATGGTGCAGGGAATATGACCTAACCATTAATCCAAATAAAACGGTTATAGTAATGTTCACACAAAAACAAATGCTGAATAACTATCATCTTCCAAGTCTTTTCAGCACAAAACTCCAACTATCTTCCGAGGTAAAATACCTAGGTCTTACCTTGGACAGTAAACTTAACTGGAACAAACACTTAGAAAATTTTCTGGCAATGCAGAAACATAATTGGCAAATGATGGGGTTTAATGCCAAAAATTATACTGTGGCTGTACAAAACTGTAATTTGGCCCATGATCACATACGGCTCTCTGGTATGGTGGACCAAAACCAATGAAGCCACCACTATACAAAAGCTTCAGCATTACCAGAGATTAGCTTGTATGGCTGCCACGAGCTGCATAAGGACTACACCAACAGCAGCTTTGGAGGCTCTGCTGGAGCTAACACCGCTTCATCTACATATACAACAAGAAGCAAATTTAGCTGCCATTAGACTCAAGACCCTAAATCTTTTAAGTAAGAGTAGAGTCCCCCATACAGATATAATAGATAGAATTTACTCAAAAATTCTTATCTTACAAGCCAAGTATGATAGGATCTCAAAACAATTTATATTCGATAAGAAGTACAGGATACAATTGAAGGAAACTGACCATCTGGAAGGATTGGGTCCAAGAGAGCTCAAAGTTTTCACAGATGGCTCTAAGACAAATGAAGGTGTGGGGTCTGGGGCTTTCTCTGAAGACCTTAATATCCACATATGTACACCGCTGGGTACCCACAACACAGTCTTCCAGGCTGAATGCATGGGTATCATCCAAGCATGGCCGTATCAATAGATGCTAGGAAGGTGAAAGACATCTCCATCAGAATAATGACCGACAGTATGGCGGTACTACAAACTCTGAGTTGCAATGTGACGAACTCGGGACTGATATACGAGTGCCATCAACGTTGAATGAGGTATGTAAGCACAACAATGTGACTCTGCAATGAATCAAGGGAGACAGTGGATCTAGAGGCAACGATGCAGCAGATGAACTGGCCAGAAGGGGATCGGCCCTACCAATAATACCAGTCCCCTTTGGCTATGTTGGTTCACTGGTACGTAGATACTTCAATAATTTACACACTCAGCTTTGGAAAAATTTAGTAGACTGTAGATAAGCTAGGGAGGCCCTACCTGAAATAAACAGTCGTCTAACCAAGGTTCATAGTAACAAGTGCTATCACAGGACATGGCTCTTTTAACAAACATTAGTTCACCATAGGTGTTACTGACAGCCCCCTGTGCAGGGCATGCATGGGAGAGGAAGAAATGGCGGCTCACGTGTTGCTAACATGTCCATAAGTCGCTTCATACAGGCCTAAACATCTCGGCACGCCGGGATCGCTCTCCGAAGTTGCTTGCAACATCAAGGGACTGCTGAGCTTCTTCGGGGAGATATCATGGCTCGTATAAGCATATTATTCCTGCCCACACGCAAAATACGCGCTTAGACGTGGAGTTGCGGAAAACAGCCCGTCGTAAACTAACTAAAGCTGGACGGCATACAGACTTTTGTGGCTGTGCCGGGAGCAAAGGCAACCTGACTATAGATATCTGATCTGATCGAATCTGTACTAAAACTAAATCAGCATGCCCCGAATCCACATAGTCTTGTCTGCCCTACTCTTAAAGTGTTTTTGTAAAGCCATAGGCAGCCCGTCGTAGCAAATCGTAGGCACCTGTGCGCGCCATAGTGTCCTTAATATTGTATTATATATTATGTTTATAATTTAAAGTAATTATAAAAGCTAACAGGTTCCTTGTGTGGGTGTGTCGCATATTGGTGTTTTGTTGAGTGCAAGAGCGAATGAAGCAAGCTCACCACTTAGGACACCCCAATTCGGACAGGTTAGGTTAGAAGGGGATTGCAGGGTCGAGTGAGCGCAACTCTACAACTCCCCCCGCCTCCCTCTCCACCACCTCCCACCCCCTTATTTCATTTTGAGTTATCATTTGAGGTTAGTTCTATGGGATTTTCTTTTTGATTTTTCTCAAGAACGGTGCATTACCATTTAATGTGAGTGGTATTATTATAATCAAGGACCAAACCTCTACAAAATAAAACACCTTACTTCCCCAAATTCCTGCCAAATGATTCCAAATTTCAACCATAATTGATGTTGATATGGATGTGTGGTGTGGTTATGAGCTTATTGCAGGTGACTCAAGGCAGTGCCTTGAGGCAATCTATGGGGTAGACTTAAACCATTTTAGCTGGAAGCTGGTCATAGCTGATTATACACTATGTCAAAAAAAAATTAATTTCAATTTTAAATAAGGAATACGGGAGAAAAATGAGCACACCGTCCACCTGATGGTAAGTGGATGCATAGACATCTACAAATCTGAAACACAACAAAGATGAAATGCCTAGCTTGAGTTGTAGTGCTGAAGGCTAATCTAGCATTGCACATGTGTGGCCTACATATAATTTTTTTGTGTGTGGATGATTGTCCTTGTGCAATTTATGTATGGAAACTGCCTCGACAATATGGGAGAAAATCCTAGTGTGGTGGTAACATTTTTAAACGAGAAAAGAAAAGAAATAGAACTCGAATATTTATAGTAAATTAATATTGATTTAATATTTATCAGGTTATGGACTTGGTGCAGCTGTTGGTTTATTCACATCCTCCCTTATGCCAAATGTAACAGATCCAACGGCACAGCAAACTCAAATGGCAAGGGAAATATTGAGAGAGATGAAGGGTGCCATGTTAAGCTATGCCAAAAATTTTGCCATTCTTGGAGCTGTATTTTCTGGTGTAGAATGCTGTATCGAAAGTGCTAGAGGAAAATCAGATTGGAAGAATGGGACATATGCAGGTGGTTACTGGAGGACTTATTGGATTAAGAGGTAGTAAACTTTTGTTTTCAAATATCTTAATAAGTTTTCTGTAAATTAAAAGTAATAATTTTCTGTGATATATAACCAACCGAATATTTACTTTTTTTAAGTTTTATAAGGGAAAAGAAAGGATAATTTCCCTTTCTTTTCCCTTATGAAAATTAGTTATGAAAACCAGTTACCGTCTAGAAATAATCCTCTTTAGGCTCTTATTTAATCCTTTCCTTGTTGTAAGATTAAAGAATGATTAAAATAATTTGTAGTATATTTTAGGAAGCCCGGATGTCGTGTGATGATGATGTGAAAAATCCATTACCCCATTTCGTCCTGTGAGAGCTTGTGAGAGCTGATTACAGTAAATGCCAGCAAAATCTTAGAGATTACTAGAAATAGCAGTATTATTATTTAATTTAGATAAAAACATAAAAACACTCACGCCTGTCACCCATAGGGGTAGGCAGAGACTACAGACTTACATTTGGCACGATCCTGACACATTCATTTAGATTCGATATATAATATATATTATATATCAAGATGAAGAATTGCAGCAAAGGTACGAGACATTGGTACTGTGATAGTCAATTTGCTAATCAAACGTGATGATTAAGGCAAATTTTCTCTATAAAGCAGTGGACTTTTACCTGCTGATAAATATGTGCAAAAGACATTTCAGGTAGACCATTTTTTTGTGTGAGCAGCTATGCAGGTCTAGGGAAGGAGACCAGTATCACTGCGACCTAAAAGATCTAAGGTAGACCATGACGCTGCAGTTAAATATATGTGCCATTATATTACTTTTATTTCTAGAATTAAGTACATAAGTTATTTATTTCATAGTCATGCTGTTATCACCATGTTGTATGAATGCGGATGCACTAATCATACATTTGTTTTTAAAAGTAAAAACTAAAGTGACGAATGAATTTAAAGTCCACCTAGTGGTAAGTGGTTACTGCAGTCCAGGGACACCTGCAGCCATCTTCAAACAAAGAAAGCTACAGACGCATTGTCTCCTTTGAGGACAATATTGTCCCCTTCAGGCCAGATCACAGCATTTCTTTACTTTATAGCTTCTCTTAATAAAATTCTGCCAAATCACAATAAAATATACACTAATTTATTTCATCAAAACTATTAGCTTTAAATAAATATTATGTCAATTTTCAGGTGGACTCAAAGCTGGATTGTTTGGAGCTGCCGGTTTTGCTGCCTTCTCTACTGTAATAGACTACTATATGCATCAACGGGGATCTTAAGTGAAAATAGTTTTCTTATTCATATTGTTACAAATATTATGTATTGTTAAATAGTAAATCAAACACTGCATTATTTGGTTTTATTAAATTAATTGTGTATCTGGCAGTATGGTAGTCGCAGCTAAATAAAATTATGTGGAGTGATACTAGACTTAGCTTTTCCTGAAGTCCTACAACATATTTTATAAACCCGAAATTTCGGCCTGGATACCAAAGATTCAAAAAGTTAGATGCGCCCTTACCATAGTATGATCACTCCGAAATGTGTTTATTCTCAAATGAGTGAGCTGACTCATTTCAAATTAGTGCTCATTTGTGTTCAGTGACAGCCAGATGTTGCACATTGGAACTAACGCACTGATTTCACCAAAAAAAAAAAAAACTCTGTGTGCCTTTTGATAGTGCAATAATAATTCTAGAAACACAAATATAGCCCAAGTTGTATTATTTCACTCATAAATATCTATATCTTATTAAATATTGAATTTATTTTATAACGATGTCAGAAAATACCACGAAATAAATACGGGCAAACGAAAACTGTGCCACAGAGAAAGAAGTATACACAATTTCCGTAAAATAATAAGAGATGACAGTATTGTCTCAGTACTCTTCTATTAACCAATTTAGTTAGATACTCAGATGTACTATGGAAGCGGTTTACAAAGGGATCATCTAAAAATAGACAGATAAAGATATCAGATCAGATAAAAATAGTTAAGTTGGAGAGGTCTCGTCTAGTGAAGTCAACACTCCGTCCCCCTCGTGCGCTAATCCAGGGTCCCGAAAACTTTCAGCTCGAATTACAAAACCGTTTTCAGTGCCTAGAAGACTGCAATACAGTGGACGATATGAATGACAAGCTCGTGGAAACTGTCCATGCGATCGGAGCTAAGTTCTGCAAGACCCGCCGCAGAAGAACACAAAAACTCTCCGACCACACTCTTAATCTCATGGATGTTAGACGGGCGATGAAGCTGCAGTCGTCAGCAGATTTGACAGCATACAGGCAGAGAGAACAGACAGATCTCCAAATGCATGCGGCAGGACTTACGCAACTTCAATACAGCTCGTATTGAAGAAGCGATTGAGCGGAAACAGAGCTCTAAAGTCTTTGCCAGAGATCTGTCTGCCAGTAAGAACCAACTGTCAAAGCTGAAGACTGAGTGTGGCAGCATCGTTTCCGGGACACCTGAGTTTCTGAGTGAGATTAATAGGTTCTATGGGCAGCTGTACACATCATCGTTGGAGCCACACGCTAGTGTGAATAACGATCCAAGAGCAAGTCTTATCCGACACTATTCCGATGATATCAGAGTACGAAACCTATCCAACTGCAGAGAGGTGTAAGACAGGGTGACGTTATTTCCCCGACACTCTTCACCGCTGCATTGGAAGACGTTTTCAAGCTACTGGACTGGAAAGGATACGGTATTAACATCAATGGCGAGTACATCACTCACCTTCGATTTGCCGACGATATAGTCCTTATGGCAGAATCGCTAGAGGAATTAAGCACTATGCTCAATGACCTCAATGGTGTCTCCCAACGGATAGGTCTTAAGATTAACATGGACAAAACAAAGATCATGTTTAATGTCTATGTCACACCTATGCCTGTAGTTGTTGGGAGCACTAAGCTCAAAGTTGTTGACAAGTACGTTTACCTGGGACAAATAGTCCGATTAAGTAAGTCCAACTTCAACCGAGAGGTCAATCGACGGATTGAACTCGGCTGGGCAGCGTTAGGGAAATTACGACACATTTTCTTGTCAGGTATACCTCGAAACTTGAAAACTAAGTTGTACAACCAGTGCGTGTTGCCAGTGATGACCTACGGAAGCGAGACGTGGTCCTTCACTGCTGGCCGTATTAGGACGCTCAAAGTCGCTCAGCGAGCTATGAAGAGGGCTATGCTCGGGGTTTCTTTGCGTGATAAACTTAGAAATGAGGATATCCGCAGTAGAACCAGAATGACCGACATAGCCCAACGGATTAGTAAGCTGAAGTGGCAATGGGCCGGCCATATAGCTCGAAGAACCGACAACCGTTGGGGTAAAAAGGTTCTCGAGTGGCAGCCTCGTACCGGTAGGTGAAGTGTAGGGCGACCCCCCACTACATGGAGTGACGACCTGGTAAGACATGCAGGAAGTCGATGGATGCAGGTGGCTCAGGACCGTGCTATGTGACATACCTTAGGGGAGGCCTATGTTCAGCAGTGGTCTTGTGAAGGGCCTGTAATGATGATGATGATGATGATTAAAGCTTAGAGGATTAATATAATGAAAAGCCAAACAGCTACATAATACCATAATGCAAAAGGGAGATAAATTAATTAGCACATCAGCAAAAGTTTGGTCCGAGAATACCAAAACGAGAGACTCGCTAGTGTTTTTTATCACACTGCGCTGCCAAGTAATATCAAATTTTCCGCCTCCACTAGATATTTTTAGCACTTAGATATTTACAAAAAACCGCTATTACACCCTAGAATTGCACCAGTGCCCTATTTATCAAAACTCACAAGTGTACTTGTTTACAAGTTACACTTTACAAGAAAGCTTTTACAAGTTCGTGTAAATTACGTTTATCAAAAAAAATCTACAGGGCTTGTAAAATTTAACACTTGAGGGTTCTACTTGTAAGTTCTAAAATCAATGTACTCTTATATTCTTCTCCATTCTTTTCCGGTTCTTTGAGATACATGGCCGGCTTATTACCCCTTCGGCTTATTGGTCCAGTGGATATAAACTTTTTACTCTGGTTCCTCAATTATTTAAAAATATGACAAATAACTCCACAATAAATAACTTAAACATGGAAACTTTTTGTTCAGAACTCCAATAGCATTTTCAATAACTCGCCGAGTCGATTTATGAGCATTAAGAAATTTGATATTTGCTTCATCGTTGCCATCTATTACTATAGGAGTAATGAGCCATTCATTCAGAGGGTACGCAGAGTCTCCAAGGAGAACCCCTTGTGCAATAGGTCTCCAGTCATTTTCAAATTGCTCATATAACTGACTGTTTCTTAAAACTACTGTCATGGGTCCTTCTGGGCCAATTAGCATAGGAATAATAAAACTTTTTGTCAAAACCGCACACAACGAAACAGTTAATAAAATGATTTCCGTGTTGATCTACGAATACTTTTTCATGTTGATGTGGGGCATCAATTTTTATCAAGGTACCATATAGACGGCCAAAAATTAATGGCATTCCTTGCAACATACGAAAATTCTGTACTACCTCCTGCATATTATTCGGCCATTTAACATAGTTTTCAAACATTACGGTATTGATGCTTGTACAACTTAGTTTTCAAGTTTTGAGGTATACCTGACGAGAAGATGTGTCGTAATTTCCCTAACGCTGCCCAGCCGAGTTCAATCCGTCGATTGACCTCTCGGTTGAAGTTGGACTTACCTAATCGGACTATTTGTCCCAGGTAAACGTACTTGTCAATAACTTTGAGCTTAGTGCTCCCAACAACTACAGGCATAGGTGTGACATAGACATTAAACATGATCTTTGTTTTGTCCATGTTAATCTTAAGACCTATCCGTTGGGAGACACCATTGAGGTCATTGAGCATAGTGCTTAATTCCTCTAGCGATTCTGCCATAAGGACTATATCGTCGGCAAATCGAAGGTGAGTGATGTACTCGCCATTGATGTTAATACCGTATGCTTTCCAGTCCAGTAGCTTGAAAACGTCTTCCAATGTAGCGGTGAAGAGTGTCGGGGAAATAACGTCACCCTGTCTTACACCTCTCTGCAGTTGGATAGGTTTCATACTCTGATATCATCGGAATAGTGTCGGATAAGACTTGCTCTTGTATCGTTATTCACACTAGCGTGTGGCTCCAACGTTGATGTGTACAGCTGCCCATAGAACCTATTAATCTCACTCAGAAACTCAGGTGTCCCGGAAACGATGCTGCCACACTCAGTCTTCAGCTTTGACAGTTGGTTCTTACTGGCATACAGATCTCTGGCAAAGACTTTAGAGCTCTGTTTCCGCTCAATCGCTTCTTCAATACGAGCTGTATTGAAGTTGCGTAAGTCCTGCAACATGCATTTGGAGATCTGTCTGTTCTCTCTGCCTGTATGCTGTCAAATCTGCTGACGACTGCAGCTTCATCGCCCGTCTAACATCCATGAGATTAAGAGTGTGGTCGGAGAGTTTTTGTGTTCTTCTGCGGCGGGTCTTGCAGAACTTAGCTCCGATCGCATGGACAGTTTCCACGAGCTTGTCATTCATATCGTCCACTGTATTGCAGTCTTCTAGGCACTGAAAACGGTTTGTAATTCGAGCTGAAAGTTTGCGGGACCCTGGATTAGCGCACGAGGGGGACGGAGTGTTGACTTCACTAGACGAGACCTTTCCAACTTAACTATTTTTATCTGATCTGATATTTTTATCTGTCTATTTTTAGATGATCCCTTTGTAAACCGCTTCCATAGTACATCTGAGTATCTAACTAAATTGGATAATAGAAGAGTACTGAGACAATAGTGTCATCTCTTATTATCTTACGGAAATTGTGTATACTTCTTTCTCTGTGGCACAGTTTTCGTTTGCCCGTATTTATTACGTGGTATTTTCTGACATCGTTATAAAATAAATTCAATATTTAATAAGATATAGATATTTATGAGTGAAATATCACAACTTGGGCTATATTTGTGTTTCTAGAATTATTATTGCACTATCAAAAGGCACACGATAGCATTTGGAGTTTTTTTTTTTTGGTGAAATCAGTGCGTTAGTTCCAATGTGCAACATCTGGCTGTCACTGAACACAAATGAGCACTGATTGCAAATGAGTCAGCTCACTCATTTGAGAGTAAACACATTTCGGAGTGATCATACTATGGTAAGGGCGCATCTAACTTTTTGAATCTTTGGTATCCAGGCCGAAATTTCGGGTTTATAAAATATGTTGTAGGACTTCAGGAAAAGCTAACTGAAGCTAAGCTAAGTAAGTAATCACTCCACATAATTTTATTTAGCTGCGACTACCATACTGCCAGATACACAATTAATTTAATAAAACCAAATAATGCAGTGTTTGATTTACTATTTAACAATACATAATATTTGTAACAATATGAATAAGAAAACTATTTTCACTTAAGATCCCCGTTGATGCATATAGTAGTCTATTACAGTTGAGAATGCAGCAAAACCGGCAGCTCCAAATAATCCAGCTTTGAGTCCACCTGAAAATTGACATAATATTTATTTAAAGCTAATAGTTTTGATGAAATAAATTAGTGTATATTTTATTGTAATTTGGCAGAATTTTATTAAGAGAAGCTATAAAGTAAAGAAATGCTGTGATCTGGCCTGAAGGGGACCATATTGTCCTCAAAGGAGACAATGCGTCTGTAGCTTTCTTTGTTTGAAGATGGCTGCAGGTGTCCCTGGATTGCAGTAACCACTTACCACTAGGTGGACTGTAAATTCATTCGTCACTTTAGCTTTTACTTTTAAAAACAAATGTATGATTAGTGCATCCGCATATAACAGCATGACTATGAAATAAATAACTTATGTACTTAATTCTAGAAATAAAAGTAATATAATGGCACATATATTTAACTGCAGCGTCATGGTCTACTTTAGATCTTTTAGATCGCAGTGATACTGGACTCCTTCCCTAGACCTGCATAGCTGCTCACACAAAAAAATGGTCTAGGTACCTGAAATGTCTTTTGCACATATTTATCAACAGGTAAAATTCCACTGCTTTATAGAGAAAATTTGCCTTAATCATCACGTTTGATTAGCAAATTGACTATCACAGTACCAATGTCTCGTACCTTTGCTGCAATTCTTCATCTTGATATATAATATATATCGAATCTAAATGAATGTGTCAGGATCGTGCCAAATGGAAGTCTGTAGTCTCTGCCTACCCCTCTGGGTGACAGGCGTGAGTGTTTTTATGTTTTTATCTAAATGAAATAATAATACTGCTATTTCTAGTAATCTCTAAGATTTTGCTGGCATTTACTGTAATCAGCTCTCACAAGCTCTCACAGGACGAAATGGGGTAATGGATTTTTTACATCATCATCACACGACATCCGGGCTCCCTAAAATATACTACAAATTATTTTAATCATTCTTTAATCTTACAACAAGGAAAGGATTAAATAAGAGCCTAAAGAGGATTGTTTCTAGACGGTAACTGGTTTTCATAACTAATTTTCATAAGGGAAAAGAAAGGGAAATTATCCTTTCTTTTCCCTTATAAAACTTAAAAAAGGTAAATATTCGGTTGGTTATATATCACAGAAAATTATTACTTTTAATTTACAGAAAACTTATTAAGATATTTGAAAACAAAAGTTTACTACCTCTTAATCCAATAAGTCCTCCAGTAACACCACCTGCATATGTCCCATTCTTCCAATCTGATTTTCCTCTAGCACTTTCGATACAGCATTCTACACCAGAAAATACAGCTCCAAGAATGGCAAAATTTTTGGCATAGCTTAACATGGCACCCTTCATCTCTCTCAATATTTCCCTTGCCGTTTGAGTTTGCTGTGCCGTTGGATCTGTTACATTTGGCATAAGGGAGGATGTGAATAAACCAACAGCTGCACCAAGTCCATAACCTGATAAATATTAAATCAATATTAATTTACTATAAATATTCGAGTTCTATTTCTTTTCTTTTCTCGTTTAAAAATGTTACCCCCACACTAAGATTTTCTCCCGTATTGTCGAGGCAGTTTCCATACATAAATTGCACAAGGACAATCATCCACACACAAAAAATTATATGTAAGCCACACATGTGCAATGCTAGATAAGCCTTCAGCACTACAACTCAAGCTAGGCATTTCATCTTTGTTGTGTTTCAGATTTGTAGATGTCTATGCATCCACTTACCATCAGGTGGACGGTGTGCTCATTTTTCTCCCGTATTCCTTATTTAAATTGAAAAATTGAAATTAAATTTTTTTTTGACATAGTGTATAATCAGCTATGACCAGCTTCCAGCTAAAATGATTTAAGTCTACCCCATAGATTGCCTCAAGGCACTGCCTTGAGTCACCTGCAATAAGCTCATAATCACACCACACATCCATATCAACATCAATTATGGTTGAAATTTGGAATCGTTTGGCAGGAATTTGGGGAAGTAAGGTGTTTTATTTTGTAGAGGTTTGGTCCCTGATTATAATAATACCACTCACATTTAAAGGTTATGCACCGTTCTTGAGAAAAATCAAAAAGAAAATCCCATAGAACTAACCTCAAATGATAACTCAAAATGAAATAGGGGGGGGGGAGGTGCGGGAGAGGGAGGCGGGGGAGTTGTAGAGTTGCGCTCACTCGACCCTGCCATCCCCTTCTAACCTAACCTGTCCGAGTCGGGGTGTCCTAAGTGGTGAGCTTGCTTCATTCGCTCTTGCACTGAACAAAACACCAATATGTTAGCTTTTATAATTACTTTAAATTATAAACATAATATATAATACAATATTAAGCACACTATGGCTCGCACAGGTGCCTACGATTTGCTACGACGGGCTGCCTATGGCTTTACAAAAACACTTTAAGAGTAGGGCAGACAAGACTATGTGGATTCGGGGCATGCTGATTTAGTTTTAGTACAGATTCGATCAGATCAGATATCTATAGTCAGGTTGCCTTTGCTTCCGGCACAGCCATAAAAGTCTGTATGCCGTCCAGCTTTAGTTAGTTTACGACGGGCTGTTTTCCGCAACTCCACGTAAAGCGCGTATTTTGCGTGTGGGCAGGAATAATATGCTTATATGAGCCATGATATCTCCCCGAAGAAGCTCAGCAGTCCCTTGATGTTGCAAGCAACTTCGGAGAGCGATCCCGGCGTGCCGAGATGTTTAGGCCTGTATGAAGCGACTTATGGACATGTTAGCAACACGTGAGCCGCCATTTCTTCCTCTCCCATGCATGCCCTGTACTGCTGCCAGTATCACCTATGGTGAACAAATGTTTGTTAAAAGAGCCATGTCCTGTGATAGCACTTGTTACTATGAACCTTGGTTAGATGACTGTTTATTTCAGGTAGCGCCTCCCTAGCTTGTCTACAGTCTACTAAACTTTTCCAAAGCTGAGTGTGTAAATTATTGAAGTATCTACGTACCAGTGAACGAACATAGCCAAAGGGGATTGGTATTATTGGTAGGGCCGATCCCCTTCTGGCCAGTTCATCTGCTGCATCGTTGCCTATAGATCCACTGTCTCCCTTGATCCATTGCAGAGTCACATTGTTGTGCTTACATACCTCATTCAACGTTGATGGCACTTGTATATCAGTCCCGAGTTCGTCACATTGCAACTCAGAGGTTGTAGTAGCGCCATACTGTCGGTCATTATTCTGATGGAGAAGTCTTTCACCTTCCTAGCATCTATTGCTATGGCCGCATGGATGATACCCATGCATTCAGCCTGGAAGACTGTGTTGTGGGTACCCAGCGGTGTGCATATGTGGATATTAAGGTCTTCAGAGAAAGCCCCAGAACCCACACCTTCATTTGTCTTAGAGCCATCTGTGAAAACTTTGAGCTCTCTTGGATCCAATCCTTCCAGATGGTCAGTTTCCTTCAATTGTATCCTGTACTTCTTATCGAATACAAATTGTTTTGAGATCCTATCATACTTGGCTTGTAAGATAAGAATTTTTTGAGTAAATTCTATCTATTATATCTGTATGGGGGACTCTACTCTTACTTAAAAGATTTAGGGTCTTGAGTCTAATGGCAGCTAAAGTTGCTTCTTGTTGTATATGTAGATGAAGCGGTGTTAGCTCCAGCAGAGCCTCCAAAGCTGCTGTTGGTGTAGTCCTTATGCAGCTTGTGGCAGCCATACAAGCAAATCTCTGGTAATGCTGAAGCTTTTGTATAGTGATGGCTTCATTGGTTTTGGTCCACCATACCAGAGAGCCGTATGTGATCATGGGCCAAATTACAGTTTTGTACAGCCACAGTATAATTTTTGGCATTAAACCCCATCGTTTGCCAATTATGTTTCTGCATTGCCAGAAAGTTAAACTAGCTTTGCTGATTTTGTTTTCTAAGTGTTTGTTCCAGTTAAGTTTACTGTCCAAGGTAAGACCTAGGTATTTTACCTTAGAAGATAGTTGGAGTTTTGTGCTGAAAAGACTTGGAAGATGATAGTTATTCAGCATTTGTTTTTGTGTGAACATTACTATAACCGTTTTATTTGGATTAATGGTTAGGTCATATTCCCTGCACTATCTCTCCACAATATGGAGAGCCGCTTGGGTCAGGTCGCACACAATGCTTGCTGTCTTACCAGAGACCAGTATTGTCAGATCATCTGCATAACCAACTGTGTAGAAATGCCGTCCAGCTTTTACAGTAATATCATATAATTGTTTCTCAGAACGGATAGAACCCAGAGCCGTAAAGTCAGTTAATAATAAAAAATATATCATTTTCCATACTTTACACATTTTAGGTTATAATACTTTTTATTTATTTTCTCGATAATGGTGCATTACCTTTTAATGTGAGTGGTATTATTATAATCGGGGACCAAACCTCTACCAAATAAAACACCTTACTCCCCCAACTTTCTGCCAAACGATTCTAAATCCAACCCTCAATTATATTTATGAAATAACTAGCCAAGTACAATAAGTGCCACAATTAATTGTAAGTGGTAGTGAGTGAAATGAGAGATGGGCAGCAGCATTTTGTGATAAAAGCTCAAAATAAAAATAATATGGTTGCCAACCTGTCTGCCATGTGTGGCAAGCTATAATTCATAAGAGCGGCTTAAGTTGACTTTTGATAAGCTATAATGAATTTTTAAAATTGTACGGTGAATATTGTAAATATTCTGGCCTCAACCATGTGACGGAAGTACTTGATGGCTTCATAAACAGCCAACAGCTCTCTGTCGTAGGGGCTGTACTTCCTCTGTGCGTTGCTGAGCTTATGAGAATAGAAAGCAAGTGGTTGCCAATCCTTACCTTTCCGTTGTTGAAGGACGGCGGTAATGAATGTTTAAAATTGTACGATTAAACACAATAAAATTTATATCGAACAAAGGCTGCGGGTTGGGTTTACAATTCGGTCGCCTGAATTTGAAGATTCTGTCACCGTGGGGGGGTCAAGGGAATTTATCTGAAGCACCCCTACTCAATTTTTGCTGCTGGAGCAGCGTCGAAGTATTTTTAATTATTTTTTAAAAATATTGGTAAATGACTAATTAATTACGATTTTGACGTCTCAACTGCATATCGAGCTTACTGACATATCGAGCTTAGGATTGGGAGGAGCTGTGACCTCGACTGATTCCACAGTTCTCGATAACGATTTCTTTGTGGACGACGGGCCGCTTATGGATCGACGATTAAATTCGGAGGAAGTTGTTAAAATGTGGAATTTATGCAAAATTATTAAACAACTTGGGACACATGAACAGTGTGTTGGTTTTGCTGTAGATAATGGAATGGTGCATTCACAAAAAATATGCCGCACGCACCGTACACCCATGCGATTGGCCAAATTGGCCAACAAATCGTTTGGTGCTTGGATTTGCACAAAAGGCCAATGTAAGCAGAAGGGAAAAGTGTCACAGACAGCTGGAACATTTTTTGAAAATATCAATATTCCGTTGGTGCATATTTTTTATTTGATATATTTGTATGCTCACAAATGGAGCTGCGAAATTACAATGAATGAGGATCCTTACAAGGAAGAGAGGGAACAATGTTTAAGCAGAACAACTATTGTTGATTGGTTCAGCTATTGTCGGGAATGCGTAGTGATATATTATTTGGAGAAAATGGAGTACAGTGGAAAAATTGGTGGCCCAAGAAAATTTGTGCAGATCGATGAGTCGAAATTTGGGAAACGGAAGTATAACAAAGGTAATTTTGATTTATCTCATTCTATTTGTTCTCTTAAACTTTTAATTACTGTAATTTAAGCATATTATGTTTGTTGTAGGACGCCATATTGAGGGCCATTGGGTCCTTGGAATGATTGAGGATGGGTCTGAGGATCTGAGATTAGAGGTGTGCCATGATAACATACGTTCTGCTGATGTTTTGGTGCCATTAATTAAAAAACATATAGAAATAGGCACCACAATACATACCGATTGTTGGAGAGCATATGACTGCCTACAGGAACATGGGTATACCCACAAAAAAGTAAACCACTCGGACCCTGAGAATCCATTCGTGGCTCCAGACGGGGTTCATACCCAAAGAATAGAGTCACAATGGAGAGCTGTGAAACGTTTTTTTAAAAAAGACAATTACAATCATCCACAGAATTTTGGTGATGCTATAGTGGAATATTTGTGGCGGCGGCATATTTCTAAATATCACAGAGATCCTTTTTTGCAAATGGTGGCAGCCATAAATCATGTTTATTAAAGTGATTATAAAAGTAAATATTTTGGTGTTTCATTGAGGGCAATAGTGAGCGAAGCGAGCTTAGGAATTAGGGGCACCCCGACTCAAGACAGGTTAGAAGGGGATGACGGGGTCGAGTGAGCGAGCGAAGCGAGCGAGCTTAGGACTTAGTGCACCTCGACTCAGACAGGTTAGGTCAGAAGGGGATGACGGGGTTGAGTGAGCAAGCAAAGCGAGCAAACTTAGGACTTAGGGCACCCCAACTGAGACAGGTTAGGTTAGAAGGATTATTATTATCCATCCCTCAACTCTCTTCCCATTAATCAGGTTAAATTTGTCAAAAAAATTAATGAAACATAACTTCAAAATGAGATTTTAAAAAATTTATAAAAAAAAAAACTAAGCACGTCCGGCAAGGGGGGTAGTGGGGGGAGGACTCTACAACCCCACCCCCTCTCTCTTCCCATTAATCAGGTTAAAATTGTCAAAAAAATAATGAAACAACCTCAAAATGAGATTTTAAAAAATTTATAAAAAAAACTAAGCACGTCCCCCAAATCAGGCGACCGAATTGTAAACCTTACCCAAGGCTGCCACTGTCACTCACCTATGATACAACTTGTTATGGATTTAAATGGACAACTCTCAACTGTGGCTTCTATCATTTTCTCCTCATTTGTCTTTATAACTATGGGTCCCAAAATTCTTGGAATTATTATGTTTTCACGATAGCGGTAGTTGTTACCGACCAAGTACTTAGCAAGAGCATCATAATCATTTTTCTCAGTAAACTTTACTAAGTCAGGATCCACAGGTGGTTTTACGTATTCTGTCATTATAATTATTAAAGTTTTGCCATCGACTTAATTATTTAATTGAATAAACTCGTACATAGAATAGCCAATTATAAATAGGAATTAATTTTGGATTCAATTCAATCCACTCCACAACTTTTATTCACTAACTTACAGTAATCTATGCACTAACTAGAATTGACAAATGAGATGACATTAGTACGTAGTTGACATTTGACATTCATACTTATTGTTACGATTCGCCGTGTAGGCAGAAGTTGTAGTCCATACTGCTTCTTAAGCTGCAGTATATTTTGTTCACAAAACATTTCACAATATTAATATAATAATAAATAATAATAGCTCAGAAACAATTCAACATATTACAGGTGCATGTAAATCTATAGTTCAAACTGACTACAAACATAGACATGACCAAGTTGCTGCATCATTCGTTCTAAAAAGGTCACCTATTGTAAATATATTCCCAGCACTATTTTAGAAAGTAATTCCGTCAAAATATATTGGGACAGGACAATTATAACAGACAAGACTATACATTACAATAGACCAGATATAACAATACTAGACAGAATTAAAAAATCTGTTTTTATAATAGACATAGCAGTTTGCAACACACACAACCTCATTACTACACATTCGGAAAAAAATGACAAAGTATGTAGATCTGGCTATCGAAATAAAAAGGCAATGGCAAGTAGATTTCGTAAAAATAGTTCCTATCATCATATCTACAACTGGTGTAGTTCCAAAGACCCTTCAAACCAGCCTTAACATGCTTCAAATGCCTAAATCCACTCTTACACTTATACAAAAAGCAGTCCTACTGAACACCGGTCGTCTCACACGTAAATTTCTTAACTCATCACCGTCATCATTGTAATTCTTTCATTTTTCCTGCGTGCACACTTGGTCAAGGCCCGTGTGTCCGTTTTCTACCCCTCAATACAGAGGGAGAAATAAAAACAAATAATAATAATAATAATAAGCTTCAGGTCGGGTAATAATAGACCGAGGATTGTGCGCACCGTTAGGATGGCGTTTGCTGGGACAAATATCAGTTTGTCCCAGCCGGATATCACGCAGAAACTAACGGAGCGCATAGACGACCTGAAGCAAAAGATCACTGCTTGGGGGAGGCGGATTCGACGATTTACCGAGAGGTCAAGGCGGTTCAACCAGAATCGTCTCTTCCAGAGTGATCAGAAGAGGCTCTATAAATCATTGGAGCGACCAAAGGTATGTGGAGCGGGCCAAGGACCGGATCAGGCTGACATTATCGCATTCTGGCGTGGCCTGTGGTCAGGGCCCGTAAACCACAGGGAGGGCCCTTGGATGGAAGTTGTGGCGAGCCAGGGTGCGAGTGTTACGTCTATGGACCCCATAACCATAACGCCGGAAGACGTGACTGAGGCGGTCCGTAGGGTCCCGAACTGGGAAAGTCCGGGGCTCGACGGGCTGCGTCATTACTGGCTGAAGGGGTTCATAGTGTGTCACGCTGTGCTCGCCCGACAGTTTCAAGAGGCTCTCGACCAGAAGTCACTCCCGAGCCTCTTCACTACTGGGATCACTCACTTGGTTCCTAAAGATCAGGATACCACAGACCCGAGCAAATACCGCCCCATCACGTGTCTACCCACCATATATAAGACACTGACATCCATTTTGAGCGCGAGAATCACTCGTCACCTGGAGCTAAACCAGGTGATGTCACGCGCTCATAATGGATGTCGGGGCGGTGGTCGTGGAACTTAGGAACCACTCCTCATTGACGCGGTCATAGGCAAAGTGGTGAAACGCAGGGGTCGGAACTTCTCTGCCGCCTGGATAGACTACAGAAAGGCGTTCGACTCGGTGCCCCATACGTGGCTAAAGTGGGTCCTCGAGCTGTAAAATATTGACTGTACAGTTAGAGACTTCCTCGAGCAGTGTATGGGGCAGTGGAGTACGATCCTTTGTCATCTGGGCGAGCGGATGACGGCTGCGGAGAACCACATAAGGATAAGAAGGGGTATCTTCCAGGGCGATTGTCTGAGTCCAATCTGGTTCTGTCTCTCTCTTAACCCTCTCAGTACCTTACTGGTGGGCTCCGGGAGGGGATTTCAGCTACGGAAAGGAGGGACAAAAGTGACCCACCTTTTCTATATGGATGACCTTAAGTTATTCGCCTCCAGTCGCTCCCATCTTATGGAACTGCTAAACATCACTTGTGAATTTAGCAGTTCCATTGGAATGGAGAGCTGGGGACGGATAAGTGTGCGGTCCTCCATGTTGAAAGGGGAAGGGTTGCTAACTCTGAGGGCATAGACTTGTCTATGCCCGTCAACTTAGGACCCTTTCCGAGGCTGAAACATACCAATACCTGGGTACGTCACAGAACATCGGTATCGATGAGGCTGGTATGAAACAGTCAGTTTGCGACGTGTTTTATGCACGCTTGACCAAAGTGCTTAACAGCCTTTTGTCCGGTGTGAATAAGTCACACGCATATAACTGCTGGGTTATGCCTGTCCTGTCCTATTGCCTGACCTTTGGCATACTCAGGTGGACTCAGACTGAGCTTAACGCCCTGGATAGAAAAGTCCGCACTACCATGACGTCCCATAGGATGCATCATCCGAGATCGTCGGTAATGAGGCTGTACTTGCCGCGAAAGTATGGTGGGCGTGGCTTTCTGAGCGCGCTCACCATGCATAATCGCGAAGTGTGCAGTCTCCGTCAATACTTCTTGGCGAGATCGGATGATCCATTCTATAATAACGTCATTTCTAGTGATAAAGGGCTTACCCCTCTATCCTTAACCAACGAGCAATGGCAGGACCCAGCAGTGCTTAGCATTTCCGACCGGGAGACCGTATGGAAGGAGAAAGAGCTCCACGGGAGGTACTACAAGGCTCTACATGAGCCCTTCGTAAATACAGTCGCCTTCTTCAACTGGCTACGTTTCGGTGACCTCTTCGGGGAAACCGAGTGTTTTGTCTGTGCAATACAGGATCAGGTTATTAAGACCAACAACTATCGGAGATACATCCTAAAGGATGGCACCGTCGACGTCTGTCGAGCTTGTCGCCATCCCGGGGAGTCACTCAGGCATGTCATCTCCGGTTGTTCGGCGCTTTCTAACTCTGAGTACTTGCACAGGCACAACCTAGTAGCCAGAATTCTACACCAGGAGCTCGCTCTGAAATACGGTCTCGTGGACCGGAAATTGCCGTATTACAAGTACTTGCCGGAAGCCGTGCTCGAAATGACCGCGCCAGGCTCTACTGGGACCGGGCCATCATCACAGACAGGACTATTCTTGCGAATAAGCCTGATATTTTGCTGATGGACCGGGCACAGTCAAGGATATTTTTGTTCGATATTACTATCCCGTATGACGAGAACCTCGTGAGAGCCGAAACAGATAAGCAATCAAAATATCTGGACCTGGCTCACGAGGTGACCGACATATGGGGTGGTCTGCCGACCGAAATTATTCCTTTAGTCGTCTCTGCGAATGGGCTAATCCCAGTTAGCCTCTCTGGTCATCTGAGGCGACTGGGACTCCGTGACGGACCGCTCCGGGCTCAAATGCAGAAGGCGGTGCTCCTTGATACTGCCCGCATCGTCCGCCGGCCCTTTCACCTTAACCCTTGCCCGTTTGGTCTCCCCTGCCGAGGGCTTCCATCTGGTTGGGCTTTTATTTATTTATGTATTTTCGTATTTATTTTATTTTATTGATATTTATGTATATTTATCTTTTCATTTTCGTTTATAATTATATATTTATACATCCCAAACAGATGAGAAAACTATATACATATATATAATATATAAGCTCATGATATGATATTATTATTATTATGTGTGGGGACACATAATAATAATAATATCATGAGACACATAATAATAATAATATCATGAGCTTCAGAAGGATATATCTAAGCACTCGAAGTATGACCCACCAAACAGAACAGCTTTATACATCTTAGATACCCTTCGACAAAAACTAGCAGTCAAATCCAACCGACTAAAAAGGTTGAAATAATACTAGTTTTTACTGAATTTATCGCGTATATTTAACTTTTTAAATACCCGACGTTTCGAACGCTTTACAGCACTCATGGTCACGGGCGGGACTGAGATGTTCAACGTCCATATGTCATAGTTAACCGCGGTTACCATAGATTAAAATTTAACTTTTGTTCCGATCTATGCAGTATGAACTTACGGTATCTTGAAGTCTTGCAGTTGTATCCTTGGGTTGGGATTTAATTTTATTTATTATAGGATCCCAAGCAGATGGTAGCACCCAGCCATCTTCTCCATTGAAATTAGGATGTTTTTTGATTTCAATAGCCTCGCGAATCATCCTTGGAAGGAATCGGTGTTCTTTAGCGAGGATTTGCGGTCTATCAAATCTGATGTAGTGACGGGGGCGATCCTGTACGTGTTCACAGACTGCAGACTTCCCAGAGCGTCGATTCTTCACATCAGCTATATGTTCTGTGATTCTGATACTACTGCATAGATCGGAACAAAAGTTAAATTTTACTTACTTACTTATACTTATCTTCACGCACAATCCCTAACGGGGTAGCCAGAGAGAACAGATCGCCAAGTGTCACGATCCTTACATACCTCTTTCGCTTCTTTCAGGTTCATTAACTTCTTCATACATGCACGTCTAGGTATCCGAGTACTCTTGACCCTCCCTTCTTCGAGCAATTTGCTCACATGGTCTTCGAAAGTTAGTCTCGGTCTACCTCGACACCTTTTAATATTTACTTTCGCTCTATATATTTTCTTCACTATTCGGTCTTCACTCATTCGTTCAACGTGCCCAAACCATTGGAGTACGCCCCTATCAATTTTTGTGATAAGGTCATCTTTCAATCCTGCCATATTGCGAATCTCTTCGTTTCGCTTTCGGTCGGCTAAGGTAACGCCACACATTTTACGAAGAGATCGCATCTCCACTGCATTCAACTTGCTTTTATGCTTCTTCTGGCATACCCAGGTTTCGCTGGCATATAACAAAGTCGGTACCAACACTGCGTTATGTATTGCAAGGCGTGCACTCTTCACCACGCCTTGCCTTTTTACTAATGCATTCAGGGCACTATTGACTTTGTTTCCGGCAGCGACACGCCTATCCACATCTAAATCACATCTTCCATCCCGGCTGAAGGCTTGGGGAGTCCAAGTATACAATTTCATTTACCTGTTCTAGACATTCCTGATTTACCCATATTTCACATTTGGTTCTCTCTTTGTCCTTTTCAAATACCAGAACCTTAGTTTTATTAGCATTCAAACGGAGACCTTTAATTTCACATTCCTCTTTCATACACGTGACTAATGCCTGCAGCACTGCATCATCAGCATACAGTAGACAATTAACTTTTATGTCACCCAATTTCACACCCAAACAGCTATTTTTCAGCTTCTGTAAACAGCTGTCGAGATACAGTATGAACAGCCAGGAAGACATGACACAACCCTGTTTTACGCCCGCTTGGACGCTAAACATGGGTGACAGGTCATGCCCTACCCGCACACAGGCTTTACAGTCATAGTAAAGTGACTGCACAGCCCTTAACAATCGACCATCCACACCACATTTTCTTCCTTATAACCTTATCAATGCTTTCTCCAGATCCACAAAAGCACAGAAAATCCTCTGGTTAACCACTCAGAAGCTTCTCCGTGATCATGCGGAGAGAAAACATTTGATCCGTGCATCCTCTTCCAGGTCTAAATCCGCATTGTGCCTCCCATAAGAATGTTTCCGATTTCTCTTGCATCCTACGTGTCAAAACCTTCGAGTAAACTTTACTTGCTAAACTGGTCAAGCTGATCGCCCGATAGCACCCGCAGTCAAAATGTGAACCTTTACCTTTATATAAAGGCACAATGACCGCGGATTGCCAATGCCATCCGGGACATCTCCCGTCCGCCAGCACAAATTGCACAGCAGATGGAAGCTGTCCCAGACGCGAAGCCCACCGTACTTGACCATTTCAGCAGTAACTCTGTCTAGTCCCGCAGCCTTACCACATTTCAAACTTCGAATCGCACGTTCAATCTCTTTCATGCTGATGACCTCAGTGTCATCGAGTTCCGTGTCTGGCGTGCCAGTCACGGCGTCACCCCCGGATCCTTCACTAAGATCATGACACGCATACATTTCTCTATAAAATTCACTCCATCGCTGCATGACGTCCGATTTTTCTGAGAGCACGTCATTGGTTCTCGAAAGCACTTTGTTCATTCTTAAGGCTGTTGCACCACTCCGGGACCTTCCAACATTTTTCCAGAAGAGTTTGGAGTTTTCCCTAAAGTTGTGCGACAACCTCTCGTCCGCTTCTATTCTACACCTTTCACGTACTTCCTCAATCAATGTTTTCGCATGAACTTTCTGCAGCTTATATCTTTCTTTCATCTTCTCTCTCATATGCTCATCGTTACTAGAGGCCAAGTAGTCTAACCATGCTTTTTTCTTCTTTTTTACAGCTTCTCTCACTTCATCATTCCACCATGCATCTCTTCTTTTACTACTACCTCTTTTTGTCGTACCACATACTTCTTCCGCTGCACTTACCATTCCATCCCTAAGGTTCTGCCATGTTCTCTCCACACATTCTTTCCTGCCATCGATAGTGTCAAGCTTTTCGGCTACCCTCGTGTGATATTTGTCCCTAGTATCCGCTTCCTGAAGCTTCCAGCTTCGGATGCGACAGACCGACTGTGGTTCTGTTACTGCCGTCCGGTAGCGCCAACCCGCGAACAACCCCCTAAATCTAGCAATTACTAGATAATGATCCGTTCCCAGGTCAGCACCCCTGAACACTCGTGTATCCATCACCTGTTTTCGCAGTCGGTCATCCACCAGGAACAAATCAATCATACTTCTCTCATTCTTTCTTTCTCTAGTGTACATATGGATTTTCCTGTGATTAAACATAGTGTTTGTTACAAGAAGACCCTTTTCCTTGCATACAGCCAGTATAAGCTTGCCAGCATCATTATCCCTTTTATCGCCAAACTTTCCAAGCACCGACTCGTATCCTGGTCGAGCGATACCTACCCATCCATTCAAATCACCACATACAACAGTTCTTTCGTTTCCCTTAACCAAATCTAGAACTTCTCTTACATTCTCCCAAAACTCCTCCAGCTCAGCCCTGGACGACGAAGCTACCGGCATAAACAGCATAAACAGCCAAAAGGAATAACTTCGTCAGTCCCATTTTGAAGCGAACCCAGAGAAGTCTTGAGTTCACAACCTTGTATTCAGTCATAAGATCGACCAACCGGGACGACAACAGCACTCCCACTCTCTGGCAGGCGTTCTCGCTTTCCGGGACTCCGGACCATATAGCTAACGTCCCGCCAGGGAGCTCTTCAGTACCACTGCCTTTCCGTTTGGTCTCCGACATACACACGACATCTAATTCTCTTTCTTTCATTATTTCGATCAACTCATTCGTCTTATCTCTCATGCCACCTCTAACATTCCACGTGCCAACTCTGCACTCCGTCCTCCACCTTCCGCCGTGTCGGGCTGTGCGTGACGGGTGGCGGTCCCCATCGTCGCTTTGCGCGCTGCATTCCACACGTACGGGGACGAGTTGGTGTGCGTCGCCTTGGGGGGACGCCCTAACCCTCGTTTGCATGGGTGCGCAGCTGTGTAGAATTGCAGCCCTGAAAAGGGCTGGCAGGGGTCGCGACGAGCACGCTTCTACAATGACCCCCAAGTTAAATTTTAATCTATGATAACCGCGGTTAACTATGACATATGGACGTTAAACATCTGAGTCCCGCCCGTGACCATGAGTGCTGTAAAGCGTTCGAAACGTCGGGTATTTAAAAAGTTAAATATACGCGATAAATTACGTAAAAACTAGTATTATTTCAATGTGTAGTGTTCGCGTAAATATAAGAAATCATTACGACTAAAAAAGTACCGAAAATCGCGGAAGAGAAGAGAAGACAACGCTCTTTTCACAAAAAACGAAAAGCTGTTCTATCGGCGACTCCAACAGAGCGTTAATGATACGAGTGGACTTCCCCCGCGGAAGGAGGAAGTTGAGAAATTCTGGCGTAGCATCTGGTCAGAGAAGGTGAGCCACAATGAAACCGCAACATGGATCACAAGAGAGGAACAGCGTATGCTTGAGGTCCCAGAAATGCAACATGTGGAAATTACAGAAGAGGATGTCACTCAAGCGGTGTACAAATCCCGCAACTGGAAAGCCACGGGACCCGATAAGATCCACAATTTTTGGCTTAAGAAGCTCATTGTTCTGCACAAACCAATGGCGGCGTGCTTTACTTCCTTCCTACGTGACCCCCAACTAGTGCCTTCCTATCTAACCGTTGGAATAACATATCTACTTCCCAAAGATGCAAATACGCAGGACCCTGCGAAATACCGTCCGATCACATGCCTCAGCACTTTTTATAAAACATTGACCTCTTGCCTCTCTAACAAGATCTACCAACACCTCAACCATCACTCTCTTCTGGCAACAGAGCAGAAAGGGTGCATTAAGAGATCATTGGGATGCAAAGAACAACTCACGATAGATTCAGTTATCATGGGGCAAGCGTATCAAAAGTCGCGGAAACTCCACATGCCTAGATTGATTACAGGAAAGCTTTCGACTCCGTGCCGCATTCCTGGTTGAGGGAGGTACTCAAACTTTATAAGATCGACCCTGAAGTTATCACTCTACTAGAATACTTTACGACAAATTGGGCAACTTCTCTTCATCTGAACCATGGCGTTAACCAGAAGATCACAACAGGGTACATACCGATACGAAGAGGAATCTTTCAAGGAGACAGCCTTAGCCCTTTATGGTTCTGCCTTGCACTCAACTCCCTCTCTTCACTCCTTAACGAAACAGGACATGGATATCTTATAAAAGGGGCTCAGGGATATCACCGAAAGCTGACTCACCTAATGTATATGGACGATATTAAGATCTATGCGGCAAATTAACGAGACCTCCAAACGCTGCTTCACTGCACTGAACAGTTCTCTAGTGATTTTAATATGTCATTTGGACTTGAAAAGTGCAGAACCGTAAATGTTTACCGTAGACGAATTGAGTCATCTAGATGTTTCGACCTTCAGAGAGGTGGAAATATCGACGCGATGACAGAAAATGACACCTATAAATATCTGGGCATCACCCAATCACTTCAAATCAATGGTGGAGCCACGTGTTTAAGGCTGCCGAAAATCTAGTTCCCCGGTCAAACCTCAAACCTATTACGCGAGATATTAACTAAAGTGGACTGTATTTGCGATTGCTTCTACGCTTACGTAAAAGCGACTACTATAGCATGCGGTACAATGCACTCGCTCTTCCCTAAACTAAAACTATTACTTGCCAAATCGATGAAAGGAATCCTGCCTGATGAGGAGAACACAGAATTGGAGCGGTTAAAACAATCATTAAATATTAATCAGGCAGTAAATTAAGGAATGTTGACTCACCGGGGTTTCTTCTATCCTGTCGATCACTATAGCGACTTCTGGAACACTCCGGAGAGAGGCGGTGCGCGACGATATCTCACACGAGGTGAGGCGGGTTCCTGGAGCTCGACTGCTTCCAGGCCAAAGCGGTTTCCACTAGTGAGGTGTTTCCAAACGAGCGCGCGGGAAGAGGAAGAGGCGCGCGTCGGTCGCGCGTGTCTTATATATCCTCGGCTCCGGTGATTACGCGATGTTCTAGAATCGTCTTCTTTCCCCTCCCACCCCATCACCCCGATGTGTCGATAGGAGGGTACGAATGATATCGTTTTGGAAAGGAATAATGATTCGGCAAGTTCCTACCGTCATAAATAAAAAACTCCCCCCGCCCTTGAAGGATTTCCTTCAAAAAAAAAATAACTAAACAACTAGAGCTAAGATCAACTAACAAATAACTAACTAACGCTAAGATTACCTAAATTCAACTACAATTTTAATCTAGAAATCTAATTTAAATTATGGAAGAGGCAAGGGGCACAAACGGACAACAGGACGTAGGTAAGACCCAACCGTGGTCTTAACGCGAGCTATCCTAATTACTCCGTCGGAACCGGGAAAGACCCCCTCGACGATTCCTAACGGCCAGTGGAGAGGCGGCGTATTCTCCTTAGTGAGCACAACTACCGTTCCTACAGCTAAAGGCTCTGTCGCTGTGTTCCATTTTTGCCGAGACTGCAAAGTATGCAAGTATTCCATCCTCCATCGTTTCCAAAACGATTGCACTAACCGATCTAATAATTTGTGGCGTGCGGAAATGCTAAGTCTGTTCTCATCCATATCCGCGGCGGGCAGATACCTTAGAGGCGTTAAATTCAAAAAATGTGCTGGAGTTAGAGCCAGCGGTTCCGAGGGGTCACTAGATAACGTCCGACAAAGTGGGCGGCTATTCATTACGCATTCAATTTGAGCGAGCACCGTACTTAGCTCTTCGAAGGACAAAATTTGATCTCCTATTACTCGGTATAAGTGGCTCTTTAGACTTTTAATATTAGTCTCCCAATTGCCCCCAAAATGACTCGCGGCTGGGACGTTCAGAGACCACTCAATGCGGTTCTCGGCTAGAATGTGAGCGAACTCCGAATTATAATACTTGCTAGCTAAGAGCTCATGTAGTTCCGATAGAATACGTTTTGCACCGACGTAGTTCGTACCGTTATCCGAATATAATTTACTTACAGGGCCTCTGCGGGATAGAAATCTTTTAAATGCACCCATAAAGCCTGCTGTGCTTAGATCACCCACGAGTTCTATATGCACTGCTCGAGTAGTTAGACATACGAAAATGCAGACGTAAGCCTTTGTGGATCTTATACCACGCCCGCGAGTGAGCATGACCTTAAACGGACCAGCAAAATCAGACCCGGTGTGCGTGAAGGGCTTTACTGATTGTATCACTCTGCAAGATCTAAGTTCCGCCATTTCTAACTCGTCTTGGATCTTGGCCACTCGGTTCGCGATAAACGTATCCCAACGGTGGGGTGAAGAATGAACCCAACATAAGGCGACGGTGGAGTCGGAAAAGGCAAATATCCTTTCTATGTGAACTCTATCCCTACATGCGCCGATAACTGTGGTAATAAGCTTGGTGAGTACTAATATTGCGCAAAGCTCTAAGCGCGCCAGAGAGACAACCTTACGGGGGGAGACTCTCGACTTAGAACTAATGAGGCTAATCGAATTTCTACCATTATTCTGGACATGGAAATATACAACGCCCCCGTAAGCCCTCTCGCTGGCGTCTGCAAATCCAACGACCGTTATGCTGCTATTTCTATCGACATTTATATGACGCGGTATGTTAATTTCTCTTAGTAAAGGAAGTTCCTCTCTAAAGCGCTGCCACAATCGAACAATGCTGTCAGGCGGCGAGTCATCCCAATCGCATTCAAATAACCAAAGTTGTTTAATCAAAAGCTTAGCGTACAATACCACCGGAGCTACGAAACCCATGACGTCCCATAATCTAGCAACGCATGACAGTATTGTGCGCTTTGTGCATTTCTCTACGGGCGGATTTACCTTAAGGCTAAACACGTCGGACTCTGGTGACCAACACAGACCGAGCACCTTGTGTGTATCGGAATCGTCGAATTCCTTTATCGCCGAAAGACGGTGTGATAGTGGGATTGTATCTAAAACCGTACGCGAATTACTAGTCCACTTCACAAGATCGAATTGACCCGATTTCATGAGCCTTATAACTTCGGCGGTGGTTAGGGTGGCCTCCTCCACGCTATCGACCGAATACACAAAATCATCCATATATAATCCGCTCTCAATTGCCCTCTTAGCTTTAGGATAAGAGGGACCTTCATCGTGAGCGAGCTGTCTCACCGTGCGTAACGCATGAAATGGGCTCGACTTTAAACCAAAACAAACGTGGTTAAATTCAAACACCATTAGAGGTTCCTTTGGGTTGAAGCGATATAAAATGCGTTGGAATCTACGGTCGCATTCACGGACCCCTATGCAAAGAAACATTTGGCGAATATCGGCGGATAGTGCTATACTAAACAAACGAAAATTGACTATTATATTAAATAAACTGCCCTGTAAATTTTGCCCACTATAGAGGATATCGTTAAGCGACAGGTGAGTGCTAGTTTTAGCACTAGCGTCGAGCACTACACGTAATTTAGATGTAAGTTTGTCCTCTCTAATGACTCCGTGGTGTGGTATAAAATACGACGGTGTGTCTTCGTAGTTATCTAATTTCGAAGCCACAAGCGATATGTAACCTTCTCTTATATATTCGTTAATGACGCCGTCGTAAGCTTCCTTTAACTGGGGCGAAGCGAGCATCCTACGCTCCAAGCTGTAGAAACGCTTTTCTGCCATTTGACGCGAATCGCCGAGAGATAAAACATCTCCTTTAAAGGGTAGCGCTACACTATATCTACCGTCGCGATCATGAACGGTCGTGCGGACGTAAATTTCCTCGCATAACCTGTCATCTGAACTAGCTATGGGTGGGACGTTCACCTCCTCCATCTCCCAAAATTTGCGGACTAACGACTCGAGCGGTTCGACAGCCATACCACAATAAGAGGTTGCCGAAATACTATCTAGGATGGGGGCGGAGCCAAGGATCACATAGCCCAATACGGTTTCCAGTGCGTAAGGCGCGGTATGCGAGGAGTTGCCCCTGACCTTATTGTTTAACAAAAGATAAGGGAAAAGCGATGCCCCAATGAGCATGTCTATGTTTCCAGGAACGGCGTAAGTGTCGTCTGCTAGAGTCAAATTTTTAAATTCAATCATTGCCGAGGTGTCAACCGAAACGGTTGGCAACCGTTCAGTGACCCTATCTACTACTAGTGCATTTATATCAAAGTTAACATTACGATCTATCCGAGAATAAAATTTTAAATTTATATATCCCTGTGTCGCTTTACTAGTACCTCCGATGCCTTTAACTACAGGACATGAAAGTGACCTATTTATTACTAAACCTAAGCGCTGACAACATTGTCGTGTTATAAAGCTATTTTGGGCTCCGCTGTCCAGCAGTGCACGGACGCTTTGTTCGTTTCCACGCGAATCCCTAACCAAAATACGCGCCGTACCCAGTAACACGGTCGAAGGAGGTTGTGCTCCCATATTTGCCAATGAGCACAGAGCGACATCACCAGGTCGACCGCTAGAATCGTTGACCTTAGTAGGGGTGAATTCCTTATCCGCCTTACTTGACGCCGCTATGTTGCTATTTTCAAAATGCAATAGCGTGTGATGTTTCCTGGCGCACTTGCTACATACGGAACTCGAATTGCATTTTGCAACTAAATGCTTATCGCTTAAGCAGTTCAAACATAGGTTGTTTGTCTTTACTAACTTATAACGTTCGCTTGGTGAATATTTACGAAAAGTCGCACAATTATATAAATTACCGTGTTTATCTTTACATACTATACAAGTATGCTGGAGTGATGTCGGCGTAGCGGTTACGTAAGTTAACGACCCTGCTATTTTAGATGGTTGAGTCTGTCTACGGTCGACGCACCTTTTAATCTCCTGTTTAACGTTCGGAGAGCGCTGCATCACCTTTATTTGATCTCGCACGAACGATGCTAATGAATGAAAGGAAGGCATCTCCGAGCTACGATGCTCCATTTCAAACGCACGCACGGTGTCGGAGTCTAATTTCTTTAATGCTATATGGAGAAACACCACGTCCATAAGGTCATTAAACTTCAAATTCTTAAGTGCAGCCACCGATGCCACAAATTTATCTAGAAACTGCTCTAAGCCGTTGATGTTCGCGGATGATATAGGTTTAAGATCGAATATCTGGTTCAAATATTCGGAAGCTAACATTCTCCTATCTTCATATTTAGTTTTAAGCGTTTCAAATACTAATAAGTAATTGTTTGCTGTAGGTGTCGGCTTTGCTGCATAAGTTTACTAATTAAGTAATATAATTTTTCAGCGTCCGATAACGATGGGTTGTTGTGTATATTGTTTTGAAAACTACTGAAGAAGAAGGGCCACGTCTTAATATCACCATTGAATACCGGAATATCTATTGGCGGTAACCTAATTGAGTCACGAGGGCGTATCTGTATTTCCGGCTTTGCTTCGCTTTGAGATTGTAGGAGTTTTGCAGTTCTTTTTACGCGACACAACATATCTTCGAATGCCAGCAGCGGTTGGTAGTTCACTATGTATTTCGGGTCGATTTGTAATTCCAAATGATTAATTTGGTCTAATATTCTTTCGTAATCTATCCGCAAAGTATCTATCGTTTCGATTTCATTCAAAAAGGCTTCCCGCACTGCCTCTATATTAATGTTCTTTATATAATCACTTATATTCTGCACACGCGAAAAGAGTATGTCCCTCTTGGCATAAAGCGTAAGTTTAAGTAAAAGTAAAAGTAAGTTAATTTTGATTTCACTTCCACTAACTGCCATTTTAAATTATTATAATAAAGTTATATTAATCACAATTAATCTCACACGCATGAACGACGTAGGATGAACACTCGGCGTGCCGTATTACGTAATTAGATCGAACACCCGTTGCGGTCGAGTCTACGCGTCGTTTGCTAAACCTAATAATTTTATCAAATTGTGGGGTAAGCGTATCAAACGGTTGCTATCACACCGTTTCAATTATTTAATAAGCTTTAAATTTAACCAAATACGAGCGCTATTAAATGAATAATTCTGTTTGCGAGTACCAAATCAAATTTTTAATTTAAACGAACACTATTTAAGTCTATTCCATAAATTAGAGTGCGTTATCTAAACAATTAATTTAATAATTCTACCAGAAAATGGTTGGATAACCACTAAACACCAATCCAGATCCTGCTCGAAGGACCATAAAATGGTGGAGCCACGTGTTTAAGGCTGCCGAAAATCTAGTTCCCCGGTCAAACCTCAAACCTATTACGCGAGATATTAACTAAAGTGGACTGTATTTGCGATTGCTTCTACGCTTACGTAAAGCGACTACTATAGCATGTGGTACAATGCACTCGCTCTTCCCTAAACTAAAACTATTACTTGCCAAATCGATGAAAGGAATCCTGCCTGATGAGGAGAACACAGAATTGGAACGGTTAAAACAATCATTAAATGTTAATCAGGCAGTAAATTAAGGAATATTGACTCATCGGGGTTTCTTCTATCCTGTCGATCACTATAGCGACTTCTGGAACACTCCGGAGAGAGGCGGTGCGCGACGATATCTCACACGAGGTGAGGCGGGTTCCTGGAGCTCGACTGCTTCCAGGCCAAAGCGGTTTCCACTAGTGAGGTGTTTCCAAACGAGCGCGCGGGAAGAGGAGTTGTAGTTGGAGAAGAGCGCGCGTCGGTCGCGCGTGTCTTATATATCCTCGGCTCCGATGATTACGCGATGTTCTAGAATCGTCTTCTTTCCCCTCCCACCCCATCACCCCGATGTGTCGATAGGAGGGTACGAATGATATCGTTTTGGAAAGGAATAATGATTCAACAAGTTCCTACCGTCATAAATAAAAAACGCGAATGGTTTTCCGCGCAACCAAATCAATCACGGTGAAATTAGGTCGAAGATGACTGAAGTATACAATCAAAGGCTTAAAAGAATCCTCAGTTCAGGCCTAAATGGACGCAACCTCACTAAAGCAATTAACACCTTTGCCATCCCAGTATTAACTTACACGTTTGGAGTAGTTAACTGGTCAGATACTGAACTGGCAAAAATTGAGAGGTCTACTCGCGTCATGCTTACTAAATATCTTATACATCACCCAAAATCAGCCGTTGAGCGGGTAACTCTATCTCGAGCCAATGGCGGTAGAGGACTGATAGATATTCGTAGATTGTGTGCTAAACAGATTCGGAGTCATCAAAGTTATTTCCTTTCGCAAACGTCCTCTCCTCTGCATCAAGCAGTAATAAAGGCTGATGACCGTCTAACAACGCTCGATCTCCTTCATGCCGACAATTTCCCACCGTTAGAGACTGACGCTGAATACAAAGAAGCCAAGCTCCAGCAATGGGCCTCAAAACCTCATCACGGTCGATTCACTAATGAACTGAGTCAACCACATGTCGACATTGAAGCGTCGAACAACTGGCTCAGACATGGTGAGATCTTTGCTGAAACTGAGGGATTCATGGTGGCGATTCAGGATCAGGTTCTGCCTACGAAAAATTATCTTAAGTACATTGTCAAGACAGGTATCGAAGATGACCAGTGCCGAAGGTGTCATCAAAAGCCAGAGACCATCCAGCACATAACTGGCAGCTGCCAGGCTCTTGCTGGAACCGAGTACACCCAGCGCCATGACAACGTGGCAAAAATTGGGCACCAAGAGCTGGCAGTAAAATACGGTCTCCTTAAGGAGACAGAACCCTACTGGAAATACAATCCATCCCCGGTAATCGAGAATGATTCTGCCCAACTTTATTGGGATAGGTCAGTTTTAACTGACCGGACCGTTGAGCATAATCGACCGGACATAATATTAGTAGAAAAGGAGGAGAAGCGGACGTGGTTGTTGGATATTGGCATTCCAAACTCGCATAATGTGCAGAAGTACAGCACTGAAAAATTGACTAAGTACAAGCGGTTAGCTGAAGAAATCCGACAGTTAAGGCGACAGCAGCAGGTACTTATCGTCCCGCTGATTCTCTCTACCACGGGAGTTGTTCCTAAATCCCTTACTGACAATTTAGATAAACTGGGCATTTCAGTGAGGGTGAGGAACAAAATTCAAAAAGCCGTAATTTTCGATACGACAGCGATAGTACGTCGCCACCTCACAATTTAAACAAAAGAGCGGCATCTTGCAATCAGCCGATGCCGCATCTTAAAACCCTAAAAGGAGCGTTAATGGATAACCCATAATATAATAATGGGCTAATCCCAGTCAGCCTCTCGGGTCATCTGAGGCGACTGGGACTCCGTGACGGACCGCTCCGGGCTCAAATGCAAAAGGCGGTGCTCCTTGATACCGCCCGCATCGTCCGCCGGTTTCTTTCCCTTTCCTCCTAACCCTCGACCGTTTGGTCTCCCCTGCCGAGGGCTTCCATCTGGTTGGGCTTTTATTTATTTATGTATTTTTGTATTTATTTTATTTTATTGACATTTATGTATATTTATCGTTTCATTTTAATTTATAATTATATATTTATATAACCCAACCAGATGAGAAAACTACATAGATACCCAAAATAATAATAATAATAATAACAAATAATAACAACCGTCGGAACTTCTCCGCCGCCTGGATATATTACAGAAAGGCATTTGACTCGGTGCCCCATACATGGCTAAAGAGGGTCCTCGAGCTGTACAAAATTGACTGTACAGTTCGAGACTTCCTCGAGCAGTGTATGGGGCAGTGGAGTACGATCCTCTGTCATCTAGGCGAGCGGATGACGGTTGCGGAAAGCTGCATAAGGATAAGAAGGGGTATCTTCTAGGGCGACTGTCTGAGTCCAATCTGGTTCTGCCTCTCTTTGAACCCTCTCAGTACTTTACTGGAGGGCTCCGGGGGGGATTTCAGCTTCGGAAAGGAGGTACAAAAGTGACCCACCTTTTCTATATGGATGACCTCAAATTATTCGCCTCCAGTCGCTCCCATCTTGTAGAATTGCTAAACATCACTTGTGAATTTAGCAATTCTATTAGAATAGAGCTGGAGACGGATAAGTGTGCGGTCCTTCATGTTGAAAGGGGAAGAGTTGCTAACTCTGAGGGCATAGACTTATCTATGCCCGTCAACTTAAGGGCCCTTTCCGAGGCTGAAACATACCGATACCTGGGTATGTCACAGAACATCGGTATCGATGAGGCTGGTATGAAACAGTCAGTTTGCGACGTGTTTTATGCACGCTTGACCAAAGTGCTTAACAGCCTTTTGTCCGGTGTGAATAAGACACATGCATATAACGGTTGAGTCATGCCTGTCCTCATGTATACCTTTGGCATACTCAGGTGGAGTCAGACTGAACTTAACGCCCTGGATAGAAAAGTCCGCACTACAATGACGTCCCATAGGATGCATCATCCGAGAACGTCGGTAATGAGGCTGTACTTTCCACGAAAGCATGGTGGGCGTGGCTTCCTGAGCGCGCTCACCATGCATAATCGCGAAGTGTGCAGCCTCCGTCATTACTTCCTGGCCAGATCGGATGATCCATTCTATAATGACGTCATTTCTAGTGATAAAGGACTTACCCCTCTATCCTTAGCCAACGACCAATGGAAGACCCGGCAGTACAGAGCATTTCCGACCGGGAGACCGTATGGAAGGAGAAGGAGCTCCACGGGAGGTATTACAGGGCTCTACATGAGCCTCACGTAGATACAGCCGCCTCCCTCAACTTGCTTCGTTTCGGTGACCTCTTCGGGGAAACCGAGGGTTTTGTCTGTGCAATACAGGATCAGGTTATTAAGACCAACAACTATTGGAGATACATCCTAAAGGATGGCACCGTCGACGTCTGCCGAGCTTGCCACCATCCCGAGGAGTCACTTAGGCATGTCATCTCCGGTTGTTCGGTGTTTTCTAACTCTGAGTACTTGCACGGGCACAACCAAGTAGCCAGAATTCTACACCAGGAGCTCGCTCTGAAATACGGCCTCGTGAACCGAAAATTGCCGTATAACAAGTACTTGCCGGAAGCCGTGTTCGAAAATAACCGCGCCAGACTCCACTGGGACCGGGCCTACATCACAGACAGGACTATTCTTGCGAATAAGCCTGATATTGTGCTGATGGACCAGGCACAGTCAAGGATATTTTTGATAGACATTACCGTTCCGTATGACGAGAACCTCGTGAAAGCCGAAACAGAGAAACGAACAAAATATCTGGACCTGGCTCACGAGGTGACCGACATGTGGGGTGGTATGCCGACCGAAATTATTCCTGTAGTCGTCTCTGCGAATGGGCTAATCCCAGTCAGCCTCTCGGGTCATCTGAGGCGACTGGGACTCCGTGACGGACCGCTCCGGGCTCAAATGCAGAAGGCGGTGCTCCTCGATACCGCCCGCATCGTCCGCCGGTTTCTTTCCCTTTCCCCCTAACCCTCGGCCGTTTGGTCTCCCCTGCCGAGGGCTCCCATCTGGTTGGATCTTATTTATTTATGTAGTTTTTGTATTTATTTTATTTTATTGATATTTAAGTATATTTACCTTTTCATTTTAATTTATAATTATATATTTATAGAACCCAACCAGGTGAGAAAATTATATAGATACCCCAAATAATAATAATAATAATAATAAGGGCTCGACGGACTGCATCATTACTGGCTGAAGGGGTTCGTAGTGTGTCACGCTGTGCTTGCCCGACAGTTTCAAGAGGCTCTCGATCAGATGTCGCTCCCGAGCCTCTTCACTACTGGGATCACTCACTTGGTTCCTAAAGATCAGTATACCACAGACCCGAGTAAATACCGCCCCATCACGTGTCTATCCACCATATATAAGACACTGACATCGCGAGAATCACTCGTCACCTGGAGCTAAATCAGGTGATGTCACGCGCTAAAAATGGATGTTGGGGCGGTGGTCGTGGAACCAAGGAACCAATCCTCATTGACGCGGTCATTGGCAATGTGTTGAAACGCAACCGTCGGAACTTCTCCGCCGCCTGGATAGACTACAGAAAGGCGTTCGACTCGGTGCCCCATACATGGCTAAAGAGGGTCCTCGAGCTGTACAAGATTGACTGTACAGTTCAAGACTTCCTCGGACAGTGTATGGGGCAGTGGAGTGCGATCCTTTGTCATCTAGGTGAGCGGATGACGGCTACGGAAACGGAAAGTTGCATAAGGATAAGAAGGGGTATCTTCCAGGGCGACTGTCTGAATCCAATCTGGTTCTGCCTCTCTTTGAACCCTCTCAGTACTTTACTAGAGGGCTCCGGGAGGGGACCCATCTTTTCTATATGGATGACCTCAAGTTATTCGTCTCCAGTCGCTCCCATCTTATAGATTTGCTGAACATCACTTGTGAATTTAGCAATTACATTGGAATAGAGCTGGGGACGGATAATTGTGCGGTCCTCCATTTTGAAAGGGGAAGAGTTACTAACTCTGAGGGCATAGACTTATCTATGCCCGTCAACTTAAGGACCATTTCCGAGGCTGAAACGTACCGATACCTGGGTATGTCACAGAACATCTGTATCGATGAGGCTGGTATGAAACAGTCAGTTTGCGACGTGTTTTATGCACGCTTGACCAAAGTGCTTAACAGCCTTTTGTCCGGTGTGAATAAGACACATGCATATAACGGTTGGGTCATGCCTGTCCTCATGTATACCTTTAGCATACTCAGGTGGACTCAGACTGAGCTTAACGCCCTGGATAGAAAAGTCCGCTCTACCATGACGTCCCATAGGATGCATCATCTGAGATCGTCGGTAATGAGGCTGTACTTGCTGCGAAAGCATGTTGGGCGTGGCTTTCTGAGCGTGCTCACCATGCATAATCGCGAAGTGTGCAATCTCCGTCAATACTTCCTGGCCAGATCGGATGATCCATTCTATAATGAAGTCATTTCCAGTGATAAAGGGCTTACCCCTCTATCCTTAGCCAACGAGCAATGGCAGGACCCAGCAGGGCTTATCATTTCCGACCGGGAGACCGTATGGAAGGAGAAGAAGTTCCACGGGAGTTACTACAGGGCTCTACATGAGCCCTTCGTAGATACAGTCGCCTCCCTCAACTGGCAACGTTTCGGTGACCTCTTCTGTGTAATTTATGACATTGACTCTGTCCCCACTTTTATAGAAGGGATGTACAATTGCCCTTTTCAGGGCGACAGGAAACTTCCCAGTGGATATCGCCAAGTTACATAGGTGAGTAATTATAGGTGTAAGAACTGAGTTTGATTTAAAAATTTGGGCTGGTATGCCATCTCACCCGACAGCACTGTCATTTCGTAGGCTCATAATAGCATCATGTACTTCATCCTCATCGATTTCGAGGATAACCATAGAATGTGAAGGAGAGTGCAAGAAGTTAGATGGTGAGTCAATAGATTCTAAATTTGATTTTCTTTTATTTGCAAGTTCTTTCCCTATATTTGCAAAGAATGAATTTACGGCATCAACTGATATTTTAGCATCATCGCACAAATTTAAAAGTTCTAATTGTGGTGCACTTACTTTATTTGTATTAGTAACATTTTTAATAATTACCCAGGATTGCAATTGGGGATAAGTTTGAGTGGTAACCAAGATAATAGTAGTTTTTTACATTGATTTGTAGAATTTTATTTATTTTATTGTCAAGCATAGGACCTAAGTAGCATTGAAATTTAGTTATAAAATATGTTTTAAAATGGCAAGTAGGACAGACCTTATCTTTCCGGCGATTGGTTGTTAATTCTTGATTATATGTAAGTTTTTCATGTTGGAATATAACAGTGTCTTTTATATATAATTGTCTAACTGTAAATACGTCACATTCTGAATATAGTTTATCTGTAGAATAGCTAAATGGTTTAAATGTTATTACTTTGAGTAATATACGCTGCGCTTTTTCTAATTTTATGGGATGAGTTTTACGGGCTCCACCCCAAAAGGTAATACAGTACGACAAGATAGATTGTGCCAATGATAAGTAAACAGTCTTCAGTAAAGAATAGTCTGCCACGTGTCTTAGTTTTTTGAATATATATACCAAGCTTCTTGTTTTCCCTGCTAACTGATTAATATGAGGGCACCATGTCAGATTTTCATCAAACACTACGCCTAAATATTTTACTGTATCATTTCGGTCTAAAGATGTGCAGTTGCATTGAATTGAGCTTTTGTTTTTGCAGGTGTGTATTTTTATTTTAAATGAATTTTCAGTAGATAGCGCTCGTTTATTATTTGCAAACAACATAAATTTTGTTTCAGAGATATTCAAAGTAAGAAGGTTTTGATTGAGCCATTGTAACGTTGCTTGCATTCCTAAATCAGTATGAATCCTAACTTCGTCCCAACTTTTCCATAGAAGACTAACGCAGTGTCATAAGCGTAAGTAAAAATTTGCACCTATCTAATTTTAGGTTACATAAATCGTTAAAATAAATTATATATATATATATACAGGATGATCCAAACAGTGAGGTTATAAAAATTTTTTTTTGATTCCTCACACCTAGGGGTATCCGAAAATACCCTATGTATGTTACGCGATTTTTTGTAGTTTTCGAGTTATGATTTTTTTTATCCTTTTTTTTGAAAATGTTCACCCTAAACAGCCTAACATTAAAAAAATGTAATTTTAGGATTTTTCCCAAGTTTTTTTTTGTTTGTAGCATGATCCTTATGAGTTGCTCTATTATACATAAAATAATTAGCTTCCTAACATTCACCGAAGATACAATAATTTTAATCGAAACTTAAAAATGTTCTGTCAGGAGAGTGGGGCTTGAATTTTCAACATTGAATGAAAAATAGTAATAAATGATTTCATACTTTCTAATTAATTTTAAAAACTTGCCAGTACCTTAATCTTTCATAATAACATTAAAAAAATGACACTTAGTAGGCCAGTTTTTCTGTTACAGACTTCTGAAGTTACTCAGGCAGGAAACTATCTGAATAGTTAATTTGATTTAAAAAATCTTTATATCATTTCTAAGGCTAAACTAAGATAGTAAATGCTTCAGGTTAGCAAAAATAACATCCAGTGTCTTTACTTACGTATTGTTTAAAATTTATTGAAAACAAGGTATCATTTTACTACGTTCTGGACAAATGATTTCAAGATTCATAATAAAACTAGTAAATAATTTAAGATAAATTTATTTAAAGTAAATTTTCGAAATGGAGGCCATTAAATTCGATACATACAGCCTGCACGCTCACCAGATTTAAACCCTATTGATTTTTTTATTTGGGGATTCTATAAAGAGATGGTGTATGCTGAAGATAAAGAAGAATAAAATCGAAGTATTTAAAACTTTGACCAACTGTTCGGCTGACCAACTTACATCATCAGGATTAATTAGATCATCAAAATTTTTAGTTTTAAGTTCTCAGTAATTCCTTTATAATTAATTTTATTGTAGGCATTATTTTTCAATACACTGGTTTTGAAATTTAAGCTTAAATACGTTATGACGGCTGAGTGATCGGTCAAAGGGCTGTCTAAAAGGATTGTAATTGATGGGAGTTCAGCTTTAATCATCGCATGATCTATGCAATTATGAGCTCTAGTAGGGTAAGTATGACCACTTAAAAAACCGTGAATTGCTAGTAAGTTTAGGTAGTCTGAGGAGTTGCGATCTTCGTTATTGAGTTTTATATCTATGTTTAGATCACCTATTACTATTATGTTACTAAAATTTGCGTAAGTTGGAAGTAATTTATTTAATGACATCATAAAATTATCGATGTTTTTATTTAATGGAGATCTATAGATGCCTATCACAACCGTGTCCTTCTTAAATTCAATAGCCAAACAGGTGGCATCATTTAGGATTTTTTCTTCAACAGAAGAGCAATAACTTTGTTTAGTGTACGCTACAATACCATCATTTTGATTTTAAAAGTTTCAGTTTATATATATATATATATATATATATATATATATATATATATATATATATATATATATATATATATCACGTGCCATATCTAATCTTGTTAGAAGTATTTCAAATTCAGTAAAATTTTTGTAGATGCTTCTGATATTTTGCGTTAGTATTTGCTACCTGAGATTTTAGAAGAGAGTTGAAAGATTCTGGACTACACAAGAAAGCCGAGCCCGCTCTAATTTGGTCTATGTTTTTCATTAACCTATTATTGTTTAAACGACCGAATGTAATTTAAAAGAACTTGTGACATAATTAGCATAGTGGTTATGTAGGAAGAAGAGGTAAAATACAATGTCTTATTTTTAACTAACCTGACTTTGCAAATCTTAAGAACATTGCAGCCGAAGCAAATGTTTTATGTATTGATTTTAATAGTAATGAGAGAACACCTGTATAATATGTATATAGAGTGAAATATAACGTAAATATAAACAAAAAATGAACACATAAGGTATTTATATATTGTAACATGAGCGTAAAAAGAATAAAAATTTTGTAAATATAAATAATTTATAGGTTTGCCTAGTCAGTTTTGTTTCTTCAGATCTAGCAGTTGCGTTTCATCCTTGACTTCAATATGAGATGAGTCAGCCGTTTTACGAAGATATACTTTTCCATGGCTAGTCCAACAAAATTTGTAGCCTTCAGTTTTTGTGTAGCTTCTTGCTAAGAAAAATAATCTTCGCCCTTTGTTCGTTAAAGCTTCAGATACATAAATTGGTCTTACTTGTTCTTTAAATCCTATCATGGCACTATTGAAACGCTGCTCAGGATGCTGTTTATTGAACGTTTTTGCTCCCTGGATGACATTGTTCTTCACTATAACCGATGTGAATTCAGTGACGATTGTGGTTTTACCCGTTTTACCATTCGATCGAAACACAACCTTAATAGTAGGTCCCTGAACATTTACATTAAGAACCTTACATGTTTTTTGGAAAATATCACACAAGTCAGCTTTAGTTTCCGAATGTGCAGGTATAGGTACATTCCTTATTTCTATAGTAGATGACTTTGAGGCTCTATGCATATCTTCTATTTACGCTTCGAGTGAGGCTATTCGTAGTAGGTGTTGCTTTTCTTTATTTTCAAGACAACCAACCGTTTTCTTCATATTTTCATACTGACTGTTAAGGAAATCAAGAGCTTTTTCAATTTCTTCATTTGAGCGCTGAATCTGTATGTTTTACTGTTTTATTTCTGCAATATCTGAGACTAGTTTGTTCATGAGCGAGTTTTGTGTATTTTTCCATTCATCCAACATGTTTCGAATTTCATCTTTAAAGGATAATAATTGTTCGTCGCTTGACATGCGTTGCCTTTTGTTACGTTTAGTAATGTAAGACGGTGTAGCAGGAGTCGGAACTACATATATTGGAAACATCAGAATCCGAATGTATGTTGCATGCTACGGCCAGGGGGTAGATTGGTGGGAATCGTAGTTGGTTAAATGAGGTACTTGTTTATTTGGATTTAGTCTACATTCAGTTTAGATTATCAGATCGATGTCCGTTTTAAGATTTATGATGTTAAATTGAAGGTCGTCAATGTTAGAGTAAATGGATCTGATATTTTGTGAAACAATGGTAAAACCGGGGAAATTAGGCTTAATATGGCTAGTAAATTCGTTGACTTCACAGTCGAACACTTGGGCTATTCTTTGATTGTCTATGTCATTCAAAGTCTGTAAGGTGTTATCCATGTTCATAGATCATTCATCATTGTAGATACATACGGACGTAGCTACACAGACATTTAGTGTGCGAATGAAAGTAAGTGTGTATGTTGTGAATGTGATAGCTAGAATGAGTGTGGAATTTAGTAGTAAATGTGTGTGAGTGCGCAGTAGATTAACATAGTATGATTTAATATTTAACTGAACAAAAGCTTCATATTTTTCTTAATACTAATTAATTTGAAGCATCTAAAGTCCCTATAGAATCGAGAAAAACGGGCATTACAACAGCGTAAAATATGGTGTGTACAACAATTGATCATAGGTAGAATAACATAGTATTCGTTAACTTTTAACCCGATATAAGATAGCTCAGTATTTATCAAAGCATTAATTAATTTTAAGTATCTAAAGTCCATAAGGAACCAAGACAAATAGGGATAACAGCAGAGCAAATTATGGTAAGTACGGCAAATGATCAGCAGAAGTATGAAATTTAGTCATTTAAGTTGCAGAAGATTACGGACCTGTGACTCACTTGTTATGATATTAGGAGAGCTGTCATCCTTCTTGATATGTATTTTGCCATAGGCTGTCCAGCAATACTTATATCCTTTGGATTTTGCTAGATCACGCGCGAGAAAGTGAAGTCGAGTTCCTTTTGCAGTTAGCTGTTCCGAGACATATATGGGAGTAGATTCTTCCTTCTTAAATCCAAGATGCTTGGCGCATAATTTTTCGTTGTGTTTTCTATTAGAAGGCCAAAGACTACTTTGGCCTTCTTCGAGAAATCGGTCTTCAGAATAGTTGATGTCAACTCAACAATAATTGTACTAGTTTTGGTCTTGGCACGCTTGTTATGAACTCGGAATATGTCGCCAATCTCGATGTAATATTACATATATTACATCAAATTTATGTATATATAGAGGTCAGTGAGTAAAATGCTTGTTACAAAAATATGGAAAGTGTTTAAAATATTTTTTTGGTAAAAAGAAAAATTTTAGTTAAAATTAAATCTTATAAAATTAGTTGAAAATCGTTTTATTTTTAAAATAAAATTGAGGGGAATTTGTGGAGAATACGTTGAAGTTTTGTCCTTAAAATTAACCCACTGAAGATACAATTAATTATTTTAGGTTCTCCGCATATGCTTACAAAATGAAATTTGCCAGAAGCAACCAAAGTTGTATTTGATGGTGATATAATCCCGACTAGTGAGTGACACTGTCAGTTACAGAAAGTTAGTCGTAAGCTTTTCGCAGCTGCTCATTCTTTGAGAAGACTACGAAACTTTTTACTACTTAACTGCTACTAAGATTGCGCTTGCGCAAACTCTTCTGCTTCCAATCTTCGTCGATTATGCAGATGTCAGCTTATATAGCAGATCTTGATCTCACTGAAATTCAACTTGATAAACTTGAGCGACTTCAAAATTTTTGTATAAGATTCATATTTGGTTTGCGTAAATATGATCATGTATCAGATTTTCGTGACAGACTCAAGTGATTGCCAATTCGCCGGAATGCTCATATTATCTCGCTTCTTTATAATATTCTTTTTAATCCTTTTTATCCGACTTACCTAAAAATTTGGTTTCAATTCCTCCAGGACGGACATTTGAGACATGTGAGATCATCAGAAAACATAAGCAAAACAAGTAGCAACGCAGGCACCGCTGCAGGTGCAACGCACAGGTGTGCGGTGCACGTGTTGTTTACAAGAATTCTGTAAAAATAATGTTATTATTGTCGCCAAACCACATATGTTTTTATTATCTTCTTGCAATATTGTCCACCTTTAGATTGTCTGGAAGAGATCGCTCTTTGTACCACATTTATTTCTCTCCTTTTTTTGTTAATATTTATGTTTTTTTGGCATGCAATAAAGTGTTATCTGCCTATCTATCTAAATTGGGGTATTTGACGTAGATTTTTGGAATGTTTGAAAAATTGGTGTTGGCAACGCTGCACACGTTCCACCGGTGACTATGGAGTATAGAAATAAGGAGTACCAACTAAAAAGTTAAAAGACTAAAGTAAGGAGCAGAACCGTTGAAAAAGTGGCCATCTATAAACAGTAAATGACAGTTCAAAAACTCTCCACAACAGCGCTGGCGTAGCTACTCGAATGAAATGAACTTCGCAGCGGTTTGAAGTGTGCTGCTAAACTGCTCAGTAGCTCTAAAGTCTAAAATAATTTTATTTAGCAAATATAACCTCGAAAAAGTCTTCTATCCCATTAATATTTTTCGGCACGTTCTTTAAAATTTAGCCCATAGCTATAGTGGCGCCACCCTTATTTAACGGTTTTCTATGGACACTTTTTAATAGGCAGTGTGAGGAGTACCTTACTTCTACACTCCATACTGGTGACATAAGAATTAGAGACAAGAACAACAATAAAACTTGCAAGTAATTTTTAATAGTTTTGACATACCTCTTTTTAAAATCAAAGTATTGACGGATTAAAAACGGACAGTCGATTATAAAGTAAAAGAATTATTTTTGGATTAATTCTGATAGATTTCTGATAGACTGTTGATCATAATTGCCGTTGATTTTAACTTTTAAATTATTTATTGCCATTTCATTTCTATTTTCTTGTACAAAATCTAAGATAACGATGAAATAGTGTTTATAATTGTGTGAGTACCCGATTAGGTATGTATATTAATTGTTCAAAGAATGAGAAGCGCAGTGGTAGATACAAGGATTTACCGGGGGTCCAACGTAGGGACGGATCATTATTTGATCTTATGTCGGATTAATGGTCTATTCAAGCGTTGACGACGTCTGACATCTGTGCGTTACAGCGTATAAGAACAAAGAGATTACAAGATGAAGATGTGAAAGAGAAATATAAATGTAGACTGAGGGAAAATATTAGGTGTTTGAATGAGTTTTGTATGAATGATTTAGATTTTAATGCTGTGTGGGATAATGAGTCTATGAGTCTGTAAAGATGTTGCTTCTTCCCAGGACAGAGGTTTTTTTCGAACCAATGATAAAGTAAAATATTTACTTTCAATAAGAATTACTTTTAATCTATATTGAATACAAAATTATTCTATTCTGTTCTATTCTAATGTTAAAAAAGTTTCTAGTGTTTGGTGGATGCAGCCACCGAAGTACGTAGTGTAAGTAAGAGAACAAATGAAAGGAAAAATAATACGATGTGGTGGGATGATGAGGTACGGGTGGAAGTTGATACAAAGAAGATAGCTTGGTTAGATTTATTAGCAACCAAAGCTGGTAATTCTGGCAGTATGAATGATGAGATTGAAAGAAAAAAAAGCAGAATTGAGACGTCTAAATAAGAGTAAATGAAGTAGTTGAAAGGAAAAGGCAAAAAAGAACCGATAAGAATGATAGAAGGATATCTGATAACTTCTAGGCAAATTCAAAACAGCCTGGAGTGAATGCTATATGAGACGGAAACGGATGTATTCTGAGTGAAGAAATTCTGAATGACGTTTCGAATTTAAAAAGATGGAAGGAACACTTTAAAGGCGTGTTTATTAGTAAAAAATAATCACTTAGCATCAGGTGAGCCGTATGCTCGTTTGCCCCTCTTCTATAAAAAAGTTAAATGAACTAGAAATTCCGAAAGAAGTGGAAAGGAGTATGGAGATAAGTATAGATGAAATAATGAAATCAATGAAAAGCATGAAAACAGGTAAGGCAGCTGGATATAATAGAGTATCACTTGAGATGCTAAAGCTGGAGATGGAGTGGTGGCAGTCCTACTGTACACCTTGTTTAATTTATGTTGGGAATTGAAGCGGGTACCGGAAGACTGGTGTAAAGCAGTTATAGTCCCAATATATAAAGGTAAAGGGTCACAGCAGGACTGCAAAAACTACCGTGGTATCAGCTTGCTTAGTATTGTGAGTAAACTGTATGCTAAGGTGTTTATTGAAAGAATTATGAAAGAAAATTAAACAGGAGATAGTCAACAGCATCTTCCTGATAACAACTTAAAATAATAAAAAATTACTTACTTAATTATTAAAAGAGGGCTTAACAAGTAGTTTGGCAACCGCTACCTATGGCAAATATTCCCCCTACGTTCAGCAGTGGACTTTTGAATTAATGATTGATAATAATCCTGAGTGAGCAGAGAGGAAAACGGGTAATACGTTCGTAATAGATTTATTGGTAGTTGTGATCTACAAAAGTGAGAAAAGCGAAGGCAGACCGAAGTCGTAGCGCTGTTACTGCACTACAGTAGCGGTGCCCTCTTTGTACGTTCCGTGAAGCAATCCCAGTGTCGATTAATGAAACAGAGTTATTATTCCCTGTTAAATCCATAATAAGTTGAAGGATAATTTCGCGAAAATATCCCGGCCGAATTTAAGTAGATTTCGTAGTAACCTTTTTACAACATATATTTTAAATTATACGAACATAATACGAAAATCCGCATTATTCGACTACGTTTCTGATGTGAAATGTAAGATGAATCTGTCATAATTTATATTAACGGTTAATATAATAAGTATTACGAAACGGACCAATAAAACAGCAACAACCTTGTAAAAAAAGAGGAGAATAATATAGCTATCTTATTTTGTACCATGTTAAACGTCGTATGTATAAAGAGTTCAGCTATAAGAATTTTGTTCTTATTTTAGGACTCTATGCTATAGTAATTACTTTAAGCTAGGTACATGTTTATGTTTGGTTTTGCTAGCACTTCTAAACCAAAAACTAATAGTTTGTGGTTTTGACCAAAAAAAGTTTTGAGTTTTTGACGTTTGACATTTTGTCTTTCCTGTTGTCAAATCTTGCTTTAATGTACATATTATATACTCTTTGTGTAGAGTCAGTTTCACGAAAGAAATCCCTTATAAGTCCCCCCTTATAGTCGCGACACCACAGTCTTTGTCATAGAGGTTAGAGAGAAGGAGAACGATCGCTATGTGCTAAAGCATAGCCCTCCTGTCCCTGAACTGCCGTCGGTAAGTAGTATCTTCGAAGTTAGCTGTTTATGAGTACAAATAGATGAAGTTAGTTGAATAATGTACACATTTTCTTCACGGCATTGGTTAGTAAATAATCGTGCTCCGTAATTTTTTAATTTTTGACAAAAAGAAACATTAAAAAATGGTGAAATATTGTATTGTGCGTGGATATGCAAGTGGTTTAGCATCTGATCAGAAAAATAGACTGAAAAACAATTTGCGTAAATTATCTTCATTTAAAGTACCAAAGGTAATATCTTCATACGTTATCGATTCATAGCTGCCCATCGAAATATTGAATATGTAAAATTATTATTTGCTTCATAATTCATGTTTTTTTCTAACTAAATTAATCTTTATTTTTTGAAATTTAAAATTAATTTTATTGTACAGGGAACCATGTTGCGCGTCTGTTGTATTTTATTTTGTCGAAATTTCACGAGTCACGTGCAAGATGTTCACGGATCAGGGAAGTGGTCGCTACTAAAGTAGATCGTGCGATCGTTTTCTTGAGTAAGACGTATTTGTCCAACGTGTTGACAGAAAGTGTTTGCCTTGCATGAGGCGTCTATTCGGGCTGTGTAATCGTTAACTAATGGGTAATGGCGAATTGATGTCGTTTTGACGTTAGCTGTCAACTGTCATAGATAAGAGTGTTACGGAAATCAACTGTCATGAGGTTATTGATCAATTTATTGACAGATATTTGAATTCTGAAATGCTGTTATTTTTATCACTGATAGCCTATTAGGTAGATTTACTATGTACAATGGGCTAAAGTATCTCGAAACTAGTATGATTCAAAATGTGATTCTACATATTGTGTCCGATATCAACGAAATCAAAATCACGAAGTCCTTAAAACAAAAGCAGAGTCAAACTATTAGTAACATATCCAAAGTCCAAACAAAAAAACCAAAACGTCAAAGAAATCCTAAAGAAACTCAATAAATGCATTCACGAATTCACAACTACACGAACAAGCTCGGAATAAACAAAAAAATATCACACTACCTACATTATTTTATAACTAAAGTCACTTGGTTAGATATTATTATGTAGGTACATTTGATATATAATTTTATGACTGGAAGGGCGCCATCTTGTAAAATCATCAAAAATTAGAATTGCATTTATATTTTTAGCAAGTAATTTAGTTTGATTTATTCTCTTATTTTATTTTTAATAACACCCTGAATTTTTTTGCTTTTTTACGATATAGTGTACATAGAGTGGGCCAGAAATTGATCGTCTCCTATATTTATATATATATCTATGGTCAAATGCATTGAAGCAATATGTACTTACGTACTAGAACAGCTATCTCAAACAAAAAATATGCGCTACTCTGTGTTCTCGCGGTTGTTTTTTTATCATAGAATAAACATAGGTAGAATGACCCGTAGGTAATATTAGATTGTATTGTTAAATAGGTAAATTATATCGAGAACAATATTTAAATTTTGTCATTTATTTTGTATATTATATTTGCTTATTTAATATAATATTACATAATATTATATCACAATTTTATTTTTATGATATTTTTATCTGAATATTTTAAAAGGTATCTATGTCAAATATAAAAAAACATACTGAATGTATGTATGTTTAACAAAACTTATTAATATTATATTTAAATTACAAATATATTTTTTTAAATTACAATAAGAGTCGTTTATTAAATACTGGGCACGCGAGAGTTAAAAATGGACGAATTTATTTCACTTTGACTTTGATATGGAAACCTAAAAATAAAATAAAAGAATAATAAGCAGATTTAAACATGAAAAATGTTTCCTAATTATACAATACGTTGCTTTATTTTGTAGAATGTACACAGTATCACTTATTACACAATGTCACTAACACACTTCACTTTACACGGTACACACCTAACGGTTATACGTGTTAACAGAGATGTTGTCTGCTCGCCGGTTACAATCCAACTGCCCGATGTTCCCAAAGCGGGGGGGTATTTATACACTAGTAGCGATGACTCATTAGACGATTGTCTATACACTACATCTCTTCCTTTTTCTTAACATTTTTATTTCTGTTTCCATGCATGATCAATAGTTGATTTTTCTGTTACAAAAATAATTTAAATTAGTCTTCAATAATCATCCTAATTTCATCAGTGTTATTCTCTATTACTTCTTGATGCAAATTGGGTAAAATTTCTTCTTGTTCATCATTAACTACTCTCCACTCTTATTCAATATTTTTAAGTGAACTACATTTCGTCGATACTGTTCATTTGTATCATTATTGCGAATCACTACGTCTCCAGTGTTGTTAGTAGTTTTTACAACAGTATGTATAGCTGGAGAAAAGCTTGGTGTAAGCTTATTTTCTTTGGCGAAATTTTTTTACAACTACCTTATCGCCTTCATTTATGTTGTGGCCTTTTGCCTTTCTCTTGCGGTCACTGTAAGTTTTTCCTGCTTCTTTTTGTAACGCGTCTCTGTCTCTAACTTCTGAATCTACTTGTTTGTTTTCAATATCTATGTATGATGGAATTTTATCCCGAAATTGTCGTTTGTAGAATAATTCGGATGGAGTTTTACCAGTTACTGAGTGGGGTGTGCTATTGTACATCATCAGATAATATAATAAATCTTCTTTCCAATTTTTTCTTTCAACCCGACTGATACGTTTTAGGATACTTCGGTTTTGTCTTTCCACTTCTCCATTCTGTTGGGGCCAATATGGTATTGTGTTGTGAAGAGTTATAACACATTCCTGCAGGTAATTTTTAAACTCGACTAACAAATTGCCTGCCATTATCTGCAATGATGGTAACTGGATAACCAAGCCGTGAAAATACCTCTTTTAATAACCTAATAATATCATGTGAAGTTACACTTTTTGTCACTTTTACTTCCTTATAACGACTGTAATAATCAACGATAACTAACAGGAAATCTCCAGAGGGTAAAGGTCCCATTAAATCGATAGCTACATCAATCCATGGTTCGACCGGTAGTCCACGACGCTTCATTGGATTAGGTGGATTTGGTGCAGATACTAATGTGCAACTTTTACAGTTTCTTACGATGGTTTCTGCCTCTTTATCAATTTTAGGCCACCATACTTTTGTCCGTAATCTTTGTTTCATACAAACAATACCAGGGTGACCTTCGTGAGTGGCTTGCAATACTTCCTATCTTAATTTTTCTGGAATAACAATTTTAGTACCTTGAAGTAAAATATTATTTTGGAAGCAAAGCTCCAATTCAAATACTTTATAATTTGCGATAGTAGGATCCCAGGTATACGAATAAGCCTTGCCTTACTTTAGCCATTTCGGAATCCTGCTTGGAAAATTGTTCAATATCGTTGAGCGATACGGCTACGGCTCTTGAGTATTCAATTATATGCCCAATATGTTCCTCATCGAAATTACGTATTGTATTCACTGAATTATGTTTAGAAGTACCAAGTCAGCTATATTCGATTTTCTTGGTCGGTACACTATTTTGTAATTATAGGCTTGCAATCGAAGAACCCATCTTTCGATTCGGGCGCAAGGCTTAAACCTTCTTCCGAAAATAATTTCTAATGGTTTATGATCGCTTATCAGTTCAAACTCACTTTTACCATAAAGATATATTCGAAAATGTTCTACAGCCCATACTAAAGCTAGCGCTTCCTTTCCGTCTCATTGGGTGTCCATTTGATTTTAACAAAGATAAATCACGACAATTCAGCCTTTAATAATTTAAATCATTTTCTGGTACCTAAAGCATGTCCATGACTGGAACTTTGCTTTAGTAAAACTTGGACCGTCACCAATAAGTGTCCATGCTCCTGGACCGTCTCATTGGGTGTCCATTTGATTTTAACAAAGATAAATTACGATAATTCAGCCTTTAATAATTTAAACCGTTTTCTGGGACCTAAAGCATGTCCATGACTGGACCTTTGCTTTAGTAAATCTTGGACCATCACCAATAAGTGTCCATTGCTCCTGGACCATCTCATTGGGGTGTCCATTTGATTTTAACAAAGATAAATCACGGCATAAACAATTAAACTGCTATTGCTAATTGTCCCCAACTTTAGGCTCCGCATTCTAACCTATCTTTTAAAAGAGAATACATCAAATCCTTACATAAAACTTTTCCAGTTTATTTAAAAACATTTGTAATTACTTACAGTATTTTTTCCTCGTCGCCAATATACAATACACTGCTTTATTTTGTACAATGTACACAGTATCACTTATTACACAATGTCACTAACACACTTCACTTTACACGGTACACACCTAACGGTTATACGTGTTAACAGAGATGTTGTCTGCTCGCCGGTTACAATCCAACTGCCCGATGTTCCCAAAGCGGGGGGTATTTATACACTAGTAGCGATGACTCATTAGACGATTGTCTATACACTACACTAATTATAATAACTTATATATGTTTCTACAAAAAAAATGTGTATAATATATTCGTCCTATAGTTAAGTAACCACAGAAATGTCGCATCTGAATATATTTATTTCATAATCTATATTCCATGACACGAGATTGCGTCTGAGGAATAATTTGTTTTATTATTAATGCATAATACTTTTTTTATTGATTAAGTACCTTATTAACCGATTAAAAGTAATTCCTTGGTTTTTACTGACATTTCTTGAATTATTGGTACAATATCTAAGTACACACGACGGCATATTTTTATCAAGAGATTTTTTTTAAATCAACACACCTGACAACTCTACAAGCGCCTAGCCAGTGACTGATAAAAGTGCGGTGTATGCACCGCAGTTGAGTGGAACAGAGTAGCTGAATGCAGTGTCGACTCTAGTACGTAGTACATAATAGCTCAATGGTCAATGGTCAAATGACAAGCTGCAGAGAGCAGAGAGATCTGTTTGATTGTCAAAAAAAAAATTACATTTTAAAATTAAAATTGTTTTTTTAGCCAAACTAGGTTTATATCAATACGTTTTGATAAAAATGTCTGATTCTTCCGAAGAGGAAGATCTGTCACGATTTCAAGAGGCTGTGGATACAACATTTGTTAAATTGATAAACGCGGAAGCTATTGATAAAGTTTCAATACCTAAAAAATCTGGTATATTATAATCATATCTAAAGTAGCACAACTATCACATGCGCCATTCGTTGTGTTAGATCGTAGACGTGTAAGGAATCAAATATGCGCGGGTTTAACGCAATCCGTATGTAATCTGTTCGTGGTTGACTGCCATCGCAACTCCCACTCTCACCTAAAAAAGGTTTCTTACCACGTCTATCTGCGTACAAGCGCGGTGAAGGTGGCATCCAACAAGCGGCTAGTGTACAAACTAAAAAGTGGATACAACATTAAAAAAAGGGATAATTAATCTGATATTCGCCGTGTCCCTCAATTTTTAAGTGGATATCATGAATCCATAGCTTATTCGTTGATCTGTAAGAATAAAATAAGAGTGTGTTTTAAAACTATGAATGAAACTTTTCAAAATAGCCTAATATCACACACGAACTGATCTATTTTCTTACCATTTTCATAATGCACTTACAAAAATAATGATTTCACCTCAAAGGCAGTGGTAACGTGCATACTTGATGGTTTCATATTAAATAGTGATATAAGTCACCTCTGTGAATATACATATATTTTGTGCATTACTTGCGGCCCAGGCTGCAATAGACAGCTACTGGAGGTTGTGGTTGTATGTCATATATTAAAGTATTTGACTAAATGATAGATAATTAAACTGCTTAACATAGCAGCAGTTGTCACTGTGGATTGGGGATTTAATTGTTGTAATGTTCCATGTTTTAATTAACTCTTTAATAACAAAAGAGATTAGAATTTTTCCTTGTTTGTTATATTTTCTTATATAAAAACTTTATTATATATAAACAAATTTAGTTTTTATATATAAATGTTATTATATATAAATAAATATTGCTGATAGTTAACAACAACTGAAAGAATTTAATAAAATAAAAAACATGTAGCAATAGTGTAAAAATATACATTACCCGATATTGTCCCATGGGTGTAGTCTTCCTAATAATAATTAACAAGTGGTAAAATTAAAGAATTTGTACAACCAACTTCAATATAAATAAAATTAAAATACAAACTTGCATTTTTAAGGATAACTCAAAAACTACTGGTCAGATCTTATTTTAATTTATATAAGACCACATGAGAACCCAGCTTTCAAAAAAAAAATGAATGATCAAAATCGGTTCATCTAGAAAAAAGTTCTGAGGTAATTAATACACATAAAAAAGCAGTTGAATTGGGAACCTCCTCTTTTTTTTGAAGTTAATTGAAAAATAACTGCAGTTACCAACCCACCTAACAAGTCTGGCAACTATAGCAAACATCCCTGATCTCAGCTGCCTTTTGAATGGCTATAATTGTAAAAGTATTGGTAAATAATAATATACATATATAATATTTAGTTCAACTTACATTTTTAGATTCCAAACTGTGCTCTCAGAGGTACTTAGACGAAGCAACCCATTACAATGATGTCAAAGTATCTAAAGATCTACAAAAGAAAATAGGTGCAAAAGTTTCTGAAATTATAAACAGAAATTTGAAATTTGTTAATGTGCAAGACAATGAAATAAAGTATGAAATTTGTTTACAATAATGACATATATAAATTAATAATAATCTATACTTATATTGGAATATAATTTTAGAAAACCAACTATTGAAGGTGGGGTCAAGTTGTTCAGAGATTCTGATGGATTTCTCTCTTGTGAGGATGCAAAAGATACTTTCACAGAAAATCACAATAATTTTTCGAGAAAATTTAAAAGGAAAAGAAGGCAAATGGAGGGCAATCTCGAGGAAGTTGATGAACACAGTGAGAATTAATTGCTTGATAAAATATTTAAGTTAAATATGTTAAAGTGTTATGAAGTTGTCAGTCATAGGTTTTATTAGAAAGCGCATTACTTATTTCAATGTTGTATTATAAAATCAGTAATCTAACAAAGTTTATGGTTACTCTAAGCCAGCCTTCCAGTCTCATTGCTAATTATAATATGACTCTTGGAGGCTGAGTGGTAAGAAAACCCATCATCGCATTACTTATTGTAGAAGGTGACTATGGGATACCCCAGAAAGATCTGAATAGCTTCTAACATATGGTATTATAACCACCTTGTTTAAACTGTATGTAAAATACCCCAACGGAAACTGGCAGAAGCATCAAAGGTTCAAAATATCTTTCCCAATCTACTTATCAAACAGGGCTTTATGGCAAATACTACCTGCAACTGGAGAGCATTGCGTGCAGCAGTGTTCATATTAGACATCTACAAGATTGCTAGCAAGGGCAATAGTAAATAGCTTATATATTGTTTTAGTTAAAATATTACTGTCAAGCCAGACATGGCAAGTATGGCAGATGTTCATAATATGGAAAGCAGTGCACAGAAGGATCTGTATGTGTTTGGTTCATCCTAAGCAATCTACTAAGCTATACCTCAAAACCTGAAAATGAGACTGTACAACCGGTGTGTGTTGCCAGTGATTACTTATGGAACTGAAACATGGTCCTTCACTAGAGAGGGCTATGCTCAGGGTTTCTATGCATGATAAACTTAGAAATGAGGATATCTGTAGTAGAATCAAAGTTACCGACATAGCTCAACGTAAGCTGAAGTGGCGATGGGCCGGCCATATAGCTCGAAGAACCGACAAGAAAAAAAAAGGTTCTCAAGTGGCACCCTCGTATTGATAGGGGAAGTGTAGGGCGACCCCCCACTA
>CAJQZP010000547.1:4332500-4480000 GCA_907164705.1 Parnassius apollo | reverse complement strand
GACCACTAAACTATCTCTACATACGAGGTATAAAACAAAGTCGCTTCCCGCCATCTATACGCTTAGATCTTTTAAACTACGCAACGGGTTTTGATGCGGTTTTCATCAACAGACAGAATGATTCAAGAGGAAGGTTTATATGTATAGTACATGCATTATAAGTTATACATATATATAATTATTTTGTCCGTGTGTAATATAACTGAACTCATTCTAAACGACCAAAACGATTCTGATGAAATTTTGTGTGTGATTTGGTTGCCCGTGCGAAGCCGGGGCGGATAGCTAGTGTACCATATAGCGTTGATTAATAGCAGTTAGTTTTCCTGTTATAAATAATTTATATAGTTATTTATTATTTAGTTATCACACCTACACAATTGTAATTTTGCTTAGCTTCCCAAAAAATCAAAATTACATAAACCTGTAAAAATTTTAGAGTTATCAAAGTTTGAAAACTGCCATTTTTATCTATCACCAACTAAAAGAGCCACTCATCAACAACCTAGACCACTTCTAGCTGACTTCAAAACTTGAAATTCGGAATCAAAATAGACCATTATGCTGTAGTATAGGAAAGGTGTTAAATGTAAAGGAGACGTCTTACTCTTGCTATGAATTTAATTATACTACCACTTATTAATTACAATTGTCATTAATATAATGGAGTAGAAGCCTATGGCACTGATATTTTACAAAAAATAAAACAAATTTTTTGAATTAAATAAATAAATTAATTAAAATCTATTGAAATTCAAATCATACCCACTCTAGCCTGACCCTGCGAAGAGCTGAGAAGTGACAAGGTTAAAGATGCTTACTGAATTTATTGTTTTATTGCCGTTCGTAAAGTAGGGTGGATATGATTTGAATTTCGATAGATTTTAATTAATTAATTAATTTAATCCAAAATTTTTGTTTTTATTGTTTGTAAACATCAGTGCCATAGGCTTCTACTTCGTGATTCACATGTTACACTCTATTTTTTCAAGACGGTAAAAAAGTCATCCAGTATAATTATAATATATTATACAAGTCGTGTGGGCTGTTCTACATCAAAATGCATATACCTACTAAGAAAAAATCTAAAAACTACAAACTATTGATATTCGTTGTCTGAATGATGATTTTCAATCATCAACATGGTTTTTAGAGCATATTACGTGTGTGTGAGTGCGTTTTTTTTATAATAACTTGATCATGATGCCCTCGTCACTTGATAACGAACGTAGTGTTCCGTCTATCTTTCTATTGTTGTCTGAGTCTGAGTATCCATATTTAAAAATGTTATGACTTATGGCATACTTTTCGCCTGTAACTTTATCGTATTTCCTTCCACATGTACATTTCTCACGTGCTCAGTGACAGCGTTTTAAAGCATTGATTGAAAGTTCCCCGTTATATGAGTAAATAGAACACATTCTTTAAGTAATTTTTTATACGTGGTAGAGCCACGCTGCAGTTATATTATGGTTGTAGCACGGATGTGTCGGCTCGACCGGGACAGGACCACGCTCTTCCAGAATACCAGCGTAAAATAGCAGCTTAATACAGTTGTGTTTTATATGGTGAGTGTAGAGATCCGGAGGCCCCTTTTTTACAGAAAACGAGGCATTCCATTTTAGTCCTCACAGGTGACAACGCATCTGCATTTTGATTCTTAATTGAGGATAAATGTAGATGACTATGGGCCACAGGATCAACTTACCATCAGGCTGTTTACGTGCCCCGCCTATAAAATATCGGGACACTGCTGAGAGGAAGATTTCAGGCCTTATTGTCCATCCATATTCAGTTTATAGCAGTTCCACCGCTGAATTAAGCGTGCTAGACGATTGCCTCAAATGCTGAAACAATTTTTCTTACCAGGACATTGCAGCAGAATCTTCCTATACTCAAAATGATTATTTCATCGCCGACCCGCGGTAAATTCCAAGCATGCCAACTATGATATAAAACCCCCTATAAGGCAGTCTATGAGAAGTGCCTCATAAATTTTAAATTGCTCAAAATCAACTTCCTTGAAATCTTTATACCGCCATGATATTATTTAGCCTAGATTTATAGCTGGAAAGAATTTCAGTTGTCTAATAATATCGTTCACGTGTAAGATCTAGAAAAAAACACATTATCGAAAAATAAAGTGAAGGTCGACTACGCAAGTTCAGCCCACACAAGTTCGTGTTTAGCCTTGAATCTACAAATATCTGAATATTTGCAGATTCACGGCTACTTAACGCGACTGGCCTAACAATGTTCAATCCGATAGATTTGCCGCATTAAAACTATACTAGGTGGATTCGGATTTTTCGGATTATATCTACAATATTACCACTCGAAGCTATTTCACAAACTCAAATTTAAAAAAAAAGTTTACAAATTTTGAAAGGCCTGTAGGGGTATGCGGTGCGGCGACGAACCGTTTACAAAAACCGTTTTGTGTTCTGCGACGATGAAACCGTGCAGTCTTCGATTTACTTAGTGCGATTTTTTATTTTATAGCTATTAAAATACAGTCGAGTACGCAATGATTCAACTATCATCTCAGTCGTCGCGTCGTCGTCCTTACCGTTCCGCGTTTTATTGTAGTCTTACGTTCCGTATTCGTTTAAAAACGTTAGTAATGTCATAAATCGTTGATAGTTGTAGGAAACTGCAACCACTTCACTAGACGCAAACGCAATTCTATTCCATGTTGGATAAGTTTCGCCCTTTAATCCTGAGCCTAAGTTTTCGTCGTCGGGAAAGCAGTTGCGTTTCGTTCGTTAAAAATTCGACATCGACTCATCGCTAAGGGGCTGTTGATAGCGTTGCCAGGCGTCCGGATAAAGTCGGACACAGTCAGGATTTTTGTTTGCGTGTCCGGCCAAATTAGACGATGTCCGGCCTGTCCGGCTTTTGCTAGGCTTTTTAAATTTCACCATTTCTTTACATTTTTCATGTGATTACATACATACTATAGCAATTATTAAATTTAATATTGTAATGAATATTGAATAATTAATAATAGAGAAGACTTTGTTTATACAATTGCTGTAATTTCATTAAAATTTAAGAAAAATTTTTGGTAACTAATAAAAACCACTGATTAACTTTTAAAAAAGTTGTCGTTTCAGTAAAACTAAAAAAATAAGGGTGTCCGGCCTTTTTAGCAAAATATCCGGCTAAGTTCACTGGTCTGTCCGGATTTTCGGTTTTAAGACCTGGCGACCCTAGTTGTAAGAAACTGCAACCATTTCCCTCGACGAAAACGCAGTTCTATTCCATGTTGGATAAGTTTCGTCCTATATGCCCACGTAATGAGGGAAAATAATATTTTGTTCACCAGAAGTCTCTAGTAGGCACTGAGGTGAAGTTTGACGGCTTCGTGGTGCAGTGGTTTAGCAATGAGTTACAGCGCTAAGGGCCGCGGGTTCGAATCCCGCACGGAACAAGTATTTGTATGGCCTACAAATAATTCTTCCGGGTCTGGATGTTGGTCCTTGTGAAATTTATAAACTGCCCCCACGATACAGGAGAAAATTGTAGCGTGGAGGTAACGTTTTTTTAAAATAAAAAAATAAAGTAAGAAGTTTTTCGTTACACAATGTCATTTAGTTCAGAAGCTCCGTTTTAAATAAAACATTTATCGATTTCTAAAGTATTAGATAAATACACACAAAACAATCGCTTAGTGGTTTGTTGCCTAATGTTTTGCATATTTTATAACTCTTTGAATTTATGTTATCGGTAACTTTACAGTCTATATACGTCCCACAGCTGGGCACAAGCCTCCGCTAAGGTTTTAGGGCAAGGAAGTATCCGCCGTGCTGCCCCAATGCGTATTGGTGAACTTCACATGTCGTTGAAATATTTTTTTCGTTATTTCTCAGACATGCAGGTTTCCTCACGATGTTTACCTTCACCGCCGAGCACGTAGTAAATCAGCACTTCAAATTGTAATTAACAATTTCATTAGTGCCGGCGGAAATCGTACCCGGTTTGCTCGCGTACTTTGAAATTAACAGCGAGCGCTAACCATCTGAGCTACCACGGCTCTGTTTATGTACTTTTAACTTGAAATATCTGTAGTTTGATTTATTCATTTCTAATCTAATATAAAATATAACTAATATTACAAAAAGAAACATAAAGTTAATTTGATAGGGGAATGTAGGGGCATTTCCCTATCAAATTAACTTCCCCGCCATATAATCTGTCAAATATTTCACCTTGTTTCTAAGTAGCGTTGCTTAGTGCCAAAAAACCGTGTTTTTGTTGTGAAATTCGTCTTTGAATAATATTATTGTCGATGACTATTTTGTGGCAAAAAAATAAAATAAAACAAAAACAGAGGCTGTCATACGTCACTACCGACAGAAGTGAAAAATCAATTATATAAGCGCATACATGTTACACAGGCCGCTGTCTATAATCTTCTTCTTCCTGCACATATTCCAAGTTATTTGGGGTTGGCATGGCATGTCTTCCTATCCAATCCTCCTCTACTAGCCATCATCACTTCACTTACTCATTTCGAAGGCATATTATCCCTAGTCCATCCATCTTTTTGTTTTCATTTTATAGGATAAAGCGAGCACACAGTCCACCAGATGTTAAGTGGTTACCAGTATTTATGATTGGCTTATTAGTTATTATTTCATGAAAATATATTTACGTTTGTCATATTATTTAGCTTAAACCATTGGACGTCTTTCTAGTGCAATTTGGGTGCGGGAAAACAAAATAAAACATAAATAGATTTGCAGTGTACGTTTCCTGTGCAATTTATAGCATCCACCATCTTCTTTTTCTTTGTATTCTTTTTTTCTTTATTTTTTAATTTTATAGGATAGGGTGACAAACAAGCACACAGTCCACCTGATGGTATGTGGATGCTGTGACCCATAGACATCTACATCTACCCTCGATTAAGAATCAAAATGCAGATGCGTTGTCACCCGTGACGACTACCATGGTATGCCCCGTTTCCAATAAAAAAGGGTCTCCGGTTTTCTACGCTCACCATACGAAACACAGTGGCGTTAAGCTGCTATTTCACGCTGGTATTCTGTGAGAGCGTGGTCCGTCCCCGGTCGAGACGACTCTTTCGCGCTACAACTATCCAGTAATATAACTGCAGCGTGGCTCTACCACGTAAAAAATCTTTGTTTAGGGCTCCGTCTACTCTTATATCCATCCAATCTACCACCCTATGTCGTCTTGGAAAATGAAACATGACAATGACAGCAGTATCTACCTTACAAAACTCAAAATAAAAAAAAAACTGCGAGTGCCAGCCCGCTTGCCTAGATTTGCAACTATGGCAAATTCCCCCATAAGACAATCTATACGGGAGGCCTACGTCCAACAGTGGAATTTTATAGGCTGTAATAGATGAACGGATGGAAATGTAGAATATAAAATTTAACCACACCTATCAAACACGTGGCCGTATTAGGACGCTCAAGGTCGCTCAGCGAGCTATGGAAAGGGCTATGCTCGGGCTTTCTCTGGGCGTTAAACTTAGAAATGAGGATATCCGCAGTAGACCCAGAGTGAACTGACATAGCCCAACAGATTAGTAAGCTGAAGTGGCAATGGGCTGGCCATATAGCTCGAAGAAGCGACAACCGATGGGGAAAAAAGGTTCTTGAGTGGCAGCCTTGTACCGGTAAACGCAGTGTAGGGCGACCCCGCACTAGATGGAGTGACGACCTGGTAAGACAAGCAGGAAGTCGATGGATGCAGGTGGCTCAGGACCGGGCTTTGTGGCATTCCTATGTTCAGTAGTGGACTTGTGAAGGGCTGTAATGATAATTATGATGATGTTATCAAGCACACACACATATAACACGAAGTTCTTCTTCTTTAAAACCAAGATTCAATAAACCACGTTCTGTAATAACAGTTAGTGTTAAGTATTGCGATCTAGAATATAAAGATGGAATTAGACATCGAATCCCAAATTTCGCGACATGTTCTTACTTTTTTCGTTATAAAGGCTCTTTTTTAAAACCCGAGATCTATTAAACCACTTTTTATAATAAGACCTAGTGTTAAATATTGCAAACTAAATTGTAAAACCCCATAAGGGTTTGACAGTAAAAATGTCAAATTTTACAAAAACAGTGGCGTCGTGACAAAGGAACTGCTTTAGTTAGAATCTATATATAAAAATTTTATAGAAGAACTCTTCGTAAACCATATTTTAAACCCAAGTATCAGTAAACCCCCCCCCCCCCCCGAACGGGTTCCCGCCTTGTCGTGGCGGGGGGGGGGGGGGTCTTAGAAGCCGTGGCTTGGTCACCCACGGCGAAACAAAGAGGAACCCATATGGCTGGTCCGAGGTGGAGGGCCGGCCCGAGGTGGCCACTCCGAGTGGGCTTGGGAAGCCCACTTCGGATGTGTGTTGGTGGACTGCGGGGCGCGGAGGAAGAGGAGTGTTGGTATGGCGATGCGCCACTCGCCCTATCCTCCGCGACTCAAACGGGGCCGCACCGTTGATGCGGTGGTGATGGGGCTGCGGGGGGAGAGGATTGTCGGTATTGCGAGGCGCCGCTCTCCCTATCCTCCGCAGCCGAATCTTGGTTGGCGGCGGAGCCGTAGACCAGATCCGCCGCTGGGGTCGGGAAGGCTAGTACTTCTAAGTGCTCGTTTTTCCTGGCCCCATGGCCTTCGCGCATCGGACGCGGGGGCGTCTGTTGCGCAGATGTAATTGGAGGCCGTGGAGGAAGGCGTGCCATGTGTTCTGGTGCGCCTTACTTGGAAAGGAGAACAGGTAGGAATATTCCTCTCCCGATGAGGTGCTGCCATGGGGCGGCAGTCGCTGGTGGGGCCGCGGATGTGTGCGAAAGCGTTCCCGTAGCCCTGCCAATATGCGACGAAGGTGGAACACCATGGGGTTTTAGTCGGTGCGAGTCCGACATAACCCGTCCTTGCCCCCGCGAGGCGGGTATGCGTAGGCATTTCCCCATGTTATAAAAAAAAAAGTATCAGTAAACCATTAACAATAATACTTTTTGTAATAAGACGAGCTAGGTTAATCGATCAGTAACTTGATAATTTCACTCTGTTTGACGGCGCACGGCAAAGCGGCCGACAACATGGCGTATTGCGTAATCCAGTCACAGAAGTCATTCAACTGAAGTTAATTATGGCTCTAACACGTTCGCGTCATTTCTGTGACATCTATTTGTAACGAACTTTTTTCCTATTAAAGGCTTTTAAGTATATTGTTGTAGGCGGTACTAAGAATCTATAACAAAAATGTCTGAACAGGCTAGCTGCTAGGTAAAATTGACATTTTTTAAAAGTATATCAGGTAGTAATGTTATAAAACATTTCTGCCACTCCAAGTGAGCTTATAATGCTTGTGTTATGTGTGGGGCTGTCAGATAGAGGCTCATCATGTCCAGGACGGTTCTAGGGTAACAGAGTTGGACCGTAGTAAAATATATCGAAATAAATAGGTATTTTGAGCCTCAATAATGTGTACTTTTTACTTGCTGTATTTTAAAAAAAATGCTGGTTGTTTCTATATATATAATTAAGTAGGTACTTATTTCGGGTAAGAGCGACAAATATGTATTAAAGTAGGTATACCGAAATAATATATATTGCTAATATTATAAAAACATAATCAAAATTGAACTCCTCGCCTTTAACGATTGATCAATTTAAACTTTGATAGACATTCACCAATCATCATACACTTGCAGCATTACATGTAAATAAAATAAAAAAACATTAAACACCCATTTTGCTTATGAAATGAAACTTTGGTAAATAATCAACGCCAGTTAACATTAAACAAAAACAAACTTTAAACGAAAATTGTACACCTCCGTGAGGTTTATTGATGAAAGTTAACCAAAACTTTGAGAGGAAATCGACACAAGTTATCTTCTATCAAAAATACCCATATGTACACATGAACTCTACTCGTAACTCCGGGAAAAAAAACTAAAAGCTGCTCGGAATTTTTCGTGGTAGAGCCACGCTGCAGCTTTATTATGGTCGTAGCCCGAACGGGTCGGCTCGCACAGATAAGGACCACGCTCTCACAAAATACCACCGTAAAATAGGGAGTTCAATGCTGTTGTGTTTCGTATGGTGAGTATGGAGAACCGAAGACCCTTTTACTGGAAACGAGGCATTCCATCTAATTTCTCAGGGGTGGCAACGCATTTGCATGTTAATTCTTAATCGAGGATAAATGTAGATGTTTATGGGCCACAGCATCCACTTACCATCAGGTGGACTGTGTGCTCGTTTGTCACCCATATTCTATAAAAAACCAACTGAGATAGTAAAATCTAATTACTAGATATGGGACAACACACAGAGTAATCGCCGCTTCCCGACGGCGCGGTCTGGAAATTGGATTAGGAGGATTATAGAGCAATTAGACTGTGTTGATGGACTTCACACGACCTCGAAATGTTTATGCCTCAGACCTATGTATATCGGTCCGGAAGACATAACGTGACAATGTCTTCCCGACCGATTTTCGGTAACTGCGACCAGTCTTAACGGAGACTGACCATCGGCGCAGGACAGTTATGCCGGGTTGGCGCGCAGTGCACTCTCTGTTCTCTCACTCTCGTCAGATGGGACGTTAATCCGACATGAACGGAGAGAGATCAGGCTTTATGTGCTTACAATGTATCAATCCAGTCAATGTATCAAGTCGTATCTATGTATAGGATATGAATATCTGATGTGAACTATATTATATATTTTAATATCTATATATCGGTTGATATCTACGTGATTTTGTAATTTTGCAAGTACTACACGATTTTTGTTGATTTAATTTACTTTGATATGAGAAGGCTATGCTCAAGGTTTCTCTGCGTGATAAACTTAAACATAGCCCAACGGATTAGTAAGCTGAAATGGCAACGGGCTGGTAAATAGCTCGAACCGACAACCGATGGTGAAAAAAGGTTCTCGAGTGGCAGCCTCGTACCGGTAGGAGCAGTGTAGGGCAACCTCCTACTAGATGGAGTGACGACCTAGTAATACATGCAGGAAGTTGATGTATGCAGGTGACTCGGGACCGTGCTTTGTGGCATTCCTTGAGGGAGGCCTATGTTCAGCAGTGGACTTGTGAAGGGCTGTAATGATGATAATTATAACACGTATTGGTTAATATCTACGATACTTGAGTACATCCTACAAAGAGGAATCTAAGTAAATATACCTGTTAAATTCAATTATATTATCTTTCATTCTTTCGCTCGATTATGTTTCGTTCGAAGTTCGAATCAGTATAATATCATATTATAGATATTTTACATGTATTTTACATAATTATTATATCTTTGATTTGGATGTTAAATGTTCTCAAATATTACCTACATAGATTTTCTAACTACATGTTATGCTCTGTCAAGTGACGATGTACTGCAGCGGTATCTAGTACATAGTTTGTCGTCACTCGCCAGCTTAGACCATTCAACACACAAGAATGGTCTAAGCTCGCCTTATATAAAGATATTGGATATTGTACCGATATATAATGATATTACAGTTATCTAATCGTAGTGATTATATACTCTTTATTGTATCTATAATATACGATTCGCCCACTCCTACTAAACAAAGATATTCCTGATATCCAGGTCGTTCGCTCGTTACAATCGAGTTTATCGGTATAATATGTGAAATAAAGGAAGTAGTAACCCAGGTTATTCTACTGAGTTCTTATGGTTAAATGTGTATAAAATTATATGAAATCAATCATAATTAAAAATAATAATCATTATTGAAACTGAATCCAAACCATCTGCCAACCGTGGCAACTATGGCAAAATCAAAAACAATGAGGCACAGCACTCCAGGCAGAGCTAAACCGGAATAGGAGAAGATGAGAGGATCTTTCTAATAAATCAAAATGATAAAAACTATTGTTGCCAACCTGCCTGCCTGAGGGAGGCCTCTGTTAAACTGTGGACTTTTAAAGGCTGCCATAAGCCCACTGCTGAACATACCATACACTGCCTTTATGGAAGCTGCGCTAATCTGGAATAGTAGCATGAGTGTCAACTCAGCTCTTTAGCCCTGATTGCTTACTACATAATGATTTCTTAAATTTACGCGAACACTACACATTGAATAAAACTAAATTTACGGATTTTATCGCGTTTATTTCACTACTTTTACTTATTTTTAATTCCCGACGTTTCGGGTGCTTTACAGCACCCATGGTCACGGGGGGGGATTGAGATGTTTGACGTCCCAATGTCATAGTGTCGTCTTCAGTTTTTGATATTATTTTTGGATTTACGCAAACGAGCGTATAGTATCATGAAGTCTTGCAGTGGTATGCTTGGGTTTGGGTTTAATTTTGTTAATTATAGGATCCCAAGCAGGTGGCAGCACCCATCCATCTTCTCTATTGAAATTTGGATGTTTTTTAATTTCAAATTCTATTACCTATTATCTATTAGATTGTGAATGTGGTCTCTCTTACATAGGTCAAACAAAAAGATCCATAAAAACCCGCGTGAAAGAACATATAGATGACGTGAAGCACCGACGCTCCGGGAAGTCTGCAGTCTGCGAACATGTTCAAGATCGTCCCCACCATTACATTCTATTTGATAAACCACAAATCCTCGCAAAAGAACACCGATTCCTACCAAGGATGATACGCGAGGCTATTGAAATTAAAAAACATCCAAATTTCAATAGAGAAGATGGATGGGTGCTGCCACCTGCTTGGGATCCTATAATTAATAAAATTAAACCCAAACCTAAGCATACCACTGCAAGACTTCATGATATTATAAGATCGTTTTACGTAAATCGGACCAAAAATTAATATTCAAAAAAAGATGTCTTGCTTACGCATCCAGTTTGTAACACCTACAACTTGAATAAAGAACCGGCTTTTTATGTCCAGAATTGATGCTTTCAAGCTTAACATCTTATTAGCATAATGTTATAGTAGAAATGGCTATACCGGCATAATTTTTTTTTAGATACACACACACACACACAATCCCATACGATATAAATAGTGATGAAGCCGTTAATGTTTCTGCGGTTCGTACATTTTAACTTCGACTTCTACCACGTGGAATTTATTACTAAAATAATTGGAATAATTGGATGTAAATCCCATTACATCCAATAGTTTTTCTCGCGGTGCCCGTGTTCTTTTTCTAAAATGAAATTAGACTAAGTTACTCCTTATAACATCAGCTATCTGCCAGTGAAAGTTCTCACAATATTGGTTCAGCCGTTTCGGAGATTAGACGGAACAAAACAAACAGACAGACATAAATTTAAAAATTGTGTTTTGATATAAGTACCGTACTTTTATTCTTTTATATGTACTTTTATATGCGTTTAGTAAAAAGCTATTATTTTGACATTACGAACATACACTTCAATTTTTAAGCTATTGCATAACTTCTATCGCGGGCCTTGAGCGCGGGGACCGAATCCAGAAATTCCGTAACGAAAAAAAACCTCACGCTCCCCACTCCGACGGGCACGGGGTGTGGCGTTGAAAGCCGTGCATCGTCTAACGTCGTTTCAGTTCGGCAGACTTCGGCACTCGGCAGATTTCGGCACGGTGTTTGTGTGCGTGCGACTAGACGTATGCGTGTACACTAGCTGCTAAGTACTCAATGATAAAAATTCTTGAATAACCTACATGTATTGTAAGATATTAAAAATATTTTAAACAATATTAACTTCTCATTTATTCAATAAGAGAAAAAAAAATTGTTTTCTTATCGGTCACCACGCTCAAAAAGTGTAACTTGATTTAATATCAAAGACTTAACTGCATAAATAAAATTATAATTATAATTGCATAAGTTGATAAAAAATGCTATGCAATAGCTTTACCGCGGCAGTCACCGAGTGCCACACGTATTTTTTTATTTATATAGATTTATCCTGCCCAATACGCCTAGGTACTAATAATACTAGGAACTTCGGGAGGGGGGGTCTACAACAGTCCATACCAACATCCATACGTAGCGGTAGGCGGTCAGGATCAGTCATGCTGGAATAATTTTATCCCATTATAAAGCTTTAAATTGAAGGATTATTGCTTTCATTCATAACAGCCTACAAAAATAAAAAGTCCACAGCCGACATTGACCTACCCCATTGAATTGTCTCATAAGGAGAATGATAATATTTAATTTTAATACTTACGCCGCCACGACACGGCAAAGTTAATTAAACTGTTGTACCAACAGTAATAAAAATTGTTTAATACACAAAATCACATCTCTTTTATAATTACTTCAAAAAGTAGGAGGTATTCAATTCGACTGTATGTTCTTTTCGTTTTATTTTATGTGTGTTAACTCAGAACTTTTTTCTGGGTGAACCGATTTTGATAATTCTCTTTTAGCTGAAAGCTGATGCTATTCGTGTTTTTTTGTGAATTTAATCAAGATGTGACCCGTAGTTTTGAATTGTCTTTATTTAATTTTGTGTGATCGGTCGTATTGAAGTCGGTTGTACAATTTTTTTTTTAATTTTACCACTTGTTAGCAAAATCGACTTCAAATCATCATGTAATCGATACAGAAGCATTAGTTCCACGGCCGGCAAGTTCCCGCCAAAATTCCTAATGCACCTGATTATCCCCTGATATCACGCGGTAGAGCCACGCTGCAGCTATATTATGGTTGTAGCACGACTGATCGGCACAGAATATACCAGCGTGACTGCCGTGTTTCGCATGGTGACTTGTTAATGAAAACGAGGCACTTCATCTTAGTCCTTAGGGGTGAAGACCCAACGCATCTGCATTTTGATTCTCAAAGAAGTATGCCCACTTTCCATACATTGATTGACCTGTCATTTGATTCTTTTTACAGGTTGCGTCTACCTACAACAACTGTTGCATAAAATCAATTATTGTTTATAATAACATAATAACTTATCACCTTTTTATTTAGAGGCCAGGGAAAAATGCTATAAAGTAAATAAGTTTTACAGATTATAACCTGTCAACTGTACACTATGGTATACTATGGTGTGGAAAGAAAAATAACTTCCACACCATAGTATAAAACCACAAAAAAGCATATCTGATCATAAAATAATAAGATAAGTAGCAAAAAACAATTGGTTACTTTGAACATTCATAAACCACATGACAAATTAATAAGATTTTCGTAGTCTGTGCAACGAAATGTGTAAAACACTTTTTTTAAATATATATTGCCATAGCTTCTGGGCTTTTAAGTCATTGTTAAACGCGTTCTTTCTCCAAAAGTCTATTGAGAATGATAAACATATTAATATTACTTTTTTTTCCTGGCTTTATTGAAAAATTCTATTATGCGATACGAAATAAGCAAAATAAAAGCGATTTTATAAGATATTTTACATCACTAGACGCGTTAGAAAATTTTCAGGTCAAAATTGGACATGATTCTTTGGTCAAAATTCCTAACTAAAGTTGACCTAATTCCTAATTTAAGCACTACAATATAATCAGATCGGCAAACCACTTCGGTCTCACGGCATCAATTTAAAACCAGATTAGACTGTCAAGAGATCGTGCTAAATGTTAGCAGTCGCCACTTGACGGCGAAACCGGTTCTGCTGTCTGTGCCAAGTTCATTAACGGCATGCGGCGGTACGACCGGCGTAAACGCTTCACAACGCAACTTTTTTTATACCGACAACCTTGAATTTACTCACGCAACAGAATTTACTTACACATTTGTATTTTTATTATTTATAACTAGCGTCCGGTCCCGACCTCGCCTATAGTGTCTAATGTGGCTTTATTTAGATGAAATAATCACCAAAGACCATTTACTTTAACAATTTTTAGATTTCTCAAAAAATCTCCAAGTTTTCCGTCTAAAACATAATCTAAATGATTCAATGATTCAATCATTCCAAAGATAAACCCGGAAAAAACAGATAGACAAAATTTTATAAGTGGTTACTCACATCTTAACGATATGTAAATAACCACCTCAGCACAATATTTGGCAGTTATGTCGAAATTACAGACAGATACTTCATTTGTATATATATATCTATATATATCTATATATATATATATATATATATATATATACTAGACAACACGTGGTAGAGCCACGCTGCAGCTATAATACCTATAGTAGTAGCACGAATGGGTCGGCTGGACCGGGAAAGGACCACGCTCTCAATAGAATACCAGCTCAAAATAGCAGCGTAACTGTTTCGTATGATGAGTGTAGAGTACCGAAGACACTTTTTACTGGAATCAAGGCATTCCATCTTAGTCCTCAGGGCTGACAACGCATTCGCATTTTGATTCTTAATTGAGGATAAATGTAGATGTCTATGGGCCACAGCATCCACTTACCATCAGGTGAACTGTCTGCTCGTTCGTTAACCAATACTATAAAAAAAACAAACCACCTGATACTAAGTGTCCTCCGCAGCCCATGAATATCTGCATCCAATTTCAAACAAAGGTGCAATGTTACCCCTAAGGAACCCCTCAAATCGAAACAGCAGGATGTGTACTGTCATTTAGTGGGAGATACTAAAGTAAAGAAGATTGAAACAAAACCAGGAAAGGAGCCCCAACCGCCATGACACAGATTGAATAAAACCACTTATCCGGATTTTATCGCGTTTAATTAACTTATTTTTTAATTCCCGACGCTTCGGGTGCTTTACAACACCCATGATCACGGGGGAACTGGAGAATTAAAGAAATAAGTTAAAAATAAGATAATTAAACACGATAAAATCCGTATAAATAGTATTCATTGTATAGTGTTCGCGTAAATTTAAGAAATCATCACCTTGAAACAGATTCAGCTAAATAAAATCCAAGTAGGTATGTGTGTCACTTGTAGTTTATTCAAATTATTTATTAAAAATAAAACTTAAAAAACAAGGAAAAGGAGTTGCGTAAAACGTAATTATACAATCGTGAAACGTTGATACAATGTTTTTTTTTTTTCATTTATTTAATGTGGCATTGGAGACGTGGCAATTCGTAGTAATTTATATTATAATGATAATGGTGTAAACAATAAGAATTATTTTATAATTTTCTACACATTATCCATTTGTCGGGGACACCAATGTTGTGAATGGGTTGGTGGCTAGTGTATCTTAGGGCCTTGTGTAGGGAGGAAAATGAAGTAATTGTTCACATACGTTGTACTTGATTTATTTTCTCCATCAGAGATGCGTGTTCACATGATACACTTAGAAAGGAACTGCCTACTGCACTCTAGCTAACCGACTTACAGACTACCGTCCCGCTGGCGGCAGTCATCGTATTTCATGCGAATTACATTTACATTGACACGGGCGACGTATGTGTGTGCTGTGTCAGTAGCACACACATACGTCGCCCGTGTCAATGCAATTTCAAACAAAAGTCCTAAAAATCATATTTTTTAGGACCTAAAAAATGCATATTTTTTAGGATTAATCACATTTGCAGAAACTTTGAGTTTTTTGGCAGCGACAGCATACAAATGTGCAAAACAGCAGCGAACAAAACAACTAGAAGTTGAAGAACAATATCAGAGCACTCATTTCAGCGTTTCTTCTAATAATTCACATGTACATAAATTGAAATCATTATATAATCGACTAGCAATCCGCTCTAGCTTCGCACGGGTGATTTCTTGATCTCGACAACAGCGTCACCTACCGAGTCTATTGTAAAACTAAACCATTCTCGAGTCAACTTTATCATACACAAAATTTCATGAAAATCGGCCTTTTTGATCGGAATTTTAGAGATTCCGTTTAGGAGGAGTTCAGTCTCATCCTTTTGCATTTCCTTTATTTTATTTTATTAAGATAAAATCTTTCTCGAACATAGAAATATAGCGTACGTACTATCCTCGTAAGCGAGTCCGCCTCCAATACCTCCATATGTTGTTGAGTCAATGAATCACATTACATATGATGATGTTTTTATGTATCATTTTATTTTCTATATCAAAACTGTATGAGTGTAAGTTATTGAATAAATGCATGTCTATATCTATGACTACATATATACAGACAAAATAATTATATATAATATAATGACCTCCCAGCCCGAATTTCGGTCACGGCGGCCAGCCTCAACGGAGACTAACCATTGGCGCAGGACAGGATTATAGTGCCCAAGTGTATGCGCAAGCACAGGTGCACTCTCTGTTTCCTCACTCTCATAGTCCAATGGGAAGGTAAACCGACATAACCGGAGAGAGATCAGGCGCAGGACCAACGGCTTGACATGCTTTCCGAGGCACGGGTGAGACACCGCCAGCTTCCTAACTCCGGGCAGCTACTGAGAATTTCTTGAGGGAAAAACTCAATACTTTTTGGCCCGACCTGGGATTCGAATCCAGGACCTCATGATCAGCAGTCGCTTACAACCACTAGACCAACGAGGCAGGCAGATTAGCAAAGTACCGGTGGCGGTCAAGTTCCCGCGGAAACTCCTTGAATTTACATAATAAGTCGTGCATAAAAATTACTTTCCATTTCACGTGTCATGCACCTGGCGCTTGAATTTATGTAATAAGTACAGCCAGCTAAACGCACATGACTGATTTATCGTTAAAATCTAAATAAATAAAAATGTTAACGTTCCTTTGTTCCACATTTGAAATGTTTTCCACCTTTATGATTTTTTTAAAGTTTTGACACAACGTTGCATTCAAATCCGCGTAGGGATATCGTTTATGTTTTAGCTGTGTAATGGAAATATAGATACAATGTCAATTTTAATTAGGGTTGCCACCCTTTTTTTGAGTAAATAAATTATATATATGTACTTTTCTAAATTAAAAAATAAAGTATATATAAATAAAGTAATATTTATTGACTGTTCCGTGTCACAGTGACTTAGCAATGTATTACAGCGCTAATGGCTGCGTGTTCGAATCCCGCACGGAACAAGTATTTGTATGACCTACAAGTAATTATTTTTCCGGATCTGGATGTTTGTCCTTGTGAAATTCATGTTTGTAAACTGCCCGCACAATACATGAGAAAATCCTAGTGCGAAGGTAACGTATTTAAAAAATCAAGATTAGATTTATTTGACATGCTATTTCATACACACAATGTCTTTACATTATATGTCTAAGTTAAGGGGATATAGTAACTCAGCTCAAATTCTAATTTCGCCCTCACTTCCCCGCGCGTCATATGCTATGTACCGACATGTTTGTAATCACTAATACTGTAAGTAGATAGGTCGTTAGATATAGTTTAGGTAATTTCTTTTTACAGTGAAAATAATGGTAATTTAAAAAAAAAAACCTAAGCCCTGCTTTATAGTTAGTTCAGTTAGTATGCAAAGTTTCATGATCTAATTTAAAGTATTTTATGAATAGCAGCGGTTTATTGTTCAGTTTGGAGGTAACTTTGGATTTTTTTTCTATCGAGAAAATTTTACGGAATCGTGTTTTTGTCTAACATAGTACTTAACATTAATCCTCAACTTTACATTTATTTATTTCAAAATTAATGCTGCAATATTTTCGGCATAACGGAGGATCTTGCTAAGCCATTTGAGGATTTTTAATATTTCCCCTTAAGATTATACTCTGATCCTTTCATCACATCACCTAACATTCATTAAAGAATACTCTGTAAATAAATCAGAAGCGGCGGGAGTAAGTACCAGGCATGACACAATTTTGTACATAAATTTACAACATCATTACTATAATTTTTATGTTTTATACATGGAAAAATATTTTGCCTGTGTATAATTCATTCTTGACAACCGTGGCAACTACGGCAAACGTCCCCCCTATGAGGCGATCTATGGGGGAGGCTTATGATTAGCAGTGAACTTTTGATAGCCCGTAAAGGAAAAGGTAAAGGTTTTTATATTAATAATTTGATTACAAAATATCATGAAAAACATAATCCAGTTGAGTAGTTTTTTCCACCGGCACCATCGATCACTATTAGTGATCGATGACCCACACACGATTCCCTGACTGAAGTCATACAATTGCACTCCTGTATCCGCAATTGGTCTTCACCGCTGGTGACAAGAGGGCTGATTCTTTTCTCGCCTAAAGTCTGAGTTAGCCGTATGGTACAGAAAGCCAGGGTTCTTGGCACTATAACGTTCGGAAATAAGAATGTGTCTTAATGTTAAGTTCTAGCGTTATTTTAAATATTGTATCGATCATGAGTATAAAACAGGGAACAAATTAAAACTACCATTTTGAAGTGAAAACTTCTTTAGCGGCGTTGTACAATTTTTTGTAATGGGTAAAAAATGTTAAACTCGCGTCAGGACACGTGACCGTGATCGAAAATTCGTAAGACGGATGGAGAGAGAAAGACAGCCGGCGCGGCGTAGGAGAGGAAGTATCCCCCCTCTCTTTCTACGGCGCGGCGAAAATGTATGCCTGCGTCTGCTGTTTCGTTTAGGCGGCGTAGGGCGCTTGCGCGAATGTTCGTGTGTGATAATTAAAGCAATTCGTGCAAAATTATTCCCTAATCATTCCAAAATATCAAAAATGCACAAGGTTAATATTCAAGTTTTCACTTTTGCCGGCACTCCCGGAGTGCAACCCGACGTTTTTTTTTTATTGGTGCGGTTTCAGGTCAGTTGTGTTCTTGAAACTAAACGATCCAATAACATTATCGACATTTAATTTTAATACTTTAGATAAAGAAAACAGTAATACCTAAACGCAAGAATAAATATTGAACGTTATGTAGGTATTTACTTAAATTAATTGAAAAATAAAACTTTTCAATAATTGATTATAAATATTATAATCCACATTTAATTTATATCTTATTTTTATCTAATATGTGAAACAAATATATATATATATATATATATATATATATATATATATATATATATATATATATATATATATATATATATATATATATATATATACGATACTTATAACAAAAACACAATTTTTAATATTTTTGTCTGTCTGTTTGTTTGTTCCGGCTAATCTCCGAAACATATGGACCGATTTTGACGGGACTTTCACTGACAGGTAGCTGATGTTATAAGGAGCAACTTACGCTACTTTTATTTTAGAAAAAAAAGCATTAGGGTTCCGCACTAAAAAATTAAACCCCTAAATTACACTCGGGCAAAGTCGCGGGGAACAGTTAATATATAGGTTAAATAATAAAAAAACAGTGTAGCCTATACGCAAGAATAACCATTGTAAGTTATGTATTTATGTAAATTATTAAAAAATTAAAACTTAGAAAGTTAATTATATCCCACCAAATACATAATTGTGAAAAAGGGGTCAATTTCGGCAAAAATGACATAAGAGTTTTTAGCTTCGTCGATAAAAGAGTTAAGATCTGAGCGCGTGCCAAGATTCATAACTTAAATCAGTTAGAACATTATATATACCTATAATCTATTGTTTAAGAAACTGCCATGGAGTTATGCTTGGCATCCGTTCAGATCTAAACTTTTGTCGGCGAAGCCAGCAACGCCGGGGGCTTAGAAAATTCTACCACTATAAAAACTACATTAAAAATAGTAATGTATATCGTTACAGCCTATAAAGTTCACAGCTGAATATAGATACCCCCCCCCCCCCCCATAAATTGCCTCATAAGGGGGAATATATTTGTCATAGTTGTTTCGCTTGACAATCGAGTAGGCAGCCCCAGTTTTTTATTTTTATTCGTTATCAGGAAGACGCTGTTGCCCATCTGCTGATTTGTTTCCCTCCGTCGCCTCTTACGACTCCCACGGGATGATATGGCGCAGCGGATATTCTTATACCGTCACTACACTATACGTACCTACAGTAAAAAACAAATGAAATAGCAATGTATAAACCATACATATATGATAATAAAAGCGGCTAAGTGCGAGTCGGACTCGCCCATGAAGGGTTCCGTAGCAACAAGTAACATAATATAAAAGTTCTTGTAGTTGATAGAATAAAAGGTAAATTGCGGTTTACGATTTATGACGTATTAAAAAAGACTACTTACTAGATCTCGTTCAAACCAATTTTCGGTGGAAGTTTACATGGTAATGCACATCATATATTTTTTTAGTTTTATGATTCTCTTATTTTAAAAGTTACGGGGGGGGGGGAACACATTTGCCCATTTTGGAAGTGTCTCTCGCATAAATTATTCAGTTTAGAAAAAATTATATTAAAAACCTCAATATCATTTTTGAAGATCTATGTATACATACCACACAAGCATGGATCTGATGAGAAAAGTTTAGTTTCAGTTGTAAGGGGGATCCCCAAAATTTATTGTTTTTTACCAAGTTTCAACAGCATAGTTATTATAGTTTCGGAAAAAAGTGGCTGCGACATACGAACGAACAGACAGACAGACAGACATGACGAATCCATAAGGGTTCCGTTATTTGCAATTTGGTTACGGAACCCTAAAAATGGCTATTTTAAATTATGACGAAATTTAAATAACTCTGCGCACTATCCGATTTAATATTAAAAAAGCTTAGTAAAAAAATTAAATAATTCTATTTTTTATCTTCTCTGTAATGTACAACTACTGGTCAACAACTACTATTTCAAACAGCTTTTAAAGTTGTTTCATTTTAAGTCGTAAAAGTGGACGGACGTGTTTTTTTAAAATACAGTTTATGTACTTAGCTAACATACTTCATAGTTCATATATAAAAAACGGATGGTAACAAGAAACGTTTCTTGAATAAAGAAATCGGCCATTACAATGTGAGACTAGATAAATCCTATCCCGCAACGAAGACACGTGGTTAACTAAATATAACATATTCTTGTTTTCATAAATTCTTAACTCGCCCAAAACTGAGCACGTTGTGACCTCAATTTTATTTGCGTCCATTTTAAATTTGACGTAAAAAATAACTCTTATTCAATGATTTCTTATACTTACGCGAACACAACACATTTAAATAAAACTAGCTTTTACGGATTTTATGGCGTATATTAACTTATTTTATATTCCCGACGTTGAACACCTCAGTTTCAGTTCAGTTTCATAAAAATAAAGTAGCTGGAGTGTCGGCCACAGAAAAAAGAACCATCTTTACTCAGGCCTAACCCGACCGACCGATTCCACGGAGTAATCAAGTGGACACTAGCTTTATAAAAGTAAAACTATCATAAACTTGCTGCGTTTGGCAAACGCAGCGTGTTACAACGTATATGTATTTTATTTACAACAATAAAAATGTTCGAATAGCTCGTACACATAAGACCGCTTCCTTATTTGTCAGTTTATTGATAATTGACTTCCAAATATTCTGTTTTGAAGACATGTGAAGTTTGCCAACATGCATTGGGGCTGCGCGGCGGACACTTCCTCGCCCTAAAACCCTTTCAGAAATGAGGGGAGGCCTGTGCCCAGCAGTGTGACGTATAAAGGCTGTAACTTTACTGATAATTTATCGATGTCAGCTGCATCTCCTCACTAGTCGCTACTTTCGATTGAATCTTGCAGAAACGGTTGTGTCGTCTCGAGATGATGGCGTCTTCAGAAGAGAATTATATTGTTATTGCGTGTTATTATAGCGTGAAGGACTTTTTTTGTTTTATTTGCGATTTCAATTGTTGTTTTCTTAGGCAAATCCATTTTAGAGTATTGTAGTCACTTATAATTATACAAAAATGGATATTTTACAATTTCCGAGAGCGAAACCACATGAATATCTCTTTCCGCCATTTTACTTACGATACTACGGCGTACAACTTCTACGACTTTTTATAGATATTTATACAGAGATGCGGTATACCGATCCATTCCCGCCCCACACCCGTTCATAACGCGCAAGTCAGAAAAAACTGAATGAATATAAGTGGCTCGGAAAAGATTCGTTGTCATCCGTGACCCGTGAGGACTAAGATGAAATGCCTCGTTTTCAGTAAAAAGAGTCTCTGGTTCGCTACACTCACCACAAGGGGTCGGTTCGACCGGGAAAAGACCGCGCTCTCACAGAATACCAGCATAAAATAGTGGCATAATGCTACTGTGTTTCGTACTGTGAGTGTAGAGAACCGGAGACCTTTTTTACTGCATACGAGGCATTCCATCCTCACAGGTGACAACGCATCAGCATTTTGATTCGTAATCGAGGATATATGTAAACGTCTATGGGCAACAGCAACCTTTTCACCTATCCTACCTATTAAAAAAACGATGTTTTCCTCAAAAAAAAGTTGGCAACCCTGGTACCAAGTAAAAAGATAACGCACCGACAATAAGTGGAGAGTTTGACTATATTTACACCTATATACGAAAAATTATAGTCAATCCGATTAGCATGAATTCGTTATATTTGATACAACAAAACGAGCGAGGAAAAACCTAAAAAGTAAATAATTTATCTAGATAAATTAAATTGGCACTTTAGAGCGTGAAAACATAGTTATCTGCTTATTGAAATACGTATGCAAGTGTTCTGGTAATTCGAGTGTTCGGGTATCCCGTTAACTGGTATGGTGTTTAATTTTTTGTTAGATTTTTCTGTTTAAATATATAATTTATTATGTTACTATGTGGGTAAGGTCTGATGTAAAAAGAATGAATACAGAAAAAGCGACAGAGCAAAATTGTGCTGCAGAGGTTTGGCATGGTTTGCAAAAAGATGTTGCAGAATTGAGATAAAAACACTTCGGTAGTCGTTCATGAAGAAAGAATTAATTAGGAAAGGGGGACAAAGCAAATTTATGCTGTCGACAAGGGATGTCCCTAAATGGAATTCTTTGATTATTTATATAGACAGGTATATAATCAAAGATGGAAGTTTATCGACCAAATTGGCGATGTATTGTGGGCCAAGCTAAGAGTACCCTTAACCGACGAGCATGTATGCGTAGATACATAATGAATGTGAACGAAACGAGAGAGGTGTCAGGTTCATGCCATGAAAGTTCGTAGTATCTGCATGTCTCTCTGGGTGATAGGCGTTAAAGTGTGTTGTTTTATGTTAAAGCCTACATAAGAACGTATTTAGAAGACCGCAAAAATATTGTCTTTGAATAACTGAAATCTAAGTAACTTCACATTAATTGATATTCTTATTAGGGCTCCATGGCACGATGGCTTAGTAATGAGTTACAGCGTGTTCGAATCCCACACGGAACGAGTATTTGTAAGGCTTACAAAATAATTCGTAGCTGACGCCGCAAAGGAACGAACCTCAATTTTTTTTTAAATTACATGAGAGCAAGAAAATATTTATTTTCCCCCGATTAGATAGATAGATAACTCTTTATTGCATTTGAACAAAGTTATGACAGTAACGAAAAACTTATGAACAACAAACGGTGGTCATATTATCGCTTTAAGCGATTTCTACCTGACAAACCGAATATAAAAGGAAATTGTAATTTTATATTTTGACGAATACGTGCAACGTGCAATACTAAGATGTTTTTTTCCTTAATACGTCTTTGGTGTAATATAAAATGAACTAAAGAAACTATTACTAGCTTTTTTCATCAGAAAATTCATCTTGTTTGTAGCTTTCCATTAAATCTAATATTTTTAAACGTATATTATGTAAAAAAAACATATTTAGAAATCTAATATTTTTAATGTTATGTTTTCTAACTGTCTCGTAATTTTTAAAAAATTGAGGTGATAAAAAAGGGGCGACTTTGCGGTGTGAGCGACAAATTGTTCCGGATCTGGAGGTTTGTCCTTGTGTAATTTATGTATGTAAACTACCCTCACGATACGGGAGGTTACGTTTTTATAAAAAAAAAGATCTTATCCAGACGAAACCACGAGTCGCTAGTATATTCAATATTTTAATTTAGTATCGCCGTTGTCAGATATATATGAACATTTAAATCGAATACACACTGCAAGTTGTTTGATAATAATTTACAGACTAAATACTATTTATAAACAAATATTATGCAAGCTTATCGTCGCGTGGGCTGACTCACGGTAGTAATGAGCGTCACTCCATGTGCACCAAGTCTGCCTCGCGTCTAGACGATCCCAAGTGATATTTTATCAATTATTATTAATGTTTTATCAATTGTTTATAATATTAATAAATTAAATAAGAGTTAGCCGCATCACGGCGACATGAGAGAATACACCCAGATGGGGAAGGGGGAAGAAGCGACGGCAAGGGGGGAAGAACCGCTGTTTTGTATTGCGTGGTAGCTTCCAAATAAGCTACCTATGAGCCAATATGTTTGAGGGAGGCCTATGTTCAGCAGTGCAACTCGATGTTTTTTTTTAGAGACGGACGCCTAATGATTTGAACCCGTTACAAGACTACAGTCATTGCTATTACAAACGTAGTTTGAGGGCGTAACGGGAGTATTAGTGATAAAAAGGCCTTATCAGCTTATCACTATTCGTGTTATACTTGAAAATGTTTTTTTAATACTTTATTGCATAATAATATTTATCTTACAGTTGTTGCAGTTCAGCCATTTTAATTTTTTAAATAAAAATGGCTGCACTGCAAATTATACAATAATATCGAATCAATCTCTGTTTTATCTTTTCTTTATCTATACGTAAAGGAAAACGTGTCTAAAGATGAGTGGTCAGAGATATGTCCCTAAATAGCTTAAGACTTATGAAAAAATGTTTAATGTGTGTTCAGGGTGAGAGATTTTTAAAGTTGTTTTTTGCTACATACTTTATTTGTATTTATACGAGAGTATGGCATACGTAATTGAAGTGCCTTCTTATCTCAGAATTTTAAATTGGTTTATCAAACTTGACATTATCTAAAATATTGCATGCCTTAAGCGCAAAGTAGGGTATGTTCTACTAGCGCCTAAAAATCAAGAATCCCGTTTTGTCGCATGAAATCGTATCTAACGATCATATTGAACATATAAATGATATAAAAAGCTCAATGTCAGAAAGATAAATGATTATTGATCTTGTTAATTTTTTTAAATCGATAAAGGGGTAAACACGATAACTTTTAAAAATATCAATTTTTCAACTCAATATATTTTTTAAACTCTTCATCTATCATGTGGGAAGCCATGGAGTGTAAATGGCAGTTTAATTTTGTTTTGTTTAGTTATAATCATTTTTTTCGGCTGAAAATTTTTATTTTTTCGGTATTTCAGCAGCCGTGTTATAATATCATCATCATCATCATTACAGCCCTTCACAAGTCTACTGCTGAACATAGGCCTCCCCCAAGTAATGCCACAAAGCACGGTCCTGAGCCACCTGCATCCATCGACTTCCTGCATGTCTTACCAGGTCGTCACTCCATCTAGTGGGGGGTCGCCCTACACTACGCCTACCGGTACGAGGTTGCCACTCGAGAACCTTTCTTCCCCATCGGTTATCGGTTCTTCGAGCTATATGGCCGGCCCATTGCCACTTCAGCTTACTAATCCGTTGGGCTATGTCGGTCACTCTGGTTTTACTGCGGATATCCTCATTTCTGAGTCTATCACGCAGTGAAACTCCGAGCATAGCCCTCTCCATAGCTCGCTGAGCGACCTTGAGCGTCCTCATACGGCCAGCGGTGAAGGACCACGTCTCAGATCCGTAAGTCATCACTGGCAACACGCACTGGTTATACACTTTAGTTTTCAGAGATTGAGGTATACCTGACGAGAAGATGTGTCGTAATTTCCCGAACGCTGCCCAACCGAGTTGAATCCGTCGATTGACCTCTCGGTCGAAGTTGGACTTACCTAGTCGGACTATTTGTCCCAGATAAACGTACTCGTCAACAACTTCGAGCATAGTGCTCCCAACAAGTACCGGCATAGGTGTGACATGGACATTAAACATGATCTTTGTTTTGTCCATGTTCATCTTAAGACCTATCCGTTGGGAGACACCATTGAGGTCATTGAGCATAGTGCTAAGGTCCTCCAGCGATTCTGCCATAAGGACTATATCGTCGGCAAATCGAAGGTGAGTGATGTACTCGCCATTGATGTTATAATATACTTTACTAAATACACTTTGACTCATTAAGGGCTCAGCCGCCGTCGTGGGTGGGTTACTGTATCGTTTGTTTACAGCGGCTCGTGATGAATATTGATAGCTGTAGAAATACAAAATATTCCAAAAACCAAATTTGATACATACTTGACCTAGATAAGATATTATTCTTATTATTATAATCACAGATTTTTTATTACAATATGTTGTTTTGCTGAAAGAGCGTAGGAATTATATGTATATTAAATATTATGTTAAAAATTGACGCATAACATGAGCGCTTAAGGCACACACATTTGGATTTACCAAAAGTTATTTTAATTTGCTGTAGCTATATCTGGTTAAATGGAAAATAAAGAATTTTTTTTAGTATTCCAAGCCAGCTCTTATGTGTACTATCCCACCTGATGGTAAGTGGTGATGCAGCCGAAGATGGTGAAGCGCACTGATGTACGTTTTTAACGATAAGAAAGTGCTTGGCTATTTTTCATCCAGATTTAAAATATTGATGCAGTAGAAGATGGTAAACTTAACAAAAGCCTATTCACTCTTGCCTTGAAGACACCTACCTACATAGTAATGGGATGGAAAGACGAACGAAAACGATATAGCAAACCGTTTGGTTCGAATGTTTTTCAAAACGCAACACAATCGCACTGCAGTTCTAAGAAACTTCACTCACTTCGGATTATAATGCAATAGCGCTATCGGTAAGTCTTGTGCCGCGGTCACACATCGTGACAACGCGAATATTCGCGTTATCACGATGTAAGTGGCTACTTATTCGTGAATACTTCGTCACAACAAAAGACACTTCATCTACTCTGTAATAGTTGATATACGGTATTATGAATATTACGTACAATGATATATAATAATAAAGAAAATAATAGTACTACGTACAATAGTACGTAGTACTATTATTTATTTTGTGCTTCGACGACCCAGGAGATATTTTTAAAGCGATATCGTATGAGATTTTTCATTGGCTTTATCACACAAACCATATTATGTATATTGCCGCGGCCACACACTTCGCGCTAACGCGAATATTCGTATGTATGTAGCCACATATTCGTGAATATTTCGTCACTTCGTGCGAAGTCGCAAGTACATCGCTTCGGTGTCGGTAAACTTTCGCACATCAAAGCGTTTTATCGCGATGAACTTCGCTTGTGGGACCACACTTCAGGCGGCCCACAGACATCGTGCGTAGCGGACGTGTAGAATTAAATTAGGATTTACGACGTATTTTCGACAGTGCCAATTTTTTGAAGTAACGAGGAAATAAATAATTTGATGAGTAGTAAGAAATTATTATTCGATGTCATATAATATAAAGCAACCTCGGCTTCCATTTTGTGTTTATCGCTATAAACTTTACAACGCGCAATGTGGCCAGGCACCTTCGCCGTAGGTCGAAGACCGAACTTTTATCGGCGGAATTCTAACGCGATGTGTGTGGGCTAGGCATTATAATTTAAAACCACTCAATTATGTTTCTCATGGGCAAACAAATTATTTACAACTAGCTGTAAAGTTCATCTTTTTATATATAACCAGCGATCTATCCCGGGTTCTCACGAATGATTTCTGGATCTCGAAAACAGCACCACCTACCGGGTCCAAGTGTGAAAGGGAGGGGTGAGGGAGGGGGGGGATATTTGCAAAAGTTGCTACGCTTGGCAACCATAGTTTTTTTTTTCTAGTCATTATTTAGGAAAAAGCTGCTGCCCATCTCCTTATTTGTTTCTCTCCGTCGCCTGTTACGACACCCACAGGATGATATGGGATTGTGGATAATCTTACACTGTCACTACAAGGTAAAGTGTAGAATACTCGCCTGCCTTAATACACATTTTAATTCCATTGAATTGCAATTGACGGTATGATCCAACGTAAAAATATTTGCTCATATGTCCTATTATAGGTGCAAGATAAAGAATACATAAACATAAAGATTTTTTTATAGAATTAGGGTGACAAACGAGCACACAGTTCACCTGATGGTAAGTGGATGCTGTGGCCCATAGACATCTACATTTATCCTCGTAAAAGAATCAAAACGCAGATGCGTTGTTTCCAGTAAAAAAGAGTCTCCGGATCTCTACACTACACTCATCATCACCATACGAAACGCAACAGTATTAAGCTGCTATTTTACGCTGGTATTCTGTGAGAGCGTGGTCCTGCCCCGGTCGAGCCGACCCATTCGTCCTACAATCTAATATATCTGCAGCGTATCGACGACTTAGGGACCTTCAAGAAAGGAGCCTACTCTTTTTAAAAGGCCGGTAACACATCTACAATCTCCCTGGTGTTGCGATTGTTCATGGGCGACGGTAGTCACCCCTAATATATGAAAAATGTGAAAAAATAAGGAATGAAGTTTTTAATGTAACTATTTAAACCCACTAAGTCCACTTAAAATGTAATAAAAAAACTGTTTAGACGTCTGCAGTCTGAAGCCGACTTCAAGGAACTAACAAATAGGTACCTAGTAAAATTAAAAAATTTGTACAACTGACTTCAATATAAATAAAATGAGAACATAATCAATGTAGTAGAAATCAAACACGCTTTATTAAGGATAATTAAAAAACTACTGGTCAGATCTTGATCAAATTTATATGGCACCACAAGAGAAGCACCCGTTTTCAAATTTAAAAAAAAATCTAAATCGATTTACTTAGAAAACAGTTCTGAGGTAACACACATAAAAATAAAATAAAAAAGCAGTCGAATTGAGAACCTCCTCCTTTTTATGAAGTCGGTTGAAAATAATAAAATAATTAAAGATATTAATAGTTACTTTGCAACCATCCGCTGAATAAAATAAAATTATGAGCCTTACCTAGTTTGAAGAGCACCTCCCGACCTCCTTCAATTACGGGTGACGGGATTAGTGCACGCAACTAATCCCGTCACCACTAATTTCGTCACCACTACTCCCAACACCACTACACTAGAAAAGACTATCTAGGGCGGCTGACCGCTAAGAAAGAGCGTCTTTCTTAGCGGTCAGCCGCCCTAGAGTCTACATCACCTGAAGATGCCTCGTGTAGAGGCGAAACACGTGTCGTATTACCGTCGATGGTGTATCTTTCCTAGAACAGTGATGTTGAGAGTAGTGGTGCTGGGATTAGTGGTGACGGGATAAGTGCACGCAATTGAGGGAGGGCGGGAGGTGTTCTTCAAACTAGGTAAGACGCATCATTTTATTTTATTCAGCGGCTAGTTGCAAAGTAATTATTAATATCTTTATTATAATGGATTTCCGCAAAGTAACGCCTGATTCGAGGCTCGAATTTTAATAAAAGCCGACTTCAAAACATTTATAAGAAATAAATTATTTCACATTCTGAAGTCGTCCTTAGCACATTTATTTTTTTCAACTTAATCAGTTATCACGAATAAAATTATCATGAAATATGTAGTAGCAGTAATTCCACATCAGCACATCATACATTATTCAATAGTTTACATAAACGGTTGGGTATGTTGCGACATACTTCTGATGATATTGGGGTGTTAGTTAATCGGCACGTTTGGTATTACGATTTGAGGATCCGAGAATGGTAGTAAAAAAAACCAACATCGCCCATGGGTGTGACACGGCACGACGAAAGTTGTAGGTTCATACGATATCATCTACACAATAAATCAAAACGCTGCTTTGCTATGCTTGAAGATTATGTTTACGGCGTCGTATCTAAGAGGGACAAATACAACGACAAAATTTTCACGCAGCAGTGTGTCCCTGTTAACAACACATAATAATTAAAAAAAAAAATACGTATTGCATTCCGGTCGCCAATTTTTGCAATTGTGGTATCTCCTCTATGAGAGAATCTATAGTAAAGTAACAGCCTATATACGTCCCACTGCTGGGCACAGGCCTCCCCTCATTTCTGAGAGGGTTTTAGGGCAAGGAAGTGTCCGCCGCGCTGCCCCAATGCGTGTTGGCGAACTTCACATATCTTCGCAATATTTTTTTTCTTATTCCTCAGACATGCAGGTTTCCTAACGATGTTTTCCTTCACCGCCGAGCACGTGGTAAATCAGCACTTAAAACTGCAATTAACAATTTCATTGGTGCCGGCGGGGATCGAACCCGGATTACTCGCGTACTGTTACATTTACAGCGAGCATTAACCATCTGGGCTACCACATCTTCAAATCTATGGCTTATTATCATAGCAGCAGCGAGCTTCCGATAATCTGTGTAATGTAGAAATTGATCTTTATGCAGGATGGCTCCACCTCATTTCGCGCGTTCTGTCCGCGCGTGGCTCTAACGCTGGTTAGAACGTCGTGACTCCTGGAATAGCCTCCAAGGAAACCAGACCAAACGCGCAGCGAAAACTCTTAATGTGGAGGAGCGAATTCGCTTAGTTTTCACAAATTTATCGCAGGAGTATCTGCAGTATATCGCAAGTAACCCCAACCGGTTTACGAAAACTAGGCAATAATGCTGGTGCTTTGAATTTTGTTTCGTAATTGCCTAAATATCTATTAAAAAGAGAGACAATTTTCAAGAGGTAGTGAATTTTCGCCCATTCTGTATATTATGCCTATACAGTACACATATTGCGAGTATATTAACATAAGTCATTATGTAATTATGTTTCATTATGGAGTAACGTAAATTACTTAATTACATAGGTAAGAAATAAAAAATGACATTGGATACTAAGCCCCGCACGCTGCTGTGCTATATGCTATAACACATCACCTGAGTAAACACAACTCCGTATAAAGTATGGCTGAAGAATTTTTTCTAGACATACTTTCCAGACAGACAGAAGTACTCGGCCTAGATTGGGCCGAGTACACGGCCGAATACTCGGCTTTAAAAAACATGCGGTAGTGGGCGGCGCGCTGTTATTTCCCTATACACAGGGTTAGGGATGAAACGATACGAGTAAATACAAGTACTTACTTGATACTTTTCTTTCACAATACTACTTAGTACTCAGTTTTAAAGTATCGATACCAAAGCACTTGGTATCGATACTTTAAAACTGAGTACCAAGTAGTATCGAGAGAAAAGTACTTGTATCGGTACTTGATCAGTCACACACCCACGGACATTGTTGATGAGTGATTACTGATTACTTGTGAAATAATTCATATTCGAGATTGTTTTCGTATCTGGCGCGAAAATGACTGCTTATAAAATCGTCTCGTCGTTCTCTATATTTCTGCTGTTTGTCATGCTCCTGATGTTTTAATGTGTCTAATATAATAATGATAAAAACTGTCTTTTTGTTTTTATTTTTCTCTGGAATATACAATTAAGGCCGAGTTACTCGGTACTCGGCCGTTAATACTCGGTGTTTGGTCGAACCCTAAAAAAGGTCGAATCCGCCGAGTACCGAATCCAAACCGAGTACTCGTCCCATTAGGCATATATTACAAATATTTCAACGAACATTATTATTTTATGTTTCATTTAAAAGTAACGTAAATTACAGCGATTTAAAGATATTTACATAGTAACTAAAAATACATTGATACTAAGCCCCACATGCCGTTGCGTAACCTGTCTAAGTAAACACAAAGTATATTAAAGAAGTTTTTTCTAGATCGACAGATAATAATTTCTGCCATAAAATATAAAATAATTTAATAGTACAAGTTTTAGTACAGCTGCCATATAACCGACCGGCCGGCAACCGGCGCGGCGGGACCGTTTGTTGGACGCATGCGCATTTTGTACTCTCAAGATTCCATTATTCCTTTAAAATACCATACAGATTTTCATAACTATTTACTTTGATCATTTAAAATTTTTAAATAATAAATCTATATTAAAGGTAGGTAGGTATTTAAAAAGATTAAAGGCAGTTCATCGCATGCAACGCTCTTAAAATTTTCGTTTACGTAACATTTTAGTAGTATCTAAGACAAGCAGTGAATGAAATACCCAGTAACTAACGGCCCCAGAACGCCCGCACCACGTGCATAACGTACCTCGCTGTCGAATCAAATTCAAGGATACGTCTACCGGTTAATTTTAGAGACAATGTACTATAACAGACTTCGCTAAAATTGAGTACCGCATTGTAACTTACGTAAGATTATGGTAAAGGCAGATATCGATCTTACCATGGCGTTGTTCTCTACAATCCAGTTGATCGAGCATATTTGGTAGACGAGGTAAGCTCGAACGAGCTCGCTTGTCTTCTTGCTCTTGAACGCGTCTCGTGGGCTGTTAAAGTTTAGATCGAGTTCGTCATGTGTCGGGGGCGGTGTAGAAAGAACTCGAACCCCACGAGGCGCATTAACGGCCAGACGTCTGAGAAGAGCCATAGTGAAAAACTCCGCGCACTGTTCACAATTGCGATACACAATCACCCACCGCTGAGCGCAACTGACAACTGATTGTCATTGACACTGACGTTGGCGCTCGGCGCTCGCTCAATAATATTAGCAACCGGCGCGCGCAGCGTCCCAAATGGCAAATCGCGTGAAGGTGTGTCGCAAGCGAGCTTTGCTATTGGCCAAAAATCTCGCTGGTCGTAATCATTCGCGAACTTACGTAACTGACGACTGACGACTGCAAACAGTGTTGCAATTATTATGGCAATTACCGTATTGTAGCAAAAAAGCAGGATCTAAAACAATGTTTTTGCATGTCTTTAATAGAAAATCCCTTATTTTTAATTATTTTAAACTGAGAAATGATTTTGAATAAAACTATTTTTATAGATTTCATCCCGTTGAATTTACTACATTTTAATACCCGACATTTCGGGTGCTTTTCAGTTCCCAGGATCACGGGCAAACAAAAACAAAACGCTTCTGTAAAAACACGTGTCACGCTCCGGGAAGTCTGCAGTTTGTGATCATATCCTAGGTGGCCCGGCCGAAGTAGACGATTGGCGTATGTGTATCGTGTTAGCGTTTATATGCGGTAGTAGATACATCGCTATTGCATCACGGTAATGGGTATAGTGTAAAAAATAAACGTGGCTTATTAACAGCAGTTTATCAATGTAGAATATTGAAGCATAGTATGTGTACTTACGCATTGTTACACGACAGTATTTGAGCAGCAATCGAATTGTATTGGGAGATGGTTACAAATAACATAACCTTCGTATTCCACAACGTTAATGAAATGTACAAGATTGCGACCAGTACACCGTACCATGTCATGCTGAAGGATGTGAATTAAAGCCGTATTCAGTCAATTTACAGATTGTAGAGTACTCACAACAATATCCTCAAAAAAGTACTCTCATTTCTGCATGATGATTTGAGGTGTTGAAAAAGACTGTGAAAACTATTTCTCTGAACCTACACTATTGTTGACCTACCCAAAAAATTGGACTCCATGGCAGTCGCTCACCTGTTAATTTTTGCTAGTGGTATTTCAAAATTTACATTTTACAAAAACTTTTTAGCTGAAACCTCAGACGAAATAAAAACTCAAGACAGAGCGCTGTCAACAATGAAGTGAGGTCGGTTTGGTGAACATGTGTGCACTAAGTGAGTGTTGCCGTGCAGTAAAAACTTTTTACCCTAATATATTATTGTCTAAGTACTGAAAAGTGATGAATGAATAAGTAAAAAGATAAGTTGGCAATTTTTGTATTTGTATACCTGACTTTAAGAGGTAGTGTGTAAGTTTGTTTATTTCTAACTACTAAGTAGGGGAAAAATAAAACAATATTAATATGAAAGAAATATTGTTTTTATTTTAATAGCCTTTTTGTTGGGTCAATTTTTTTGTACCAATACGTTTCGTACCACACGACGAAGTCCTTTATTTGTGTAGTAAAAATCGTCATCTTCAAAATGTGTCGAACAAACTACGCTGCGCACCGTTGGATTCCACGATGGCTCATTCCGGCTAACTCGAATCACTTCTATCCACTTCTCTTCTTTATTTCAGATGGGGAATCTTAAAAATACAGATTTTTGAAGTGATGAGAAAACATGGAAATGTAGTGTAGTGCTCCCACGTTAATATACTTTAGTGTTAAGGTAGAATAATGAGGCAGTATAATTAAAGATTTAGTACCAACCACACGTCTCCTTCATTTGACATCTTTCCTATATTACTGTACGTCGTGTACGTGAAAGTTATGGTACAATTAAATAATGAATTACATGAGCTGAAATGTAAAGAAGTGAATTAAATGATATTGATAATTTTCTTGATAATGTATGTACGCGAGCCGTGTACGTGAAAGAAATGAAATACTTACATGTTGTATATGAAAAAAAAAAAGAATAAAATAAAATATTGAAATGTAAAAGATTATGAAGATTAAGAGAATATTATATATAATACTAGCTACTAGCCAGGCAGACGTTGTTCTGCTCTTTTCGGCGACGCTTTGTCATAGCCTATTAAAATCCTTAAATTTGCAAAAAATATGTAAGTCACTCATGGTCAAAAAAAATATCATATCTCTCAAGCTGGACCGAACTGCACACGGTGTGCGAATATTATTAAAATCTGTTGAGTAGTTTAAGAGCCCATCGCGGACAAGCAACGTGACACGTAATTTATATATATTATTGTTGCGCGGCTAAGTAGACCTCCGGCACTAGCGCCATCTAGTGTCGGGTAACAGAGCGAGGAGAGAGCTTTCCAGAAAATGACATCACTAATCTTTCAACCGACAGCGCCATCTGTTGTCGAAACGAAGAACTAAGCTTCTAGAAGCTGAGACTCGAACTTTCGGCGCTTTGTCGATTGGTGCGCGTATTTACTTGAATGTTCTGGATGTTTCGGTACTAATGTGTATTTATAGGCGCTGCAAGGTGCGATCGGGGAAGTATTGAATTTGGCGAGACAAACGAAGTTTCGGAGCGGAATAAAGTGAATCAGTGTGATTAATTATTAGTGTTTTAAGTTTAATTAGTGTAAAGTGAATTAAAGAGTTAATTTTGGTAATTCTATCGGCAATTTTTAATTGTCACGAACCTCAAGCTCGTAACAATTGGTGTCAGAAGTGGGATAAAATCATGCCGATTTTACCTAAGGAGGAAACGGAGGGTGTCCGTACCCGAAGTCAACGCCAGCAGGAGACGGACCAAAGAAGATTTGGTGGTACAACGCCGCAGACGTCGGAGGGCCAGCCGCCGGCTGCAGGCCCGTCAGTAGCTCCTACAAATGCAGCACCTGATTTAGGTGCTCTGATGGTGATGCTGCAGGAGCAGGCTCGCCGATAGGAGGAGCAGGCCCGTTGGTTGAAAGAGCAGCAGGAGGAGCAGGCTCGCCGACAGGAGGAACAGGCTTGCCGACAGGAGGAACAGGCTCGCCGACAGGAGGAACAGGCCCGTCGTTTGGAAGAGCAGCTGCGGGGCGGACAAGAGGAACAGGTCCGTCGTTTGGAAGAGCAGCTGCGGGACGGACAAGAGGAACAGGCCCGTCGGTTGGAAGAGCAGATGCTCCTCATGAAGGACCTTCACGCTACCTTCGGAAAAGAGATACGGGAGGTGAAGGATAAGGTTGCTCAACATGACAACCGCCTGTCAGAAGTTCAGCTTCCGAACCCGAATCGACCAAGTAAACAATCGGGTTGACAACGTAATGGCTGACATGAAGAAATCACTGGACGAACTCAAGCTTGGAGATGGACCTACAGCTCCCGTAGTAGCTACAACACCTTCGCTACGTGGGTTCAAGGTGCCACCGTTCGACGGGACTTCTTCCTGTTCAGCCTACAAAATCTAATTCGAGGCTGTTATGAAGGCGAACGGCTGGAATAAAAGTCAGGTCATGACTGCTCTCACATTAACAGTTCTGGAAGCTCTCGGTGAGAAAGTGACTTATGAGCAACTCCTTGAGGCATTGGAGGCGAGATATGACGACGCTCACCTGGAACACGTCTTTCGTGCGCAGCTTAAAGATCGCGTGCAGCGCATCAACGACAACCTGCAGCAGTGCGCTCTAGAGGTGGAGAAGCTGGTGCGAAAAGCATACCGGTCTGTACCTGCGCTCATTGAAGGGAACCTGGTGCAGACATTCATCGACGGCATCCGCGACCTGGAAGTCAGAGCTGCTGTGAGGCTCGGGTACCACGAGACGCTTAAGGACGCCTTGGCCCATGCATTATATATGACATACGGCAGGCGTTCCCATCGCGTCAGGGAGGTTGCAGCAGCTACAGTTCGCGACCGCAACAAAGGATACAGCCCTAGGTGCTATGGCTGTGGGGAAAAGGGCCATCTTCGATCCAGCTGCCCTAAGCGAACCCTAGAAAGGGAAGGCGAACTATCTCAGGAGGGTAGTGCGGCCAACAGCACCGCCCTCCAGCAGCAGGGAAACGAGTAAAAGCCAGAACTGCGGGGCAGGTGCTGGCTGATGTTAGAAGAGCCCCAAGGATCTCGTTCTCACAAACCCATGATGGGAACAGTCTAATCATCAAGGGCGAGGTCAACGGAATGCCTTGTAAACTAACCATAGACACTGGAGCCTCTCGTACGGTTGTTAGTTCCCAACTTATAAGGCAGTTCCTTGGGGATTCCGCATATAACCGAGAACGCATTAATTTGGTAACAGCCACCGGTCAGCGTATACCCGTCCGTGGAGAGAAGGAGATGGAGTTGAAACTAGGCAACGTGATCTACCTGCATAATGTCATCGTGGCTGATATAATGGACGACTGCATCCTAGGCCTAGACTTTATGAGGAATAACTGTTGTGAGATCGACGTTAAGCAAGGTGTTTTGAAATGTGGATAGGAGGAACTTTTTATGGAAGGTGCGTTACCAGGGAACCTGTACAGCATTAAGAAGATTGTTCTTCCGCCGAGATCGGAAACGATTGTTCCGGTTAGTCTTCCTCGAAACGCTGGGCAAGCTCACCGTTGTGTACTTGTGGAAAGGGTAAACAATGACCTTCCATGGAAAGTAACTCGAACCTTGGTCAGAACCACTGACATCTCAGGAGTACGTGTGCTGAACCTTTGTGACCGGGAACAGATTATAGAAAGAGGCACGCTGGTTAGTACTTGTGAGGAAGTGGATTGGTTACGTCGGTGCCAATATCTATCGAGTAGGACCCCCAGCAAGGATTCAGAAACGAGAGTGAACACACTTTTGGAAGACTGTCGCAGCGTTCTCTCCCCGAACGAAATGGTCAAGGCGGAGAAGTTGTTACTCAAGTATGCCGATGTATTCTCATCAAACGATACTGAAATAGGAAAGACTGGCTTAGTTCAACACAAAATAAATACAGGAGAAGAATTGCCCATCCGTCAGCGGCCAAGAAGATTGCCGGTAGCACGTGAAAAGGAAGTGGAAACCATGATTGAAGGAATGGTAAAGGATGGTGTTATTGAACCTTCCTCTAGTCCATGGTGTTCACCCGTGGTGCTGGTAAAGAACAAGAATGGCAGCATGCGGTTTTGTGTTGACTACCGCCGTCTGAACGACGTTACGAAGAAGGACAGCTATCCCTTGCCAAGAATTGATGATACGCTGTAAATGCTTACAGGAGTAAAGTGGTTTAGCACGCTGGATCTAAAAAGTGGCTACTGGCAAGTTGAAATTGACCATAAGGACAAGGAGAAAACTGCGTTCTCGACGGGAAAGGGTCTGTGGTAATTTAAAGTAATGCCGTTTGGATTGTGCAATGCTCCAGCAACGTTTGAAAGGCTGATGGAACTTGTACTTACCGGGCTAATTGGCGATGCCTGTCTGGTCTACTTGGATGACATCATCATCGTAGGCCGTACGTTTGAGGAACATCTTCAAAACCTGGAACGCGTGCTCATGAATATACAGAGCGCCAATCTCAAGTTGAGTCCGAAGAAATGTTCACTATTCAAACGGCAAGTTAACTTTTTGGGGTATGTAGTATCGGAAGAAGGTCACGGTCTTTGAGGTGCATTGAAGTTGTACAATTTTGGTGCATGGGAGAGAATAGCCATCGACGTGGCGGGCCTGTTTCCGGTGAGTGAAAGCGGTAACAAGTATTTCATGGTTGTGATGGATTACTTCACTAAGTGGCCAGAAGTCTTCGCCATTCCAAATCAAGAAGCTTCAACAGTTGAAGATAAACTAGTTCATGAAGTCTTCTGTCGTTTTGGAGTACCTTTAGAGATTCACAGCGATCAAGGAAGGAATTTTGAGTCTCAAATATTCCAGGAAACTTGCCGAGTTATGGGTACCCATAAAACAAGAACGACTTCTTATCACCCGCAATCTGATGGAATGGTAGAACGATTTAATCAGACATTGGAGAGGTACCTAGCAAAAGTTGTAGACAATCGGCAACGAGATTGGGACAAGCACATACAACCGTTTTTCTTGTCATATCGAAGCGCTGTTCACGAAAGTACATCAGTGACACCAGCTTTCGCAAACTTTGGGAGAGAATTACGGCTGCCTGCGGACCTGATCACCGGGATACCACCTGATGCTCCACGCAGTATAAACGATTATGCAAATGACTTGCGGAACAAAATGAATGACATTTATGAGCACGTCAGACAATCGGGCCAGCAAATGTCTGAAAAGATGAAAACCCGGTACGACCGCAAAATGAACAACAAAGGGTTCGACGAAGGTTCACTAGTGTGGTTGCACAATCCAGTCCGCAGCAAAGGGAAATCTCCTAAGCTTCAAGCTAAATGGGACGGCCCGTACCGGATTGTGACCAGGATCAATGATGTAACCTACCGGATACAGAAAGGCGCAAGAGGGACTCCTAAGATCGTCCATGTGGATCGCCTGGCGCGTTATTATGAGGCCGATAATGCTCGGGACGAGCATGTCTTAGGAGGGAGCAGTGTTGCGCGGCTAAGTTGACCTCCGGCACTAGCGCCATCTAGTGTCGGGTAACAGAGCGAGGAGAGAGCTTTACATAAAATGACATCACTAATCTTTCAACCGACAGCGCCATCTGTTGTCGAAACGAAGAACTAAGCTTCTCGAAGCTGAGACTCGAACTTTCGGCGCTTTATCGATTGGTGCGCGTATTTACTTGAATATTCTGGATGTTTCGGTACTAATGAGTATTTATAGGCGCTGCAAGATGCGATCGGGGAAGTATTGAATTTGGCGAGACAAGCGAAGTTTCGGAGCGGAATATAGTGAATCAGTGTGATTAATTATTAGTGTTTTAAGTTTAATTAGTGTAAAGTGAATTAAAGAGTTAATTTTGGTAATTCTATCGGCAATTTTTAATTGTCACGAACCTCAAGCTCGTAACATTATCATTATTGTCCTGACTAGATAAATGGTAGGCATAATAACAAAATAATTAAGGATACGAATAAATAACACTGTAAATTTTCGTAAAAATCAAAACATAATTTTATGTTATACATAATTATGCCTGATTATGTCAAATATACTACTGTGACTATTCATTTTGCGTGCTAGATATGTCTTAGATTATAGTTTTCATAAAGATATTAACCTTTTTTATAATAATCTTAAGGATATATTTTAAGAATTGATAAAAAAATATAGATAGCATATTTTTTTATTCTTTTGTCGGTGGGAGGTGTAGTGTAGTGCTCCCACGTTAATATATTTTAGTGTTAAGGTAGAATAATGAGGCAGTATAATTAAAGATCTAGAACAAACCACACGTATCTCTTCAATGACACCATTCATACATTAAAGAAAAACCAAAATAAATAATGCCCATTTACACTTACATTAATTTTATGAATATTAAAAGTAAAATAGAAATAGGTAAAGGAACGTGTTATATTAAGTTTCGCGTGACATTAATAACTGAATAAATGGAGACTACTGTGACGCTTACTAGTGGAAGCACTTGTGGAGGTTTTACGTTCAAAGCTGTCATAATAAATAATAGAATTGATTTATTAAAAATTTGTATTTTTATGTTTGAATGTCTCACATCCTCGCGGATTATTAAGGTTCAGAAATTTCATAATTTTTCATAAATATTTCGTAATTAATTCATCGCAATTTAGACATTCTAAATTGCAATGGGTATTTTAGTGTCAAAAACCCCTTCAGAATTGACACGAACATGGTAAGTATTAGGGTATAGTATTCCAAAACAGTGAGATTAAATTAAAGGCAATACTATTTCATTTTAAAACCTGTTGTGTTGTCTTATATATTTTTAAGATACAGCTATCGAAAGTCCTTTGTTGCATATAAACCTTTTGCTCAAGCAGTACGGTAATTTAAAATTTGGCACTAGCAACACTGACCGTATACATCTGCAACACGAAACAATACACAATACACTTTTTTTGGACAATAACCCAGACCGAGAGAACTGCAAGTACAAACTGCAAATGAACGGTTCATCCCGATCCCTATCAATAATTGAATTTGTATTTTGGCACGCTTTGAAAGCAAAGACCGCAAAATAAAATCTGCACTGTGTAAAGTGTACATACCAAGGAGTATCTTAAAAACAAAATAAAATGCATTGATTTATATATTACGCTAGATCAGTAATAACCACGCCAAACCGTTGCCACTGCACATAATATGGCCACAGCCATATGCCTAGTTAACGTCAGTTTAGTGTTCAATGTGACGCTGACAGAGTTAAGCCGCGACAAAAAATGGGTAAATGCGTAGTGAAAGAATGCTATTCAAGGTCACAAAAATGTAATAAATCAAGCGAAATCACTTTCAACACATAATTTTTAGTACTTGTTTTCATATAAACGTAAAACACCTCAAATAATTAAATAAAATTATCGAATATTCGTCATTAGGGTTCAATGTTGCCACTTTTCCGCATTTGTGATTATCCTACATTAATGGGAACTAAATAATTAATGAAGTAAGTTAATTTGTTACCTCTGATTTTAAATTATAATAAAAACTTCGTTTTAACTTTCACACAAAATAATTAATTATTTTAATTTAGTTTATTCATGAATTTGCTATTAAATATTTTTATTACCTAATTTATATTATTAATTTTATGTTAATTATAATTTCATATAAATTTTATATTAATTATATTTTATTACCGATTTTATATTGTTTGATTTATTAGTACAATAAAAATACTTATAAAAATATGTTTTATTTCATCATTATGTTTAGTTCTCTTCATCTGATAAGCTTTGTATCCTTTATTTCTAAGGGGACGCAATAAAGATTTTAAAATAAAATATACTTTTTTAATATAAAAATAATTAAATGCAGCTTAAAAAAACTCATTTTTGTTGCGTATTTTAGGTAAAATTTTATATAGTAAGCCACGCCAACCCGCCATTGCATGTTTGTGTCTATCTTCATCTAATCTTAGCGACGATATTGTTTACGCAACTTGTGTAAGTGAGATAGATATATGTTTATTTAAAATTGTTATTAGTTTCAAAGCTACGTCGTCGCGTTTGGTAAGTGGTTACACTTTTTTCGACGCGCGGTAATGTGGTTTGCTCCTCTAGTGTGGTATAACTCAATGATAAAATGGATCAAACTTTAGCCGACACAAAACGCAGCTGTACTAAACTAAAGGAAGGTCGACGTTCATTTGGTCATACATGGATAAACAAGGGCCGACGCCTTTACAAAATTCTGTTTTTATATCAAAATGATCTTTCTCTTTTATTTCAAGATTCTAATAATGAGCCAAGCATTCTTACAAGAGTTATTTTAAATTTATAGATAGATTTCACACAAATCAACTACGGTCTAAAACCCAAAGTTGAATATGTATGTATATCTTGTACCTTTCCACGAATGTTTGGCATATATCAATGATACGTCGCTTCTACTACAAAAGTAGACAGACAAAAAAATTTAACTTTTCGGTAGGAACCAAACACTAGTTTTCAATTTTAACAAGTCATTCAAATAAAATCTAAGCGTGTCATAAAGTCTGCTATTATTTACATGGTAGTGGTATTTAAAAATAAATGAATACCCCGGGAGGGTACCAGTACCCCTGGTAATAGAGAGTCCCTCACTGGGCATCCACACCCAAGCTATTCTTCTCTTCCTAAGCGTGACTTGGCTGCCCCGCGTATTCTGGGAGATCAAAATCCCGCTCAATACTAACGTTGCACGGGGAAAACTGAGCGATAAAAATAAAATCATGGCAACATTCAAACCTTAACGCCTTCGACTAGCACCTGGAGACGGCGAAGCAGGCCTTGCTCTTTTTGACCGAGACTTATACTTTAGACTTTAGACCGGGCTTATACTTCGTACCTGTCCTACCCGGGGTACCTGTCCTACCCGGGGTACAAATTAGAATACTTCTTTGTGGGCTGGAGTTTGCGTATACGTTAGAGGGGATATCAGTTCTCGACGCCTCGGCCGTCTTGACGGTACGAATCTGTTCATCCTTTTGCTACGCGTAGACAGCGACGAACATCCGCGTGTCTACGGGTGCCTATATAGGTCCCATAGCGGTAATGCCGACCGACTAATCAACCACGTCCAAGTGGTTACAGATTCCCTGCTACGACAGATTACATCCGCAGAGATCGTGACACTTGGCGATTTTAACGCCCACCACACCGAATGGCTCAGTTCACGTTTAAACGATCATGCGGGGAGATCTGTTTAAGACTTTGCCTTGGCACATGGTCTGACGGTGCAAGCTCCGATTGCAAGCCTATTAATGCTGGTGTTCCACAAGGCTCCGTGCTATCGCCAACGCTGTTTCTTCTGCATATTGTGACGGCCCAATATTATTATTAATAATTAAATTCAATATAAAGGGGCGTCAAAAATAGTCTTAAAAGATATATATTAAGCAATTAAGTTAAATGAATAAACATAAAGTTAATATATTTCAGACATTATCCCAATAACATAGTAAATTAAAGGCAAAATTATTGTTTTTCGTAATAAATAAATTTATTTAAAAACTTGAAAAAATATTTAAAATAAGATAAATAATAGAAATACAAGTCAAAAAATATTATAAAATTAAGTTAAATAACGTTTATAAGATAATTAGAAAATTTGTTAAAAATTGTTTAAGTCATGGGAGGTGTTCGTGTATAAAAGAAAATTTTTTCTAAGTTGTGGAAGGAGTTCACGTATAGATGAAATTTCCTAAGTTGTTGAAGGAGTTCATGTATTAAAGAAAATTTTCCAAGTTATGGAAGGTGTTCACGTATAGATGTCTTGTATGGAGGAAGCTGTCGGAGGTACATACCTGCAGTTGTACATATATATGGGGTGGTCGGGAGCCCGACTGCCTGAAGTACTGTAGCACAATGACTAGTCCTATATTAGGGACTTATGACATTAAACTCAATGATACAAAAGCAATACTAAAGAAGGTCTCCATGATGAATTTGCATTACAATAGTAGGGTCGTGGGTTCGAACCCTATATATTAATGACTTATGAAAGTAAGGTCTATGATCCAAAAGCAATACTATAGAAGGTCTCTATGAATAATATGCATTACAATAGTAGGGTCGTGGGTTCGAATCCTATATATGAATGACTTATGAAAGTAAGGTCTATGATACAAAAGCAATACTATAGAAGGTCTCTATGATTAATATGCATTACAATAGTAGGGTCGTGGGTTCGAATCCTATATATACATGACTTATGAAAGTAGGGTCTATGATACAAAAGCAATATTATGGGAGGTCTCCTTGATGCATAAGCATTGTATGGGATGGTCGGGTGACTGACTGCTCCTAGTACTGTAGCAAAATGACTGCTCACCAAGGTCCTTAATTGGACTCGCTAACCGATGTGTCCTAGACATATCATCTTAGTGCCGGTGGTAAGCGGGTTTGTTGTAGCAATACGGCTCTCCCGTGGGCATCGCACACCCATACCGTTTGTGGGCGATGTCGTTGCACATAGCGATGTGTCGTCTATCTTTCGGATGGGGATGATGAGTGTGTATGGTAGCACTTTTAAGTGTAACAGGCATACTCAACTTCATGTCTTAGTGCATTAGCGCTATGATACGTGGAGTTTTGTTCACTGGCGTCTTAGTAGTGTGCTACTTTGATACGTTGGTGATATTTTTTATATAACAACAATAAAAACTTTGTTACCAAAATCGATAGGAGTCATGTGGGTGTGTTGTGAGGGGGGCGCCACCCGTATGATAGTTGCGTTGATGCTTACTGCTACTTGCGGTATTGCGTCTTGTGATGGATCTGCGGGTGTGCTGCGCCTGATTCGACGCATTCTTGTGGTTCTGGTCGATGGAGGTATACAATTAACATCTTAGTGCTGGTGGTAAGCGGGTTTGTTGTAGCAATACGGCTTTCCCGTGGACATCGCACACCCATACCGTTTGTGGGCGACGTCGTTGCGCATAGCGATGTGTCGTCTATCTTTCGGATATGGGATGATGAGTGTGTTTGGTAGCACTTTTAAGTGTAACAGTCATACTCAACTTCATGTCTTAGTGCATTAGCGCTATGATACGTGGAGTTTGATACGTATGATACGTGGGGGAAGCGTTACAATATCAATGATATGTTGCAAACCCGTAACATTCATTGCTATGCAGATGACAGCACTGGTGATGCTCTTTACACCGGCCGAGCCAATATTTCTCGGGAAAACGTCTCCGAGTGCCGGGACAAACTTGTGTCTGAAGTCAAGTCCTTGCTGAACAGAGTCTCGGATTGGGGGCGACTAAATCTAGTCCAATTTAACCACCAGAAGACACAAGTTTGCGCGTTAACCGCTAAAAAGAACCCCTTTGTCGTATCTCCTCAGTTTCAAGGCACTCCCCTTGTTGCCTCAGCCAGTATCGGAATCCTCGGCGTTGACATATCGAGTGACGTGCAGTTTCGTGGTCACTTGAAAGAGAAGGCCAAATTGGCCTCTAAAAAGCTTGGCGTGCTCAGCAGAGCGGGACTGTATTTCATGCCGGCACACCGCCTGCAACTTTACAAGGCGCAGGTTCGGCCGCACATGGAATACTGTTGCCATCTCTAGGCTGGGGCTCCCCAGTACCAGCTCCTTCCACTTGACCGCATCCAGCGCAGAGCGGCTCGAATCGTCGACGACCGAGTGTTTTCCGATCGGCTCGATTCACTGGCACTGCGAAGAGATGTTGCATCTCTTTGCATTTTATTTCGCATATACCATGGAGAGTGCTCTGAGGAATTGTTCGGATTAATCCCAGCCGCCAAATTTCGTGAACGCACTACGCGGCAAACGTCCCGATACCATCCACACCATCTGGATGCTTGGCGGTCCACCACAGTACGTTTCAAAAGGAGTTTTCTTCCGCGTACAACCTCTCTGTGGAATATTTAAATAGTTTACCACTGGCGATTTTTCCGGACCGATACGACCTGGGGACCTTCAAGAAAAGAGCTTACTCCTTTCTAAAGGGCCGGCAACGCACCTGCAATTCCCCTGGTGTTGCGGTTGATCATGGGCGGCGGTAGTCACTTAACATCAGGTAAGCCGCATGCTCGTTTGCCCCCCTCTTCTATAAAAAAAAAACATAATTGGTTACTTCGCTTACGCGGATTTAAAATGTGGAAGATCATACATCTTCCCTGATGGACCTGTTGACCTCTCATTCAAACGGATATCAGGTTTTTCTCGTCATCCCTCGCGGCTCTTCGTATCGTTGTCTGATCCGGAGTGCGGTGCCTTCGCGATAGCGTTCTGCAGGTTGCCGCCGTGTTTGGCATTACAGGTCAGCGGATTGGGACGCAATGCGGTCTTTCTTTGCATTTTACCTATGAGGACGGGTTTGCTTCTCGACGGATGATCCCAGCGTTGTTGCTGACTGTGTCACTGATCAATGATAGGGAATGGAACTATTTATTCCATCATCTGTGGTACCAGTCGGAGGCAGATCTCAACCTTGTTTTAATCGCTCCTGTAAGACTGCACTACGCAATAAGAAGAAGTGCTAAGTGCTATGTGCGGCCCCGGGCTGACGCATCAACCTCTTGGGGTGTAAACAGCGCTACTAGTAACTAGCGCTAAAAAGAAGTATAATTCCACCCCCAGGTCACATCTGAGCACATCGGCAGAATTGGCGAGAAGCTAGTTCGTCTTCCTCCAAGAACCCGTGCATTCTGGTCTCTCGCTAAGGTTGTCCATTGGAATTTCTGTAAGCTATCACTACCATCACTGCACAGAGAGGACGACACACTGTCGCACGACGCAAAAGAGAAAGCCGATATTTTAGGCGGTGAAGAGTTTCGGGGATATAACGTCATCCTGTCTTACACTTCTCTGCAGTTGGATAGGTTTCGAACTTTGGTTCTGTACTCGGATAGCCGTACTGTACAAACACTTCAGCACTTCGATTTACCGACAGTCAACTTGGCACCGCTGAAGGGACTGTAGCAACGCCCAAATTTCGACGGAATTAAAGGCTTTCTCATAGTCCACATATGCCAGGCAAAGTGACAGATTGTACTCTTCGGTCTACTGTACAATCTGTCGCAGGGTATGTATGTGGTCTATGGTACTGAAGCCGTACCGTATGTGGTCTATGGTTCGGAAACCGGTTTGTTCGGGAGGCTGGAAGTCGTCGAGTCTGCGTGCGAGACGATTCGTAATGACTCTCGAAAACAGCACGTAGACGCGGCTCAGAAGGGATATCGGTCTGTAGTTCCTCAAGAGAGCGTTGTCGCCTTTCTTAAAGAACAAGACCACCGCGCTTCTGCTCCACGCCTCCGGAGTAGTGCTACCATGGAGGACGGTTGAAGAGCTTCCGAAGGACTTTAAGTACCGGTGTTCCACCCGCTTTCAGAACCTCTGCTGTATTTCCATCCTCGCCTGAGGCCCTGCCGTTTTTAAGGTGCTGGAGAGCCATTGTAATCTAATCCTATATAATTCTTTTATAGGAGAGGGGGCAAACGAGCACACGGCTCACCTGATGGTAAGTGATTACCACCGCCCATGAACAGCTGCAACACCAGGGGAATTCAGATGCGTTGCCGTCATTTTAAAAAGGAGTAGGCTCTTTTCTTGAAGGTCCCTAAGTCGTATCGGTCCAGAAAAATCTCTGGTGTTAATCAATTCCACAAGGAAGTTGTGCGAGGAAGAAAATTCTTTTAAATCCTACAGTTGTGGATCGCCAGTCATCCAGATGGTTAGGATGGTATCGCGGGTTTTGTCGCAATGTGCGATGGTGAAATTGTGCTGCCGGAATTAGTCCGAACAATTCTTTAGTGAACTCACTATAAATAAAAAACTTTATAAAACAAAAACAAAAACCTTTCTTTTCTTCAAGTTTGCTGTAGGTTTTCACGTCAGTTCAGGGCTGCTGTTGCCACTTAACGTTAGCTTAGATGAACTGTTAACTCCTTTAACCCGTTCAAACAAAAAAAGTCTATGTAGGTAGTTAGATATTTTGTCGCACTGCGAGAATTTAAGATACCTACTGTAAAATATTTTTCCGTAGATCAGTACATGTGAGTAAATCGATAATTAAAAACCCTGAAGGTAACTTGGGCTAACCAGACCAGATATCAGAATTTCCAGCATTTCTGTCCTCACGTGGCCATTGGTGCTACAGAGCATTTGAAACTTTAATTATTGAAAATAATTCATTATTAAACGGGATAGCCTCATGTACCTACAATTAGTATTATTTAAAACTGCGCTTATTTGTATAAGTACATAAAATGTTTTTTACCGAATGAAACTGTCGGTATATAGGTAAGTACATAAAAAATACATGTAAGCAATTTACTAAGAGAAGCCAGTAAGTTTTGTGCCAATAGTGAACACACTATATGTGAGAAAAGCGCAATTTCAATCTTATTCCCACGACTTAAAGCACCTAGATGATGGTAGCCGTACGCCTATGAGACAATAAATGAGGTCATGTCAGGCCGGCGACCTTTTGGCCCCTTTGGAGGTAAAATGTATGCACTGATTTCATTAATTGACACATGGGGAATTATTATTGTCATAGAAAATGCTATTTGCCTTCGCACATAACCGTTACCGATAAAATTACAACGTATTTAAGTCCATTGCTGAACAAAACCTCCCCACAGATTGACTCATAGGGGGGATATTTGCCATAGTTGCCACGCTTGGCAAGCGGGCTGGCAACTGCAGTTTTTTATTTTTAGTCGTTATAAAGAAGATGCTGCCCATCTTCATACCTATTTGTTTTCATCTGTCGTATGTCTTACGACACCCACGGGGTAATATGGCGTTCCTAGGAAATATTCTTACACCTCCACTACACTGTAATGACGGTTCGCACATTACATTAATCCATAAATCCTAATATTTAAAAAATTAAAATGAAAAAAAGAAATGTCCGGATCAAAAAGATAAAAAAACAGAAATTCGGTGCCAATTGTTAATTGGCTACTATAGCCCATGATACTTGCATCCTACTTCAATACTTGAGCCAATAAAGATCGACATAACACTACATATTATCTACATTTTAAGTAACGCTGAAACCATGCCGAAACCAACCTATTGTAAGAGCTTCGATAAGTTGAGCATGGCTTCCCTGCTACTTAACTTTAAATTAGAATATTTAAATATATAGTACTTACTTATATACTTATATATTGTACTTATATATAATAATGATTTCTTAAATTTACGCGAACACTACACATTGAATAAAACTATTATTTACGGATTTTATCGCGTCGCGTTAGCTGAGGTGGTAGGTTCCTGAGGCGGCAAGTGAGCAGAACGGTCGTCGTACCAACGTTGACGACCATCCTCCACTCATCTAGCCATGGTGGCAGCAGGTCCAGGAGACGTTGCATCCTGGCAGTGGCAATGTGGGCTCTTCTGGACGAGGTGAAATAAGCGCTATCGTCCGCGTATAACGCCAATTCCACGGCATCCTCCCACTCTTGTAGCCTTCCTGCCAGGGTAGGGATATCGTTGGTATAAGCCGCGTACAGGACTGGAGACAAACAGCTGCCCTGAGGAACGCCTCGAAACCGCTCGGCGCCCTCTACGCAGACGTAGAACTTCCTTTCTGCCAGGAAAGACGCCACTAGCCCATGGTCACGGGGGGGGACCCCCCGTGACCATGGGCGCTGTAAAGCACCCGAAACGTCGGGATAATAATAAAAATAAATTAAAGTAATTAAACGCGATAAAATCCGTAAATAATAGTTTTATATATAATATTTTGTATAATAATATCTTGTGTGTCTTGGTCTGAGTTTGAAGCAATAAAGGTCACAGAAATGTCATAGATAGTTGTCACGTATGAAAACTAGGATGATCAATCTTACAAGTTGTACAAATAAAATAAATTTTACTCGTGGTAGAGCCACGCTGCAGCTATATCATGGTTGTAGCACGGATGGGTCGGCTCGACCGGGGAAGGACCACGCTCTCACAGAACACCAGCGTAAAATATCATTTTAATGCGGTTGTGTTTCGTATGGTGAGTGTAGAGAACTGGAGACCCGTTTTAATTGAATCGAGGCATTCCATTTTAGTCCTTAGGGTTGACAACGCATCTGCATTTTGATTTTTAATCAAGGTTAAATGTAGATGTGTTTGGGCCACAGCATCCGTTTACCATCAAGTGGACTGTGTGCTAGTTCGTCACCCTTATTCTATAAAAAAAATTAAGTGTCTGTTTGTACTCGTAATGTCAGAATACAAGGGGCGGCTGAAAAGTTTTAAGCCTAAGTACCTTAAAGTTTCATTATTGTCTCGCGCCTCTCCTTAGTATACATACAGAAATTCACATCATTAGCATCATTACGCTTTTAGTAAATAATCCGTAAACATAATCATGTGTTAGTCATCCACGAATTGTACGAAATTGGAGTAAAGAGTTGTAATAAAATTCCTGTAAAAGAAGAACAAAACGCCGACGGAAATATTTCAATAGATGTCGACAGTTTACGGGGAGTCTGGACCTTCATTTGCCACCGTAAAACTTTGAAACTGAGAATTTAAGCATGTATGGAGACGCTAGAAGATGCAAACACTGCCGTTAACGAAGAAAATATTGAAAAAGTAAAGAAACTTGTTCTAGAATATAGGCGAATCAAGTTGTGGCAGATAGCTGAAACCATAGGCAAGAAAAGAATCTGCGATATTTTGTATACTCATTTGCACATGAAAAAGGTGTGCACGCGATGGGTGCCAAATATGCTTACTCCGCTGGACAAGGTCCGTCGAGTCACGACTTCGCAGGAATTTTCCGACATCCGTGGCGATAATCCTGACGATGTTTTTTGTCGCACTGTCACTGCTGATCATAGAATACTATAATACATACATAATATAGTATTCTATGCTGCTGATAAAATATGGATCCGGCAGTACGATCCAGAGTCAAAACAAGAGTTAATGCAGTGGATTGAAAAAAGAGAAAAGCCGCTACGGAAATTCAAAGTGGAGCGATCGGCATCCAAGCTCATGGCTACTGGTTTTTGGCAGTGTGAAGGAATTTAATAATTTACTACCTTCCTAAGAATAGTACAATGAACGGGGACTACTAAGCTGTATTATTGACAAAAGTGGTTGTTAAAAAAAGAAGAGGCAAATTGGCGAAGGAAGTCCTGTTTTTACAGGACAATGCGCCCGTGCACACTGCGAGTTGCAAGGCGTGCTCTGATGCTCTGAACAAAACTGGATTTGAAGAAATTATTCGCCCACACAGTCCAGACCTAGCCCGCAGCGATTTTCACTTATTTTCAAATTTGAAGAAAGACCTCCGCGGGCGAAGATTTTCGAGTTACAAAGATGGCGAATATTTTTTCACTGGGTTATAAGCCCTTTACCACTAATGTAAGAAGTGCAGTAGCGGGAGATTAATAGAAAAATAAATTTTGTATACTTTTCTATCAGCATTTTTAATCCCTTAGGCTCAAAACTTTTCAGCCGCCCCTCGTAACATCTTTTTACGAAATTCGTGTGGAAGTAAATTTGGTACTTATAACAAAAAAATAATTTTTAAAGCTTTTATCTGTCTGTCTGATTGTTCCAGCTAATATGCGAAATAGTCGAACCGATTTTGACGGGACTATCATTGGCAGTTAGCTAAACTTGTAAGGAGTCACGAAGGCTACTTTTATTCTAGAAAAAGAATTACGAATCCGCGCAAAAAAAATTAAAAGCAACGAAATCCAAAGTTAACAAATTCTCTTTAATCAAATGGAATAGGTGCATTACTACCTAGCTATAGAAATGGATGACAACTCAGACAGATTTCTTGTCATCAGAAGTGCTCTGCTACCTAGTAAAGTTAGTAATAGTGTTAATTTTACAAAAAGTTTAAAAGATATAAAAATTGAATTTAAAGAAGGAAGAGCTTATCAAGTGAACTGTATTTTACTTATTGTAATGCATCAAATATCATCAATCATCAATATCAAGTGGTTATTTATCGATTTGAATTTAAATAGCTCTTATATAAATGCAACTGAATCTCGATAACTCCAACTTCTAGGAAAACGCTAAAAAAATCACTACTTAAAAACAAGAATTTCGGGACACAAAGGATTTAAGTAAATTTTTCGAGTTGTAGAGTCACAATTAAAAAAAAACTTGACTTATGTTTTATGGTACATTAATTTTTACCGCATTTGATAACGACGAATTTTTCATGTACAGTTAATGTACGTTAATTTCCGTTTAAATCTCATGATGTTCTTACTAATTAATAGTCAAATAAGTATCTACTGACCGAGAATAGGCTTCCAACATAAAGAAACATAAGACACACAGATGTGTTACCTAGAAACATAGACTTTTTCTGTACTATTAGTTACTTTTATATTAAAAATAAATAAACTTTAAAAGGTAAAGCTACGCTGCAGCTGAATTATGGTAGTGGCACGAATTGGTTGGATCGACCGGGGAAGTACCACGCTGTCATAGAATAGATACCAGCGTAAAATTGTAGCCTAATGCTGCTGTGTTTCGTATGGTGAGTATAGAGAACCGAAGACCCGTTTTACTGGAATCGAGGCATTCCATCTTAGTCCTTAGGGTTGACAACTTCGCTTCAGAAGGTTGTAAATTCGCTTCAGAAGCCCTGGGATTAAGTAAAAATAAATTGCGCATTCTGACCAGAGCCCTAGACACTGTTGTCTTAAAAACACATGTCTATCCTGAGACTAAGCAACTCAAGGATGTGTCGGTTCTGTTCCATAACGGAAGGAACGTCTCTGCACATCCTAACTGATTGCGGACCCTTAATGCGCAAACGTAAAACTCATCTGGGAAACTATGTAAGTCGCCCAGAAGAAGTGAAATTACTCACGGCTAAGCAACTCCTTCTATTCATTGAAGACATAGGGCTTAGCAGTGAACTATAGCCATAGCAGCGATCACAATAGATGTTTTAGGTCGCAGTGATACTGGTCTCTTTGCCTAGACCTGCATAGGTACTCCCACATAATAAAATAAAATAAAATTGCTTAACCCTGCAGGCCATCCCTGGAACTTCCCACTAATTTCAAATGTGAAATTTCAGCGAATTATGATGTTGAATATGAAATATCGGAGTAATTTAAAAAACTCATTTTTTTAAAATGTATCGTCAACGATATCTCAAGAACGAATCAACCGATTTTTGACCGGACCAGACCGGTTTTTCAAGGTTAAAAGTTGATTAGTTTTTTAAATCGATCGGTAAAGCCGTTTAAAAATTTTTTATTTTTTATTTTCCACTAACTAGCGACATCTAGTTGGAGGAAAATTATTATCCCTCATTCGAGATGACCGCGTATTTAGGGACTCAGCGGAAGCTAGATATCGGTATTACCCAGCCAGGTACGACCAATGTTAAACAATGTTAAACGCTTGTGCAGTGCGTCAGGAATATTTTCTGAAATACACACTGATGGTTTCCACGCCATTATTAGAAAGCGTGTTGCATCGAAGCTGAAGCGTTTGCGGGGCAGCTCCAATAGCATTCTTAAGATAATGGCAGATAGATGGGACTCGCCGCTGCTTGAGCACTGGATACGGCTTCATGCCAAGGTATAAGACCACCGGTGCCCTCTCAGCGGATGATCTCAACATCTTCATTTATATTTGTGTTTATTATATTTATTTAAATTAAATTGATTACTAACACTAAAGTTCATAAAAGTTATATTTTACTTTAATTTTACTAACATACTATTTGGGTTTTCTGTTGCCTGAAATAAAGATATTTTATTTTTATTTTATTTTGTTTAATGTTTTTATGTACTAAAAACATTCCTACAGTCACAAGTATATTCGCACATATGTTTATAACTAGTAAAACCCACCCGGCTTCGCCTGTGTAGAATCTATTAATGTGGCGTTATTTCGATAATCATCAACCACCAATTATTTTATTAATTTTTCGCGTTCTAAAAAAATCAAGTTTCTTGGATGAAATATAGATTAGATCACTTCTACTGTTATTGCTTTCTATCTGCTCGTGGAGTTTTGTTACAATCGGTTCAGTAATTCCAGGCATTTTCGCGGACCGACGGACAGATAGATAGAGAAACAATTTTTTTTTAAATGACTCATGTTTTTATGGCAGGCAAATAATCTCCTCAGTTCAATAAAAGACAGTTATTTCGATATCATACACGGACATTTCCATTTTACTTATAACCATGTAGTGGCGGTGTAATAATTTCAACTACCCCGTGATAATCTCCTACGTTCATTCCATGGATGACGTAAGAGGCGACAGAGGAAAACAAATCTGGAGATGGGCAGTAGCGTCTTCCTAAAAACGAGGACAAATAAAAATAAAAACTGCGGTTGCCAACGCGCTCGCAAAGCGTGACAATTATGGCTGTAGCGGCGCTGTCGTCGCGCCACTAGCACAAGCCTAAATCACGCTATCAACATTCCGAATCAGAAACAGTATATATAGAACGTCTCCGAACTATCACATGGAGTGTTGGCCGCTCCCCGGGCAGAACACCTTGCCCGGCGGGAGATCTCCTCTTTTCCTACTTCGGCCACAGTGGTGACCCCGACGTGATTTGAACACGCAACCAAACAACCTTCGGAAACTTCAAGCTTCATCATCGTCATAGAATACTCCACTGTGGCCGAAGTAGGAAAAGAGGAGATCTCCCGCCGGGCAAGGTGTTCTGCCCGGGGAGCGGCCAACACTCCATGTGATAGTTCGGAGATGTTCTATATATACTGTTTCTGATTCGGAATGTTGATAGCGTGATTTAGGCTTCGGTGTACTTCGCTTGTGCTAGTGGCGCGACGACAGCGCCGCTACATGGCCAATATCTTTATGAGGCAGGTAGAGCCATGCTGCAGTTATATTAGTAGTAATTATAGTTGTAGCACGAATGGGTCGGCTCGACCGGGGAAGTACCACGCTCTCACAGAACATCGGCGTAAAATAGTAGCTTAATGCTGCTGTGTTTCGTATGGTGAGTGTAGAGAACCGGAGACCCTTTTTACTGGAAACGAGGTATTCCATTTTAGTCCTCTTGGGTGACAATGCATCTGCATTCGTAATCAGCAACCACTTACCGTCAGGCGGACTGTGCGGGAGGCCTATGTATTTTTTTGCGCCCGAAGCAATTCAGGGCTACCCTTCGGTAACGGGTAATAAATGCTCATGGCATACCACGCAGCCGGCTGCGTGGTTATGTTGAGACTTTTACCCACTAAACACCACCTTTTGGAGTTTGCTTAATCATCGAGCAAGAGATCTTTAAGCCGTAAACGGACGCGACCCTCCTTGGGTGAAAGGAGGGCGCAGAGGCCTATGTTCAGCAGTGGACTTTTATAGGATACAACAGTAACAGGATCCATTTTTTTTATATCTATGTACAGGTATGATAGTTATAAGGCTCGGTTTACATTTTGAGAAGTGACAAGTGCGAGTTGCAAGTGCAACTGACAAATGACAAGTGCTTAGTGAGTAGTTACGTTGTACCAGTTCTGGCGCACTTGTAGAAAGGTTGTACCAGTTCTGGCGCACTGAGTCAGAAGTGGTACAAGTACAACGTTCGTCGACTCACGATCCTAAAAAAAAAAAAAAAAAAAAAAAAAAAAGGTTTTGGCATGCTCTGATCACGAATCTGCGGTCCATTTTTGCGTAGGATGCACGGTTCCGGAGATGTGCAGATCAATTAACTCTTATCTAATTGATATCCGCTACGAGCCTCAACCGTCATTAGCGCTCCATTGTCCTTATCTACTTATCTATTGTTGATTGACTACCGTCATTATCTATTATTCGTCCAGCGTGTGGGTCGGCTTATGCTATTGTATTATACTCCTTTGTTCCTATCTACAACACTAATCTGAATCATCAATAAAACACATTACCTAATTTTGTTAAAATTTTTATTTATGAAATACAAAATCTTATTACTTATTATCTATAAAATAGGAGCGAAACATCTCATCCACTAAAATATCGTTGTACAATGTGTTCTCTGTAAATATACTCGTAAAACTATGCATTGAACATCCCTGAAACTTATATAGCAAATACATTAAGCAATATTCGCCACAAACTGAAGTCCACTCATTCTGAATCCTATCAACATTCCAGTTCCATCTTTTACAATTTCTTTTAAAAAACTCTAGATGATATCGTACAGGTGCCCGTCCGAATGAATCAAAATATTGACCGACGTCATTCGTATCGATATATAAAGATACCCAATGTGACCCTGGTTTATCATCTGTATCCAAATTGCATATTATATACGTTGGTACGTGGGTGTACATGGGCAGTTTATTGGCAGCATAAACATTATTTTCTAGAGTGGGGTGAATCTTTTCAGATGTTGTTGTACATCTAGTGTATCCATAATATTACTGCTATTAGTAGATTATTACAGTACCAATCTACTCAATGACTAATATAGGAATGATCAATTATAGTGATATCTAAATATTAAATTGCTTTCTTTGTGTTATACAAAACGTATTTGAGTCACCAATACACTGAACAAGACATGACAGGAAGGACGTAGGAATGTAGAGATAACCAACAGAATGTAAGGTAAGCTTGTTGACGCATAAAGATACTATCAATTCTACTGCAGAAATTCTTTAGATTAGAATTATTACTCACTGGTACTATATAAGACCAAGCAACTGCAGTCATGGAGTTAGTGTATGGTCGTTTGACCGCAGTGGATCTATCAATACTACGTTTGTGTTACTTCAACGCATCAAAGGCCATGGATGTAAGTGTTTATTCTATTGACAAACTTACTTTTCTTTCTGTTATTTTCTTACGTGTGTATGATTTAGTGTTAACAAATTATATTTAAATATTATGTGTGTGTATATGGTTAAGCCGTGGTAGCTCAGATGGTTAGCGCAAAATGTAAACTTCATAGTACACGTCCCGGGTTCGATCCCCGCCGGCACCAATTAAATTGTTAATTACAATTTTAAGTGCTGATTTACCACGTGCTCAGCGGTGAAGGAAAACATCGTGAGGAATGCATGTCTGAGAAAATTTCGAAGGCATGTGAAGTTTGCCAACACGCATTGAGGTATCGCAGCGAACATTTCCTAGCCCTAAAACCCTCTCAGAAATGAGAGGAGGCCTATGTTCAGCAGTGGACTTTAATAGGTTGTAACTTTAGCTTTTTTAACTTTTATGATTAAGTGTTAACAAATTGATATTAACATGATAACTGTGTTGTTGCAGAAATCATTGAGCTTCGATGAAAATACCTATAAACAGTATTACTACTCGCCACTCTCCCCTCAAGAAGAGAGTGATGACATCGTCATTAATAATAACACATGCGATGGTGGAAAAAGAAAATCGCAATCGATTGATCATTTTTTTGAAGCTGAATCAAAAATAAAAAAGAGGAAGCTGTTATCATCAACCGTAGCACGAGCCGCTAGAGATGGTGTATCATACATTTCTACTAATTCTGACGACGGAGACCAAGCGACGCATCTCATCAAAATTGAAATGTACGATATGAAGAAGCTATCCAAGATTCCAACTACTGATCATTGGAAACATGCTTCCACGAGGATTAAATATTACGTAAAGACTAATAAGGATAGCATCTACGACAACACAAACGCCCTCGTATACAATATTACAAAGACAATAGCAGAAAGTGAAAAAGTTAAAAAATACTTTTTTAACAATGACAGTCATTAGCTGATCATTAGTGAATGTGATTCTGTTTACTTAAATTACAGGAAGACAAGAGCAGAAGAAAGAGATGAGTGTGGCATACGTGTACAGAACACATCATTGAAGAACAAAACTACAACACTGAGTGGAGATGAAAACGAGAATATGCAGTACTCAAGAGCTGAATATCCATTCTTCAGTTCAAAATCTAGCCGGTTGCTCAGTTTCGAAAACTGGCCTCTCGTTATGCGACAGAAACCTGAAGATCTTGCAGAAGCCGGTTTCTTTTATACTGGCCATGCAGACAGGACCAAGTGTTTCCATTGTGGTGGTGGCTTAAAAGATTGGGAAGATGATGATGATCCTTGGCAGCAGCATGTTCAGTGGTTTAGTCAGTGTGCTTATGTAAAATTTAAACTCGAACAGAGTTTTGTATTAGATTAAATAGAATATTTATAAAGAAATAAAAAATAATATATTGCATACAATTTGTTTTATTTAATTTTATAATGTTTCACATAGTTACATACACACAAAATGCATTACACATAACTCATAAAATCTAACACACAACACATATTATAACCTTAACTACTATAGTCTACAGTAACATTTCTGTTTTTATCTATCTCAATAATATTATCAAACTCAGCATAAACTATACAGTTAATTGTTTGTATTAGTGAGGATTCAAATCGTACTTCTAATCTTACACTACCATGCTTTATGAGATTCCAATGAGCTGATGAGTTGGCTGATAAATCAGGAGTTAAGTCAAATGCTAATAGACAGTAACCTTTGGCATACTGTTCACAAGAGATTCCATTTCCTTCATTAAGAAAGTGAATACCAGTTCCCGAGAATAGAGTATGATATGCTGATGTAAATATGCTATTATTAAAAGATGGTTGCAAAGCTTTTGAAGGTATTTGTTGACCATCAATATATAAGCTGAAAGAATTAATACCATAGTTTTCAAAGTTAAATGGATTTTTAGTAAGGGAACCATTAAATGCAGAATTGTTCACAAATCCAATTATACATCTTTTGGGTACCTGCCCTAAAAATATATTATCAAGAGTTTTTCCTTGAACACCCGATGGAATTGTTAAAACTTTTACTTCAGCTCGAGTAATAGGATATTTAGCAGTGGTAGAAGCTAAAACTTTTTGATGTGCGAGTAATACACTTGGATTAATTCGTGCTCGTCGAACAATAAGAGTTGCGTCCGTAATGCAAACTTTAAACTTTACATCGTTTGACCCAGCAATTAAATTAAAGCTCTCTCTCGATCGAACCAATTTAACACTCATTTCAACACCATTAATTAAAAATTTATCTTGGTTGAAAATGTCACCGTGAAGATGACCAATCATTTCTATTTCCTTACTTTCACTAATCAATTCCTGTCTTTTAACAAATCCTATGTTTTTACCATCCGTAGAATCCATTTTTCCTGCTGTATCATCATACCAAAGACTACAAGTAAGATGAGATTGTTTAGCAGCAGGAGCATAGTTTAAAAGGGTTTCCATGTATGCTCGATATGCATAGGTATTATTAGGTGGTGATACAAGTTTTTGGTTTAAATAAACATCAAGTTGACTAAAAAGTGAATGCAGCCAATTATTTACAGGTGCTACTATTGTAGTAGATATCAAGTTAGTTGAATCTTGATTTAATACTTTTGCCTTTATGTGGAGTAATGTATGAGACAAATCTATGTAGTCATCGCCTGTCCCAGGAACTTGAAACTCGATAGGTCCATCATCACCAAGAGATGAAATTGGTTTATAATGAATCCACAATCCATTTTCAATGCTAGTTTGTGTAGACGGTAGTGCAAACAAATCCAATTCTGACTTAACGCACTCGCAAGAATGATTATGAAGGAAAGACATATTTAATTTGAAAATATATCTTTGTTATTTTTTGGCTTTAGACCAAGTTTTTTCGCAGCTTTCACTTTAGCAGTTAATGGTGGAATGAACGAGGTCAATCGTTTTCTTTTAGTTTTATACCCAGATCCTGTCATGTTAAATTGATCAATTTTCTCATCAGCCTTTCGTTTTAAATTCGTACTAACTTGCTTTAGACGATCTTTTATTGAGGCTTCCATAGGACGCGCTTGAACCATATCCGATAAAAGTCCTACTCCAGCGCTTAATGCCTCCTTACCAATCACTCGAGCACCACTTGAAAGTAAAGGTAAAACTGATCTAAATAACCCCCCTAAGAAGCTCCCAATACCATGACCGCGTTGGTATGGTGCACCCTTATAAATTACTCCAACTCCTGACCCAGCTTGATGTGTATAATAATTTTCATATGGACATTTATGATGATCACGAAGAGAATTCATTATTATAATTTTCGGAAATGTAGTTTAATACACACGGTTCCAAACTGGAATGGTATTTTTTGTCCTGTGCTCGATCTTATAACTATTTCCAGCGTATCGAACTCTCTTCGCATAACAGGTAAGTAGTGAGGTTGAAAGAAAACGTGCATTTTATTCGCACCATAAATGTATTTTGTAGGATCTAATGAAATGACTCTTAGTAAAGGAGTCATAACAGTCACGTGTGGGTCCACAATCTGAGGATCGATAATGTCGCAATATATAAAGAGTTGAGATGGTAACCCTAAGTGTAAATTAGCAGGACACTTTCCAAAACTTCTCTCTAGGAGATTTTTATTTGGTTCATAACCTAGTTGTAAACTTAATTTGGGTGATAATGTTACGGAAGTTATATTTTTATCCAAAACAGAAATAGACACAAATTTTGTTATTTCATCATAGCGAAATTTCAAGTTCTCTCCGATACCATTTAACACTCTTAAAATATGCTCAACGTTATCATAGTTGGTAGCTGGAATATGTTTTTTGTAGTACACTGTGGATGGTTTATCTTCATTAGGCATTAACATAGATTTTGTAATGTATATAACATTTTCATGATCTTGAACAGTAAACATGGTACATGGATATTGAAACTCGACAACTCCAACCGACCATTCACCTTCTAATTTAATAGCTTTCGGTAATTTCGTTGAAAAATTTGTGGTCTTGTTATCAGGAAAGTATTCCATTGAACTATTGCTGAGCAAAGTTAAATAAAAACTTTCTTTATTCATATTTCTTTTAAACTAGAAGCTAAAATCCAACTGTTAAATTTATCTGGATAACCTTTCCACTTCACTAATACTTCTTTTCTGTTACCTGAGTAACGAGTGTCAATTATTTTATCTATTTTATATTGTGAGGTGGGGTTGTAAGTGATTTTCTGTAATTCTCTTTCATAAAAAGTACCAACTGTTGGTTCATTTTGTAAATCTGTTATTGTATAAACAACCCATGGAGATCTATCAATTATTGAAGATATAATAAATATTTCATCACTCCAATTTGATTCATATCCTTTTTGGAAAGCATGTTTATATTTAGTTATTCGAACATAATCACCCACATTGAAATTTGGTTTAGGATTTTCTAAAGAAAGTTTGTTTGACCGTCTTTCATAAAGATTAGTCCAAACTGTCATAATATTGTTGGAATTTACATCACATGGGCACATCTTAATACTAGAGTGAAAGCTGTGATTGTAAGAGTATATTAAATCTTGTAAAACATCTATATATCTATAAGTATTATTATGAGTGAAATAACGCCACATTTTCATTTTTAGTGTTCTTTGAAATCGTTCAACAATACTGGCCTTAATGTCAGGATTGTTAGTGGTATAGTAATTAATCTTTTTGGATTTAAAGTATTTTTGTACATCTTTTGAAACAAATTCTGTACCTTTATCAGATTGTATGTGAGTAGGTGTTAAATTACTTTCAGTAAATATACTTTCAAAACATTCTTTAGTTGTTTCTGAGTTTTTCTTTTTCATTGGTCTTGCAAAAGCATATTTAATAAATACATCAATAACACAAAGTATATACTTGAAACCATCTTTATATTGAGAATAAGTTCGCATATCACTTAAATCAGCTTGCCACAGTTCATTAATATTTGATAGAATGTACCTATTACGCGGGAATTTTTTTCGAATGGGTTTATGTAATGTGTATGTTTCTTGTGATTTTAACCATTCCTTTACTTGCTTTTTATTCATTTTACCCTTCATGGCTTTTGACAATTTATCAATACTACCAAAACCAGCGGGATTAGATGGATCATAATAAATCCTGTTAATTTCTTCTAGTACGGGGTCCATTTTTCCCACTCAAGCCTTTTACGTATTTTAGTTGTAGACTTTTTATCTCTACTGCTCGGTGTAGAAAACTCTTGAAATTCAATCTCAGAGGGTTTGTTCAGATCTTTTGCTTGAAGTTGGTTAATAAACTCACATCTCTTTGGATTTCCAATATAAGTAAGTGGTACTTTAATATCTTTTAATGCTTCAGCAAATCTATCCCACCCTACTGGATCACTTCTTTTTAAGGGTCTTAGTGAATCATTTATTAAATCAACAATATTACTTCCAGGAATTTTTTCATTATCAATTATGACTGTACCTTCATTATCCCAATGTATTTTACCTTTACTTGTTTCAACTAAGTTTAATAATAACTGTCCTTTTTTTATTATAAGTTTTTGGTATTAAACTGAGTATTTGAGCTGGTGTGTAAAGTGGATTTTCAACATTTTCTTTACTTTTGATGGATCGATTCTCCTCCAACAAAGATTCAGCATCAACTGAAGTTTTTAGATCTCTATCTTTATTTTTAAAACCAATTTTAGACTCGTTTGAATCTTCATTAGATGTATCAGAATAAATTGGTAATCTGAGTGGTTGACGATCCTCTTCGGTAAAATGAAGGTATCTTTGCAGTGTTTGTAAATATAACATCCATTTCTTTCGGTCTTCCATCTTACTATTCATAATATTTTGCATTTCAATATCTAATCGAGATAAACTACTACTCGTATTAACCTTATTTTCTTGTTTTAATTTTTCAATTAATCCAGGTTCGATAAGTATCATTTTCTTTGCATTTTCCATGTTAACTGGCTAGTCCACTCACTAATCCACTCAATATTGCACCTAATATTATTGGTAAGAAAGCCCCTCCTTTTTGTATAATTATATTTTTTCTTAGTTTATGTTTACACTTACGCACTAGTTGACGGAGTATATTTTTGTGTTTATTCAATTTTTGTTTATCTTGATCTTTAAGAGGTACTTTTCCTTGTAAAACGTTATGAATACACTCACAAATACAGTTAATTTCTTCTTCATCACACGTTTTAAGTAATGCTCTTTGATATTTTGGTTTAAGCGTATGCAAAGCGTTTAGCAAATGTTTATGCGTTGTGAGTCGACGATGCATCATTTAGCAATGATTTGAAATGTTTGATTCTTGGTGTATTTAAACTCTTTTGTGGGGACGTAGACTGTGCAGAAACCATTAAATGGGAAGACATTTGTCTTGATACGACAAAAATCATTGGTATTTTGTTTTAAATCTACCATTAAATATCCATGCGCCTCTAGAGTTGCATCCCTGTAGGCATCTTCAATAAATTTTGGGTTATCTGGTGACACTTGTCGTGCTAAATATCTTATTTGAGTTTTATCTCGAGGGTTTTTAAAATATATTATATAACTTGAGTTTAAGGATATGTCTCTTTGCCCTTTACCCTGATGAAATAAATTTTGTGTTAAATAAAATACACTAAGATTCCTGTGATGACTACCTTTTGTAAATATATCCACAATTATTCCATCGGACTCTCTCATTAGATCATCAATAATAACAAGATGTGGGTTTTCACCGTCAAACATATTAACATTTGGAATTCCTTGATGGTAGTTAACATTTGGTAAATTATATAAAGGTTGCATTTCATCAAAGCACCATGTGATCTGATTAAAATCACAATTACATATTTCTGTAACTGATTTTATAAAATTTGTTACAAAATTTGACTTCCCACATCCACTTGGCCCCGCCACAATAGCAGTAAACGGATGGATAAAGTGAAACATTACACACGTCTAAAGTTCTAAGGGGTGAAATAAAAAATGAAAGTGTTGGTGTTAACAATTAATATATATTGCAAACATTATATAAAACAGAATGATCTGTATACTATTTCTAACACAATTAGTACATCATAATTTTACAGTCAACTCAACCTCAAATAAATGCACACATAGACACGCAAATATAAACAACAATTAACTTAAATTATTTACAATAAATCAACGATTAAATATGTAATAAACTCTACGTCATATTATACTATTATCATTATTTTACAATCAATACAAATTTTATTTACATGCAGAGATAAAATTAAAAACTATCAACACTTAACGCAGTTTATAATGACCCCAAGCTAATGTTTCAATATTATTATCTAAAATATGCCTCTTTGTGTCATTATATGATAAACCAATCTTATTTAATTTTTGTGTAAAAATTGTGTGTTTAATTGATTTAAATCTAAGCATACTATAATATTGCACTTTTTTATTAAATAGAGAAGACTTATAATTATCCATGGTCATCTTTTTTAGTGATACATTTATTTACCCCTTTTGCCTTGGCTATAGTCTTATTCTCTAAGTTAAAAGCGTACATTTTGGATCGTAAACCCACAAATTCTTTCATGATTTTACCATTATTTTCATCTTTAAAAAAACCTAATTTCTTTTTATTTAATTTTGGATATTCAAAAATATTATTTGCATCATAAGCTGAGGTATCAAAGTATGATGAAAGGTCAGGTTTTATATCAGAGTAAAAATCATCTGTAAATATATGATATATTAAACTATCCGTATCTGTATACAATAATTTGATTTTACTAAACTTTTTTAACCATATAGTTATAATGAAAATCATACATTAATGTTTTTGAAATATCTAAAATGCAAAACCCTAAATAAATTGGTTTGTTATATATTAACTTTGTTTTTCGCAACTGAACCGCAACTAGGTTTTCCGAAAATACTGAAAGACTATGAAATTGTGGTTTAGCGATTAGATCTTGAGCACCTAAAGCTTTGCCCTGGTTCTCCCAGTGTGTAACTAATTTTATGTTAACCCTTTTTTCAATATTCTCCATAGTCTTTCCGAAGACTGAATTATTCATTAATTTATAAAAATCTTTTTCGAAATCTGATTTTGCTAACGTTCTTAATTTTGTGTTTAGATCTATGTACATCTTCAACCAGCGAGACTGTTTAAATTTTAAAACTCTATGAATTTTAGTTAATTTAACCCCCATTTCTATGCACTGCTTTAAATTTCTGTAATGAATTACATATTTATCTTTATTATTTAAATTTGGGACTAGTTTATTTTCATTAATATTGTCTGCACAAATGTTTTCGGGGCATAAAGGAAAGTCCGAATGTAAATCATGAAGTTCATTGAATTCCAAATCAACTTCTAAAATAAAACCGAAGTTCGATGTCTCAGACACATTAAATTCTGTATTCGGATTTACCCATTCGAATCCACCAGTAGGAAGACATTGAGACATAGCCCAGCCATATAAATTGTTGGCATCAAAATATGTGATATATGAATTTGGTTTCCCTGCATCATAATCCCCCATATATTTGTTATTAGCTCTAGCATAACGATTACTACATTGAGATACACCACCCCTGATACCTGATCTAATAAATGCAATTTTCTCATAATCTGTTAAAAGTTCTAATTCTATTTTTGTATATTTTAACATTGCATCCCAACTTAAACCGGGTGCTGTGTAATAATGGGCAGGGTCTAAATCATAAGTATTAATACATAACTTTCTAAAGTTTTCAAATACATCGGTTAAAAGTAAAACGTCTGTTTTTAAATACAGGTTTGAATAATCTAGCATATTACAACACCCAAAGTGTTCCCAAACATCTTTAGCATGATTGTAATCATCATTTGAAATATGGGAATCTGTGAGCGAGCTATAAAAAAATTTTTGTTCGGGGAGCGATGTTAGGCTTAAACTATCATAATTAGTCATAAGTTCATATGGATAAACGCCTTTCCGTTTTAAACGAAAGAAATCTTCATCATTAGGATAATTTCTACGTAATTCTTGAAATTGATCATTACTGAGATTTTTGGCCAATTCTTCTAATTTACATGATAAAAACTTAAATGAATCTATGAATCTTAATATAATTTCGTGGTTATTCATTTTTAATTTTTTGGAAAAGGATATATATTTTTCTTTATTTTGAGGGATAACTTCGACTTCACCATCACAAAAGTTTAACGCGTGAACAATAAAATGAGCATCATAGTGACTAAGGTTGTGTAAAAATATTGGTATATAACGAGGTTTCCTGAACTTCGAGCTACATGATTCGTGAGCAACACCTATAAAACTACCGGTGTACCAATCAAAATCATAAAAATGTTCAGCTAACTCTGTTTCACAAATATGACAAATGGTTGCATTTGAAATTTGGTTTTTGTCTTCATTTGTTAGCGGAAGTGGAGGATATTTTTGAAGTCTATTTATTTCTTTGAGATTGTTAGATAAACTTTCCATAAACACTTGTGCACAGTTGGGTCCGCAATACGTTACATATTTTGATAATTTATCATCATATGAACATTTTATATAATAACCAAAACTATGTACTTCATGTTTCTGAATATTGTGTGTGAAAGGTTTGGAAGGATCGTTAGAACATGATTCTATTGGTTTTAAAAATGCTTCAAAATCAGCATAAACTACGAATGGTATCTTCAACTTTTTTTCATAACTATCAAATTTAATTTTATCATTTGAAATAGGTTGACCAAACCAATTCTTTTTTTTAAAAGTTTCACTGTTTGGTAATTCTGTACAAATGTGGGCACAATCGTATTGTTCATGGTTATTTAAACTTTCCTTAGATGGAAAGTGAAGTAGACATGCTTCGCAAATGTACATGATGTGACCGTCTTTTGAAATTTGTTTACTAACTAACCGCGATAAATTTTTTATGTAACAATAATGATTTTTTGTATCCTTGGAAAAAAATAATAAATTGATATGTCTATCTTTACGACACTTTGTTAAAAATAATGGACCTACTATAGAATTACATCGTTTTTCTTTATTATATTCTAACCCAAAAACATTAATACTAATATCATTTAATTTCTCTACTTTTGCTATGTCAGAAATTTTAACTGGAAAGGAAATACCATTAAATTTAAGTTTATTTGCATGTTTAACGTACGATGATACACGATCCGCGTCTTTGTTTACGGGATATAACGCCGAGAGTAACGCCCATTTAAAACAAAAATAATCCTTGCTTTTTACATTTATAACAGCCTTTTTTTAATTTTATGTCACGAGGAAGATCTATGTATGAAGTACCGCGTAGGGGGTTAAATTTATTAACATTCATGTCTATAGATTTTATGTTTTTTAGACTCCATCCACTATCTTTTTTTTCAAATGCACTAATTTTAGTAGTAATTGTATCATTTAAAGATGAAAAAAAATATTTAAGTCATCTCCTTGACAAATAATATAGTTAAGCGTTTGAAAATCGAACGTATCATGAATATCTTTAGTTTGTTGAACAAAATCAGCATGCAATATGAAGTTTACTTTAAAAATTATGTGTTGATGAATACACTCTTGTATTAAAAATAAAATATCATCTTTAATAGAATTTAAAAATAGTTCAGGAGTTTCAAAATTTACCAATGTCGAACTATCTACTCTACTCTTGATTTTATAAGTTAAAATCCTATTTCCAAAAGCAGATTCAATAACACTAACGTTTGATAAAGAATTATGTGAATTTAAAAGATTATTTTTGTGAACATTACTTTTAAAATGATTAGCTAAATACCGTTTCTTGATAAATATATGACACGTTAGACATTCCACTTGATCTTCGTTACTGATACTGTTCCCTGCAGAGGTAGGCGCTTCCGCTTCCGTTGTTGGTTTTTTGCTGATCTTGGGTTCTTTGCTGCTCGTTCGCTTCGTTCCTCTTCCAAGTTGTAGTGGTTGACTACTAAAATGTTTAAATTTATTAAAAACTGTACAAGACATTGTGTAAATTATGATCGAAATGAATGTTTATTTTACTTACTTAAACTGTGTTTCAACCATCGCACAGTGATTATACAACTCATCATCATACGATGAATCGAACAGTTGATCCTTCTCCATTTCATCACAAACTTTAGACAACTCCTGATTTAATTCGCTGTTGAATAGTTCCGTATTCTCTTCCATGGTTGTGGAGAAGAAAGCACTGGTGCACACTTCACTGAAGTTTGCCATCCTTATAGTAAAGAAGAAAATAGGTAGCAGAGTAAGTAACAGTTCAGTGTTGGTAGACCAACTGATACCCAAATTTCAAATAATGTCCGATATTTAAGTCTAACAAAGGATTAGAAATAGAATATAATGAGTACACGGAAGTAATTTAAGTAAACAGAATCACATTCACTAATGATCAGCTAATGACTGTCATTGTTAAAAAAGTATTTTTTAACTTTTTCACTTTCTGCTATTGTCTTTGTAATATTGTATACGAGGGCGTTTGTGTTGTCGTAGATGCTATCCTTATTAGTCTTTACGTAATATTTAATCCTCGTGGAAGCATGTTTCCAATGATCAGTAGTTGGAATCTTGGATAGCTTCTTCATATCGTACATTTCAATTTTGATGAGATGCGTCGCTTGGTCTCCGTCGTCAGAATTAGTAGAAATGTATGATACACCATCTCTAGCGGCTCGTGCTACGGTTGATGATAACAGCTTCCTCTTTTTTATTTTTGATTCAGCTTCAAAAAAATGATCAATCGATTGCGATTTTCTTTTTCCACCATCGCATGTGTTATTATTAATGACGATGTCATCACTCTCTTCTTGAGGGGAGAGTGGCGAGTAGTAATACTGTTTATAGGTATTTTCATCGAAGCTCAATGATTTCTGCAACAACACAGTTATCATGTTAATATCAATTTGTTAACACTTAATCATAAAAGTTAAAAAAGCTAAAGTTACAACCTATTAAAGTCCACTGCTGAACATAGGCCTCCTCTCATTTCTGAGAGGGTTTTAGGGCTAGGAAATGTTCGCTGCGATACCTCAATGCGTGTTGGCAAACTTCACATGCCTTCGAAATTTTCTCAGACATGCATTCCTCACGATGTTTTCCTTCACCGCTGAGCACGTGGTAAATCAGCACTTAAAATTGTAATTAACAATTTAATTGGTGCCGTCGGGGATCGAACCCGGGACGTGTACTATGAAGTTTACATTTTGCGCTAACCATCTGAGCTACCACGGCTTAACCATATACACACACATAATATTTAAATATAATTTGTTAACACTAAATCATACACACGTAAGAAAATAACAGAAAGAAAAGTAAGTTTGTCAATAGAATAAACACTTACATCCATGGCCTTTGATGCGTTGAAGTAACACAAACGTAGTATTGATAGATCCACTGCGGTCAAACGACCATACACTAACTCCATGACTGCAGTTGCTTGGTCTTATATAGTACCAGTGAGTAATAATTCTAATCTAAAGAATTTCTGCAGTAGAATTGATAGTATCTTTATGCGTCAACAAGCTTACCTTACATTCTGTTGGTTATCTCTACATTCCTACGTCCTTCCTGTCATGTCTTGTTCAGTGTATTGGTGACTCAAATACGTTTTGTATAACACAAAGAAAGCAATTTAATATTTAGATATCACTATAATTGATCATTCCTATATTAGTCATTGAGTAGATTGGTACTGTAATAATCTACTATTAGCAGTAATATTATGGATACACTAGATGTACAACAACATCTGAAAAAGATTCACCCCACTCTAGAAAATAATGTTTATGCTGCCAATAAACTACCCATGTACACCCACGTACCAACGTATATAATATGCAATTTGGATACAGATGATAAACCAGGGTCACATTGGGTATCTTTATATATCGATACGAATGACGTCGGTCAATATTTTGATTCATTCGGACGGGCACCTGTACGATATCATCTAGAGTTTTTTAAAAGAAATTGTAAAAGATGGAACTGGAATGTTGATAGGATTCAGAATGAGTGGACTTCAGTTTGTGGCGAATATTGCTTAATGTATTTGCTATATAAGTTTCAGGGATGTTCAATGCATAGTTTTACGAGTATATTTACAGAGAACACATTGTACAACGATATTTTAGTGGATGAGATGTTTCGCTCCTATTTTATAGATAATAAGTAATAAGATTTTGTATTTCATAAATAAAAATTTTAACAAAATTAGGTAATGTGTTTTATTGATGATTCAGATTAGTGTTGTAGATAGGAACAAAGGAGTATAATACAATAGCATAAGCCGACCCACACGCTGGACGAATAATAGATAATGACGGTAGTCAATCAACAATAGATAAGTAGATAAGGACAATGGAGCGCTAATGACGGTTGAGGCTCGTAGCGGATATCAATTAGATAAGAGTTAATTGATCTGCACATCTCCGGAACCGTGCATCCTATTTTTTTTTTTTTTAGGATTGTGAGTCGACGAACGTTGTATTTGTACCACTTCTGACTCAGTGCGCCAGAACTGGTACAACCTTTCTACAAGTGCGCCAGAACTGGTACAACGTAACTACTCACTAAGCACTTGTCATTTGTCAGTTGCACTTGCAACTCGCACTTGTCACTTCTCAAAATGTAAACCGAGCCTTATAACTATTATACCTGTACATAGATATAAACAACATGGATCCTGTTACTGTTGTATCCTATAAAAGTCCACTGCTGAACATAGGCCTCTGCGCCCTCCTTTCACCCAAGGAGGGTCGCGTCCGTTTACGGCTTAAAGATCTCTTGCTCGATGATTAAGCAAACTCCAAAAGGTGGTGTTTAGTGGGTAAAAGTCTCAACATAACCACGCAGCCGGCTGCGTGGTATGCCATGAGCATTTATCACCCGTTACCGAAGGGTAGCCCTGAATTGCTTCGGGCGCAAAAAAATACATAGGCCTCCCGCACAGTCCGCCTGACGGTAAGTGGTTGCTGATTACGAATGCAGATGCATTGTCACCCAAGAGGACTACTACTCGTCGTTCTATATCCTTATCATATCTCCCATCCTTGCTAAATACGCAGCCCAAATATACAAACTCATCTACTTGCTCGATCAACTCCCCTTCTATTTTTATTTCACAAATCGTTTTACTTTCTTCTCTTTCAAAAACCATAACCTTCGTCTTACTTGCGTTCACTTTCATACCCCTTTCTTTTAATGATCTGTTCATTAATGTTACCATCATTTGCAACTCGGCCGCCGACGACGCAAGAATAACTTGATCATCGGCGTACAAAAGGCATTTGACGGTTAATTCACAAATTCTTAATCCGCATTCTTCAACTTTCAAATTTTACAAACAACTGTCCATAAATAGGTTGAACAGCCACGGGGAAGCCACACAGCCCTGTCTGACACCTTTATGGATGTCAAACCAGTCCGAGTACTACTTGTCACTTCTCAAAATGTAAACCGGGTCTAACGATAGGTAGGTGGAATGGCAAGTGATAAGTGGAGTAGTAAAACATGCAGAAAATCGATGTATACACGTGGCTTCGAACCTTGTTATGTGACATTCCTTGAAGGAGGCAAGTTCACTTCTGTACATAACAGAAGTGAACTTGTTGGGTATTATGATAGCGATGACGTAAGTTATTGAAATTACCAATCACTTTGTCCATACCATGTCACTGGATTTTCCATCATCGTTTATCTAACCACTGGCTACATATTAATAACAATTACTTAATTAAATTTCCCGTGTTTTTCCCCACAAATCTCACTTATTGTTGTTTGGGGATACATTTGTCGCAAATAACACTTTACTTCAAGTCCTTATGTAGTTTCTTATTAGTCACAAAAAGTTTTAAAATAAGTTAAAATAATACAAGTATTTCCTTGTAATAACTTGAATAGAGCTGAGCTGCGACTAAATATTTTCCTTTAAATACTTCTACGTAATAGAAGATTTGTGATAATGAATAGAATCAGACGTAAATTTTCGGAAGTCCATTATATTAAAGTTAGAAAAAGTTACTTTGCCCACATTCGCTCAATGAAATAAAATGATGTGTCTTACACAGTTTGAAGAGCACCTCCCGCTCTTTCTCTACTGCGTGCACTATCCCCGACACCACTAATCACTACTCTGAACACAACTACACTAGAAAAGACACACCACCGAAGATAATACGACAGGTGTTTCGCCTCTACACGAAGCTTTCTTAGGTGCAGTAGATTCTGAGGTAGCGTGCACTACTCGTATCCTCGTCGTCGAACGGGCGGAGGTGCTCTCCAAACTACGTAAGAAACATCATTTTATTTCATTGAGCGGATGTTGGCAAAGTAATTTATACTAACACTATGAAGATTTGTGACCAAATTTTGCCATTTTTACTAAATTACAGTATACCAATGGAATCTGCTTAAATATTTTTTTCCCTACATTAAAAGAACAAATCCATAGAAATATATTATTTATTCAAGAGAAATGATAAATAATGTGTACTTATTAAAAATCATTCTTATTTTGTGAATTGCAGATTTAAGTGCTGATTTCCCACTTGTTCGGCAATGAAGAAATACATAGTAAGGAAACCTGTGCGTCAGTAAAATAAAACAAAATTAAATAAATAAAAAACACTAAATTAAATTAATAATTGAAAGTTTGAAGCGACAGTAGCCTAATGGCAGGGCGCGGACCGCGAACTCAAAAAGGTCGTGGGTTCGAATCCACCATTCGACTACTGTTGTAAACCACTCGTACACACAAGCAATTTAAGCTTACCACGAGTGGTTAAGGGGAATATTAGTAATGTTTATAGCACTGTTAATATTCTTTAAAAAAAAGAAAGTTGAACAGATGTCATAGTAGCCTTCGTCAACTACGACATCGGTCGGTCAAACATCTTAGACCCCCGTGTCCGTGGCCTCTGGAAAGTGCCGAATTAAAAAAGTTAAAATTAAACGCGATAAAATCTGTAAAATTGGTTTTATTAGATGGGTAGTATTCGCGTAAAATAAGAAATCATTATGGTAGTCTCTGGTCGAACCACACATTCGTGCTGCAGCTTTAATACAGTGTCTATCATATGTCAGAAAATCCGTCCAAAAGTGTTGAACCACAGCTGTCTTCGCGATCTGAGGAATAGCATGGCCAGCGTAAGGGCAAAGCTTTGTTATTTTAGTGGCTACTACGGCCAGTGAAATCGTGCAACTTCAAATTCAGAAATGTCACTTCTAAGGACGCTGTTGTGTGCGCGCCCGCGATGTGTTCTGACTTCCGATAGACTTAGAGGCATTGCAACCTATGCCGAGTATAGGTAGTGTTTCTATATATAAAAGTCAACTTTAGTCCGTTAGTTTCGCTAGAACTCAAAAACGGCTCGATTTTGATGAAATTTTTGTGTTCGAATGGATCCCTAGTAAGTGCTGTTGTCGAGACTATCATCCGTGCAAAGTCGGCGCGGATCGCTAGTAATTAATATAAAATGTAATGAAACCACTAAACTAGACAACTACAGCTGTAGTAGCTCAGTACGTAGTACTATTATTTATGATGTGGCTCAGGGGATAAGTGTCCGCTCTAATTTTAAAATACGCAAGTAAGCCCTCGATCTATCCCCGGCGACACCAATAAAATTGTTAAATGCAATTTTAAGTGCTAATTACGTAAAAAATAGACATGTGAAATTGCGAAATTAGGCAATGCATTCTACGTGGGCTCTTTGAGTCCGTCTAGGCTAGGTGCCACCCTCTTAAATATTTCTATCGATAAATAGCGTGCACTACTATGTTCCGGTGTAAAGAGTACAGGGAGCCACTATAATTACGGGCTTTCCATCTTAGTGTAGTATTTTTTGTTTATAGTTGGCTTTAGGTGTTCTTGGACTGCAGTGTTCACTTACCATTGAGAATTGAGATGTCACTGCTATAAATCGCGGAACGTAGCTCTAGTGCTGAACGAAACGTGGAGGGGTTGGCTGCGGATGTCGTTTCAGAACGGGGGACGGAATGCGCCTGGTTAGCCAATCAGCGTGTTCGAACGAAACGCACAGCCAATCATACGCAATAAGACCAATTGTGCGCAATAACGGTCACTGCTAGACTTTCGTGCCGCGAGTTTACTTTTACCTTAGAGGTAATTATTGATTGCGAGGTTAATCACAACGTTAATTGAATCTATCGTGTAGGTAAGGAATAAAACAACGCCGATCATGTATACATAGAGTTTTATTTGAAAAATACTTCGTGTAGCTAACATCTAATCACAATATGGCATTCTACGTCCGAAACGAAAATTATATTACAAAAATCGTTTATTGCAAATAAACATCAGCAGTACATAGATCACCGACATTGCTATCCTAGACCGAATTTCCCATCACTTTGTCGCGTACATAAGAATATTATCACGACGATAAAAATATCGCAAGTTATATTTAGAATTTAGACACAAATTTCAGTCGCATTTGTCGATATAATATTTTCCTCCTAATACATACAAATATTATAAATAGGGCGGAAAACGACCTCTTTCATCCGATCTTATATTATGGTATTTACTTATTGCTTCCTTGATGCATGTGCCTATTACATCTTTACTCGTGTACTAACTCTACCCTACGTATAATATTTTTATGAATAAAAATTTCTACTCTCACAAATTAAATGAATTTTCCAAATTCTACGCAATTTAATTAAAAAAAACATGTACAATCACAAAAAGAGTCTATAAAAATCATAGAAAGTTAAAATATAAATTGGTATCCAAACTTGGCACCAATTTCAAGATATTGTGTGCTATGTGTATCATTTTAAATTTTATTTGAGTAGCGTTTTTATTTCACTCTGTAATCGTAGTGAGTAGTAATATTGTCAGCAATTAAAGAGGCGTTTGCCTAAAATTACTTGACACAGAAATTTTACAAAATACAATTTTCGCTATATTATTTTTAATTGTTTAGATTTTAGACGGCTCCGTTACGCAGTGGCTAAGCATTGAGTTGCGGCACCGATGGCTGTGGGTTTGATTCCCGCACGGAACAAATATTTGTGTAGCATACAATGTTTGTTCTTGTACAATTTATGTATATAAACCGCTTCCACGATACTGGAGAAAATACTAGTGTATAAAAAAGAACATTAGGTATTGTTACTTAGACCAAAAAAACATACAATTTGGTATACTAGGGTTCCCTTTTTTTAAAATCCATTTCTTCAATTTCAAAAATTTCATACAAAAAATTCAATCTGGCAGCTGTCGATATATGGACACATACATCGGCAAAAAAAATAATTTAAAAATCATATTCAATCGGATGAGGCACTTCACGGCATACCATCGATTAGAGCCGTAATGCGTCAAATTTCTTTTTTAGTCAATTGCAAGAAATTAAGCACACAAAATTCTTTTATAAATATTACATTACATTGAAACTGTAAAAGGTAACATTTGATTGACAACTCGAACTTAGAAAAAAAAAATTTCTTATGACTGCATACTTTATATATCGTTAATTCGTTACTGGTTTGTAGAAAGGGCGAATAAGCCATTTTTCTATGATTTTCTTTTTCGTAACAGAACAATTCCCTGAGTCATTTTTAATCGCATTGTAGTAACGGCGAATAGAAAATAAAACAAATGTGTAACGGCGAATATCACCTATTTGTTACGAAGAAATGCCATATTCGACCTTATTACAATTTACTAATTTAATAATTAAACTGCTTTGTTGTGCAAAACGGCGAATATTGTATATTCGCCGTTTCTACAAAACAGATACAGAGAGAGTGAAAAATGATGCATATGATTAAAAAGTTTTAAATATTAAGGTCAACTTTCTGTCGCGATAGGGAAAGGCCTTAATTAATTGCAATATTTGCAAGAAATAACTTATAATTTACAATCACGATACGGCTAAAATAAATGTTATGGTAGAAAACGCCACATGCTGATATTTAGAACTAAAAGAAGAACATGCATTTTATTATCTATTCTGAGTAAATAAAAATATATGCCTCATTGAATGGCAAGTGAAATATCGGAACTCGATCATTTGCATTTATAATAAATGAAAAAGAAATATGTCGGTGCATTGCATTTCTGTCATATTCTAAAAATATATGTAATTACAAAATATATTATAGCTGACTAAATAAATCGACCACTCTAAGTAGGCACCTAAATAGGCGATAATTCTTACTGAACGCATATACAATACAATACGAACAGTACTAAATTTTTATTACCAGAAAAAAAAGTTAATAGTTTATATCATGTGAAATAAGAAATTCAATTTATTTTGACAAAGTGTTTTATTTTTAAATAATTTTACCAAGGACTGATTATTAAATCGTCAGATAAAAGTTATCCATCTTATAAATTGTAACCCAACTGTATCTAAAAGTCAATCAATTGAACTATTTTATTAACACAATTGTTATTTTCAATTTGTTCATGTTGTATATTATCCTATGAATAAATTTTAACTGTGGATTGAAAATCGGCTTTGAATATAAAAGTGAAAAATTGAAGTATTTTATTTAATATGTACTTCTGTAATTTTCAATTTGTTTGTGTTGTATTTTTTCCTATGAATAACTTTTATTCCATGATTGAAAAATCAATCTTAAATTGTACAACACAATTTAGAAATTTTATATATATATATACAATATGTAACGTAATTAACGCACAGACACCCCAATTAGTATATTATGTTATAATCATAATACATACACTGATTTTTTAGTTAAACATTTTTATGCACTGATTATTCATCAAATTAGTTATACTAATTCCGGAAGAATGTTGTGGTCACAGTACAAATCCACGAACGCAAAGACTTTAACGTGCTTGAAATAAAGTTCATTTTTCTTTATTTTTATTGAATGACAGGATTAGTAATAATACAAATAAAACTGCACTCTTAAAAGTCTTATTGCCTTAAGTTACGGTCCATTTCAGTTTGTTTTGACTGTACAGATTTAGTGTGACTGTCATTTACGTAGTTTTAATTATGTTTGGGATAAAAAATTACCCATATTAAAAATGATAGGAATCGATTCAGTAAACGATTCTGAACAAACTACTTTCTCAAAGTGCGTTAATTATGTTACATGTTGTATATAAATATTTGTATAAGCCTTAATTTGTTTCTGGTCATAAAAAATAGTGATGAACACCGTAGCCCACATATCGTGATAAAACAAACACGACTAAATCTTACAAAATACATTTTCGCTATATGTTATATATCTTAAAATGATAATAAAAGTTATCTCTACATACTAATATGTACAATTTCAATAAATTTTATGATATTGTGATTCGTGTCCTATTAATAAATCAAATTCATTTGTCTCATACAATACACACTTTAAAAAAACCGCTTCATACACTCCGGACGAAGCAATATTATGTAAAAGGAATAGTTAAAATGCTTTGATATAATCATAACATTAAAAACAGAATAATTTACAAAATGGTTAATATATTTTTATAAAAGAAATCCAAAAATAGAAATATTTACCTGTTCATATCTGACATTCAAGACAATCAAGTTAAAATGAACCCGAGCATGAGCATCCATACACGTCGCTGTCATATCAGAATCCTCGGTAAAGCGTGAGGAAAAGTGAATTTCGTCTTGTCGACCGATTTTGATGATTTTTTGTGATTATTTGAAAAAACTCTAATGACGGGTTCATATATATATATAGGTAGCACTGTTATGTGTATGTGTATTGCATAAAATGCTCATTTCATTGCAATCATATAATTCTCGTCAAGGCGGCCAGTCTAAATAGAGATTAGCCGTATGCGCTAGTACAGGTGCACCCACTGTTTCCTCACTCTCATAGGCCGATGAGATGGTATTTTGAGACCTGAGAGATATCAGGCGCAGACCGACGACTTTACGTGCTTTTTAATATGAATCGCATGTTTCATTATTAAACGTGATACATTTTAATTTATATTTTCTAGTCACACTGTAAAATAAAGGTGTTAAAATATAATATAAAAACGGTGGGTATTCGATTGCAATATTGTATCAAAATTTCAAAACAGTCGGTGAATACCATTTGGAGATATAAGATTTTGAACAAACAAACTTTTCCATTTCTATTTACACAGATATTTTCACTTTAGGGTAACTTAATAAGACATTTGTGTTACTTTACCGATTCTGCTTACAATGACAGATTGTACGGAGGCTCATGTTTTGATACTAACATAAAGAATAATATTAAATAATTTAATTGATTCATAAATAATTCTACTTCTGTATACCAATTCGGCAGTTTTACTAATATTCTTAATAAACGCTGGAATGATCTGATATAATAAGTGATTTTAGAGACAGTAAAAATGCTTTTAAAATTTATTTGAATCTCAAAAAGTCGCGCATTGCAGAACCGAAATAGTCTCGACAGTCTTTAATGTCCCTTATAAAAACATGTTATGAACTCATGCAAAACATTTAAACTTTTGCTATATTTTATGGTTATTTTAAGTAGAATAAATTTTGACTGTGTCATAATTTTTGATATGATATTATTTCTTACTTTCACTTATGAAATAAGTTGAATTTTGATTTAGATTTTTATTACAAAAATTCTCAAAAAATGAGATTCGTGATACTATATGTATAAATGATCAACACGGGGACCAAAATAAGTTTAAAGGTAACATTTTAAATAGGTAACGAAATGAAATTATAGAAATAAATGAAAAATAAAAATGCACCAAAACACAAAAGCGATTCATTTTATTTATTACATATACTCCGATAATATTGATTTTCGCTTAGATTATGAACACTTTCATTAAACTAAACCATTTGCAATTCGCACAAACCTAATTTCCTAATCCTAATGCGTATTTACAAAGCCCGATCGATTTAAAAATTTCTCGCTTCCATATCTGTACAAAAATAATGTAGGACACATAGTTACTTAGGCATTACTTTGCTTATTATATACAAGAGCTAAAGGTCACTAGTGTAAACGTCTTGGTGTTACTAATTTTATTGATATCCCTAATAGTAATTTCTCGTCCGCGTAAAAACTACTAGTATAAAATTTTCTTTCACTCAAATTATATTATATGCTATAAATAAAATTATTACAATATTACATTCATTACCATTTATTATCGTATTTTAGGCACAAAAAACGTTACCAAGTGCCTACAAGCATCACACACTAACACTACCTATGAAATAGGCGAGGGGTTTTAGTCCTACAGGTCAAATATTCGATCGATTCAAACTAGCCCCTAAATATTAAAATAATGGACGCGTATATAAAAGAAAATACACGCCGAAATGCGTTTATTATATATCTTATCGAATCCTCTTATATCCTCGTACAACTAAGTGAACGAAAGCTACCAAAAAATTACGTACAGTGAGAAAATTTTACTTTTTAAAAATAAAAATGCTTCCCACATTCTATTTCTTAGCTTTTCTAAGCTTTACATGCGTCCAAAGAACAATAGAGTCAACTTTTCTCCTACTGGCTACCTTATTATAATATTTATTATTTTGACACTTAATTTAAAATTCATGACATTTGACTTTTGACATTTGACATTCTGTTGACCCTACTTTATTTTTTCACGTATAAATACGTATTTAACTCCCAAATGAAAATTTCAGAAAACAAGAAAGCAAAAATGTTTAGCTTTAATACATTATGTCAATTAATGCGAAAAATTTTCTGAGAACGTCTCATGTCGTTCCTTTACACAGAGAATTTAAAAGTTAGCTTAAACTAGTTATTTGCATATGAATATATATACAAATAACTTGTATATACTTATATCTGTGTTAAGTGTGCACAATTACAAATTATTATGAAACATTATTTTTAGTTCATTTACCATTGAATAAACAATAGAACTCAAACGTTTTTATAATTATTGCGTTTTATATAATAGTATGATAAAAATTAAATAAATGAACTTTTAAATATATTTTTATATTCTTTAACTTACTTGTGCGTTCCTTAAATATCAATGATATTAAGTTAATCATTTGAATTAGATGACATCGGTATGACATTAATGTGAAATAAATAGCAATTTCTTTTAATGAGATTATCATAAATAAAGAAGAAAAATAGGACTGATTAAAAAACTTCCGATGTACACATTTCCATCAATTAAGCACATAAACGGACAGTTTTGTATTTATTATAAAACAAAAAAAATTAAATGAAAATAACAAAGATATTATATTTGTATGTTAGAATCATATCATAATATTATGATTCTAACATACAAATATAATATAATGTAAAATACGACATTTAGTTCACATAATTCAATGTCAACGATTCCTCTGCTCGCTCTAAACTTGCCCTCAATTCCTCTTAAATTTCGACATAAAACCTAATATTAGTAGGAAACTGTTGCGCGAACGAACGCGTTCACACTTGATGCTCGTCTCTTTAAGAGTCTGGAACCTCGTCGAAGCACTTTCTAGAAGGTTCTTCATATACTTAACGTAATCACTGTCCGACTTTGAGAGTCGGTTTGTATTGTCCACTGTAGTATTTTCACCAAGCATTATTAAAGGCTCCCTGTAAATAAAGAATTTATATTGTTTGTAATTAATGACAAGTATATTTTGACAGAGGAAAATTGAAACAGATGATGTGCAGAAGCATCTTCCTGACAACATCTCGAAGTAATAAAAGAACTGCCATTTTCGCAAAAATGTTCTAACTGTGATACTTGCCCAGGACATTGAGTTTGTGGTTCTGTAGGGGATTACCAAGCTACCTATCACTGCTTTTACAATTTATTATTTAAAACCCTATTTTTTGACTACACGGGGTTCAAGTTGCTTTCTGCTCTTTGAACTCTGTCTACTCCCTCAAGGATTATCCATTATTCATTACAATCTTTTAAAATCTATTAAGTTACTATTACATAGGCCTCCCCCATAAATACCTTCCAGGCAGGCTTCATCGCCATATTTACCATAGTTGGTAAGCGGGTTGGCCTCCGCAGTTTTATTACACAGCACAGACGCACTACATTCAAAGCTAGTGGATATGGAAATATACACATTGTATATGAATACACACATAAGCACACACAAAAAACTGTAATAGGTTTAATAGATTTAAAGTCGTTAGTTGATCTTATGATAAAACCGAGAGATTAGGAGGCCTTCCTCACTTCAAAAATCGATGTGATTATCAAAACAAACGCTTAGAATCTTGGATTACTCCTAAATCTTTCATAGATGCAACTTTAGTAACGTGTTTCGAATAGAATATTGTGTAAAATTATTCAAATTGGATTGCAAACGTACAAATTCAGTAAAGCTATTGATGCCCAACGCGTATGTTCAAAAAAGTGTACGTACATATATGTACGTGTGTATTTTTTAATTACTGCGCTACTCCACGTCTGCACACTCACCTACAGTCAACCAAATCTAAGAATAACATATTGACAGCTGACAGATTTATTACACCAAGCATGCCAACCAAACAAATGGGAACGTACAATATTCGATTCTTAAAAAAATCGATATCAATTATTTAGAGTTGGTAATCATTTACAGTTTGGTTTGAATAATACCAGAATAAATTAAAAACGGATAATTTAAAACACAAGATTTATCAATTTCTTCGAATTTGTTGTTACTGCTTATTTCTAGAGGCACAGTTATAAAAATTTTAGATTGAAACTAGATTAAAAATAAATTTATTCAATCACTTTCAGTACAACTAGTTGAGCTGTCGTTGTTTAGATTAATTACTATTTGAATTTCAATAATGTAGTCAAAATTAATGTCTCTTTCAAAGTCATACATCACACTTTTGCCCAATCATCCTTTGTGACATGGGCACATGCTTCAACGAATATAAAAGAGACAGTTCAAAAAGTTAAAGCTGAGTCACAAAATAAGAAAAAAAACACAAATCACAAAATTACGCACAGTGAGCTCCAAAATGGCGGGAGATTGTTATTACGTAGTGGTTTTTTCAGCGCGGTATTGTATATGAGTTTTTTGCCTACACAAATTTACGTTGAAAAAGTAAAAAAATAAACTCGTTTTATTCATGATTCATATTATTTAAGGAATTTTAAAAATAAAAATTTAATTAAACAAATAATAAATTTAAAAAAATTAATGATTCGATTATTTTAATATTTTTACCGATTATTTTAATATTTTAGTTGATTATTCGGGTAACAACGAATTTTAATCATCTAAATACTACGGTAATGTACATAGCGACATATCATTGAAACGACGTCGAGTGAAAAAAGTTGATACTGGTTATTTTTTTAATATTTTGCTTTGTTTGAAAGATTCGAATTTAAATTAGTGATAAAAAACTACACACATTGTAATGAAATGTAGATAACTTCGTAATTCTTCGGATTTACGTAAAAGGTTAATTTAAGTCGTGCGAGTACGTTTGTGCAAAGTTATTAAGCGGAATGATTAATGTGAAACGTCAAAAGGTATTTCTTAGATTTGTGTGCGTGTGTGCTGTGCACACTCACCTAGTCGGAGTCGTCGTTAACGCTGGAGCGCAGCTTGGAGAGCGTGCGGCGCGCGGCCGGCGTGTCGTCCTCCTCGTGCGAAGAGATCACGTCGCGGGACGTGTGTGCGTGTGTGCCACACTCACCTAGTCGGAGTCGTCGTTGACGCTGGAGCGCAGCTTGGAGAGTGTGCGGCGCGCGGCCGGCGTGTCGTCCTCCTCGTTCGAAGAGATCACGTCGCGCGACGTGTGTGCGTGTGTGCCACACTCACCTAGTCGGAGTCGTCGTTGACGCTGGAGCGCAGCTTGGAGAGTGTGCGGCACGCGGTCGGCGTGTCGTCCTCCTCGTTCGAAGAGATCACGTCGCGCGACGTGTGTACGTGTGTGCTGTGCACTCTCACCTAGTCGGAGTCGTCGTTGACGCTGGAGCGCAGCTTGGAGAGCGTGCGGCGCGCGGCCGGCGTGTCGTCCTCCTCGTTCGAAGAGATCACGTCGCGCGACGTGTGTACGTGTGTGCTGTGCACTCTCACCTAGTCGGAGTCGTCGTTGACGCTGGAGCGCAGCTTGGAGAGTGTGCGGCGCGCGGCCGCCGTGTCGTCCTCCTCGTTCGAAGAGATCACGTCGCGCGACGTGTGTGCGTGTGTGTTGTGCACACTCACCTAGTCGGAGTCGTCGTTGACGCTGGCGCGCAGCTTGGAGAGCGTGCGGCGCGCGGCCGGCGTGTCGTCCTCCTTGTCCGAAGAGATCACGTCGCGCGACGTGTGTGCGTGTGTGCTGTGCACACTCACCTAGTCGGAGTCGTCGTTGACGCTGGAGCGCAGCTTGGAGAGCGTGCGGCGCGCGGCCGGCGTGTCGTCCTCCTCGTCCGAAGAGATCACGTCGCGCGACGTGTGTGCGTGTGTGCTGTGCACACTCACCTAGTCGGAGTCGTCGTTGACGCTGGAGCGCAGCTTGGAGAGCGTGCGGTGCGCGGCCGGCGTGTCGTCCTCCTCGTCCGAAGAGATCACGTCGCGCGACGTGTGTGCGTGTGTGCTGTGCACACTCACCTAGTCGGAGTCGTCGTTGACGCTGGAGCGCAGCTTGGAGAGCGTGCGGCGCGCCGCCGGCGTGTCGTCCTCCTTGTCCGAAGAGATCACGTCGCGCGACGTGTGTGCGTGTGTGCTGTGCACACTCACCTAGTCGGAGTCGTCGTTGACGCTGGAGCGCAGCTTGGAGAGCGTGCGGCGCGCGGCCGGCGTGTCGTCCTCCTCGTCCGAAGAGATCACGTCGCGCGACGTGTGTGCGTGTGTGCTGTGCACACTCACCTAGTCGGAGTCGTCGGTGACGCTGGAGCGCAGCTTGGAGAGCGTGCGGTGCGCGGCCGGCGTGTCGTCCTCCTTGTCCGAAGAGATCACGTCGCGCGACGTGTGTGCGTGTGTGCTGTGCACACTCACCTAGTCGGAGTCGTCGTTGACGCTGGAGCGCAGCTTGGAGAGCGTGCGGCGCGCGGCCGGCGTGTCGTCCTCCTCGTCCGAAGAGATCACGATGCGCTGGCGAGGCTTCACGCCCGTCGCGCCGCGCGTCATGCGCCGCGACACGCTCGACGTGTCTGCCGACCGTACGCAACTTTTAAGAGCTTGTATATATAGAGTAAATGAAAATCATTTGCATCCTATGCTTTGTACGTGGTAAAGCCATCTATATTATACATTATAAATGTTACTTATAAAAATATTCAAAACATCTGTGTGTACTTATTATATATATATCTACATAGTTTAAGCTCTGGATAAGAGTTACACAAGCTCTTTACCAATAATGGGTGTGTAAGATTTGTACAATTATAAACTCGCTAAAACAAAAACCATTGGCAACATTCATCGAGAACGTTTTGAAACTAATTTGTCAAATTGTGCAGGCATTTTGAAAAGACAAACTCCTTATAAATTAATTCTCTTCTTGTAATTAGTCACACAAGTTATACCCAAAATATTGTTAAATTTAATTTAGGAATAACCTAATGTTTAATGCGATTAAAACTAAACATTATTTTCGCAAAGCTTATAGTAATAGAGATGATTATAGTAATAGAGACTCGGATGGTTAACGCTCGCTGTAAATTCAAACACAGTACGCGAGCAAACCGGGTTCGATCTCCGCCGGCACCAACGAAATTGTTAATTGCAATTTTAAGTGCTGATTTACCACGTGCTCGGCGGTGAAGGGAAACATTGTGAGGAAACCGGCATATCAGAGAAATAAGAAAAAAAATATTTCGAAGACATGTAAAGTTCGCCAACACGCATTGGGGCAGCGCGGCGGACAATTCCTTGCCCTAAAACCCACTCAGAAAATGAGCGGAGGCCTGTAACTTTACTTTTAATAACAATAATGAAACCCGTGGTTCACTCACTGACATAATTTTTCTTCCAGAAGAAGGCGCGGGAGGTAAAAATGATGTATGGAGAGTTTCATCAGTGAGGAACCAAGAGTATGGAAAAACTTTCAGATCATCAAAATCTGCTCCGCATCAGGGAGACACCCAACGTCCTGCCAAAACTATAACACATAGATGCATACTGTTGTCACATTACGTACCTGCACTTGGGTGGAATTCTATTGAAAATAACCTTGTTTTTATCAATTTAGAAATAAAATATGAATATATTGGGCAGGAACATAAAATTAATGTAATACGGTGCGTGATTGAAAAACATTTGAACATTAGGTCATTTAATCATTAGGTTAAATCAATTGAAAGTAAAAGGCAATCTTAGAAGAAATTGATTCAGCAGAAAGGTTTTAAATAAATACACAAACAATTTAATACCCAGTAATTTTATTTTTGATACTTTTCCAATTTCCTTCCTGCTTCCATCCCTACTTTTTACCCACACATCACGTCATAATGGCTAACCTGGACAATTTCGTTTCTAATATATGATGACGTTAACGTTAATCGTAACGTAACTTTGGAGTATTTTGAATAATGATGGCAACACCGGTTCACGCACTACATGCATAAAAAAGCGGCCTTAGTGCGTTGTTCGGCAGAGCTCCGTCTTCACTTTTATTTATTTTGTCTGAGGTCACAATTTGTAATCTAACTTTGTATATTATCTTTCAGAGTTTATTAAAAAGTTGTATGAAGGAGTTTGTCTCCATAATAGAATATATATATATATATATATATATATATATATATATATATTTTTATGTGTGTGTGTGTGTGTTTGTTTGTATGTATGTGTATATATATGGAGGTTTGTATATTTGTATTTGTATTGTATATGTATATTTTAAAAAAATGCACGCTGACTACCTCTATTTCCTTCAACGATCCTTCAATAGACCTCCTGGAAGAAATTTCATTATGAAATAAGCGGTGCCTTTGTACATCATTTTGTTTTTACCATTTTCCTATCGAAGTATGTGTGCACATAAACCGTTAAATAAATATAAATAAATAGAAAATTAAAACACAGATACAAATACTTATAAAAGCAAGACGAGATTGCTTGGCAAAAAGTCATGAAAATGTTTGTTAAATACCATTTTTATGAATTTTGTTTCATATTCATAATGTTGTATGCAAATTGTGATTGAGACAATTTCAGTTCTAGTGAATTAAATTAGATATTAGAATTGATTGAGGGTGAGAGATTTAGCTGAAGTATAGCAATAATTGTGCACTATGAAAATTGATGCAAAAATAAACATGTCACAATTAAAGACATCTATCAAATCTACAATACAATACAATACGCTTTACTGTACACCAATAAAATAGCAATATAACAAAAAAAAATTAACAAACAATGAGGGAAAAACAAAAGGCAGGGTTATTGCTACATAGCAAGCTCATTCAGACAACTGATAAGAAATTAATAAAAATGAGAAAAAGATTAACGGATAGGGTGCACTAAATTAAAAAAAACTAACTTATGTACTAAAATGACATCATACTTTAGGTAGTATAGGGGTGAGGGGTAACAAATAGTGTTCCTTAATTGTTTCTTAACACTTAATTAGATTTAGGAGATGTTAAGTAATTGTACAGGACATTGGAGGGAAAGATTTTACTTTGGACCGTAAGGAAAAAACGTGACAAGAACTAAGAAATTTTAAACGTTTTTTTAGATAGGGATGACTTGATATATTAAACAAGACGCGGTAGAATTACTTGAGTTTAGTTCGATATTCCGAGACATGGTCATATATACGAAGCCCAAATATAAACTGTATACAGATATTTTGGAGTCGCTCAAATTTGTTAAGTTGCTCCTCGGTGATATCAAGGGAACACATGTCAGCATAGTCGAAGATAGGGAGCAGTAAAGATTGTGCAACCTTAAGTTTGATGGAAATGGGTAAAAAGTAGTTAAGCCTTCAGAGTGAAGCATATGCTGCAAACATTTTTAGGCTCACAACATTAATTTGGGGAGTCCAAGAAAGAATGGAATCCAAAAGGATACCTAAATTTTAACAACTTTGTTATATGGGACAAGGACACCATTAAATAAATCAGGTTGAAGTTGACATTTTTTAATTTCGGAAATCATTCTCGAACTCACAATAATTATGGCCTGGGATTTTAACCTCTCAACCCCTAAGCAGTCTCACGAGACCGCGGCCATATTCCGTCAAATCCCTAGCGGCCTGACCGCCCACAGCAATTTAACCCATAAAAACTTATATATAGAGACTACTTTTCTACGAAGAAGTTTAAAAAAATTATATAATTAATATGAAATACTCTATCCTCTAGTGCAATAAAAAAAACTGTTATCCTATTAATATTTATTTATAATCTACGTTCATGTCGTACGCCATTTTCGCGTGAATGTTATTGTGTTGATTTTAGGATTTTTATAGTGTTTTATAATGTTTTACTATAGTGTTTTATTATAAAATTGTAATGAAAGTTTTTGTGTGAATATAATTTATCTTTTTACGTAAATAATTTCGAGTAAAATATATTGAAATAATTGTGATTTTCACGCTGCCGACATTCGCTTGGTACTTTTTTTTGTTATTAAAATACAATAAAATCTTTTTGTAATGAAGTAAAACCCGATTTTTGTTTAGACCACAGGATAGAAAATTTTGTATAGATTTTATAATGCTAAACTTCTTCATAGAAAAGTAGTCTCTAAATAAAGTTTTAATGGTTTTAAGTACAGTGGGTGGGTGCGGTCTCGGGATTTGCCGGACGCATGCGACTGCATGGGATTTTTATGGCGCTTGAGGGATTAAAGGGTTCATCGTCAACCCATAAGATCGACTCCAGTCGAGAATACAAGCCAGATCCTTGTTCATATATTCAACAGCTTTGGGAAGATCTTCAATGGTTGTTTGTAAATATATTTGAAGGTCGTCTGCATACAAGTGGTAGAGAGAAGATATTTGGGATGTAATCTAAATAAAAGAGGAGATAAGACCACACCTTGGAAACGCCAGCTACGGTATAAAAACGAATAAAGTCTATCTTGGACACGAATACGTTGCCGGCGCCCATACAAATTATGATATATGCCATATGAAACCAGGAAATTGCAGTTGGAGATATGTTAAGAAAACGCAGAATCCCTAACAGGATATCATAATAAACAGTATTGAAAACATTGCTGAAATCCAGCAACACCAATACTGTGACTTGATGACTCTGCATACCGTGGCAAATGTCGTCCGTTATTTTTAATAATGCCGTAGTCTTACTATGACCAGATCTAAAGCCACGTTGGAGAGGACTAAGGATGCTATTTCTAAAACAAAAGGAATTAATTTGTTGTAGGACAAGGCGTTCTAAAACTTTGAAAAGGAAAGGAAGAATTGAAATAGGACGATATTCAGAAAAACTTGAAAGATTTGCTTTTGCTTGAAAGATTTTGATTTGCTTGTAATTTTTGAGAAAAAGTATGATTTGGGCGTCCTACCATTGGGAAGGGAAAGAAGATGAGGATATGGAAAATTTTAAGATATAGGTTATTAGAGGTGTTAAAAAGTCTAGAAATGGAAAGATCAATTTACCAATGACATCATCACTTTCGACAGTATCAGAATGTATAGAGTATATGTTTGCTAACATCACAATCTGCAAATTGCCTAAACACAAATTGAGAAAAGTCATAAGTGGGAAACGATGAAAGTTGACTAAGTGTTGTTGATTTTTACTATATTTTCAAACATAAAATACTATAATACATACATACAATAGAACAGGCAATGATTTCAAAAGGAAGGATAGACCCATCTAAATATTTTACTCATAACTTTTTCATACAGGAAAAGTAGCGCATCTGTCATAATACAAACGTCATATCAAAACACGACGTAACCAGGGTCGGATTTCGTAGTATAATTATCCTAATTGTACCATTATTTCATAGTTTGTAGTACATAGTATCGTAATAATACTAAGCGAAAATACCATAACTTTACATAAAGGTCGACTTGTATTATTGTTGGGTCCTTTTACGTTTTAATATTAACTACGATATCGAGAATTTCTGTATTGTACATGAGTACCGCGTTTTTTTTAAATAAAATTAGGATTAGCTCCCCTTCTGGTCAATCGACGCTCGATCGATGCATTTATGTTGCATCCTTGATACAACTATAATGAGGGGCTACCACGATAAAAACTCTATGCTCCAGAAGCAATCAGTTAGAAAACAGAATTTCAAAATATTTTATGAATCAGATTTTCAGATTCAATTAAGCAGATATGGTTTCCTTTGTACTCTTTTCGTTTTACCCTTATTGATTATAAAATATATTAGGTACTAATATTAAAAATTAACTTACACTAAGTTCTTTAGACAAAAATTAAACAGAAATAAAAATTAAACCGTCAAAAACCGAAACGTATAGATAAACTAGACGCGTTACGTCAAAATCCCGGCACATGGGAAAAAAGAAACATGAAACGTACAATACTTTTGAGGGTCTGAATCCAACCCTGGTCCAGTCTTGGTAACGTAACTAAACTAACTGTAAAATAAAATTTTAAAAATGCGTTTATACAATAATTTAACTGTAACACAATTAATATAAGGTTATTTACCGATGATACGACATCCCATGTTTTTTTTCTAAATCTCTTTAAATCTTTGTATCGTAATTTTTGCATTCTTTTACTACGCAAGCAACTATACATATTTGTGACAGGCAAATCTGTCCTGCGTGCGCACCACTGTCGACCGATTCGCATTGGCCCTTAACTGTAGTTTTAGGGCCATAGCACTAGTCCGTTTTAGTTGTTCGGTCGGCCCGGTCCTTACGTTCGTAATATATAAGTCAATGAGAACAGGGGAGTGGCCAGAGCCCGTGTAGCCACTAACATGTCAATTCACACACCTATAAACGTCAACACAATCAATCGTTTCCAATTTTCGTGTCAAGCGTCGCTGCATGCAGATTATTTAAAAACTGACAAATTTTGAAATAATTACGTGTCGAAAAAACAGCGGGAAATGGATTTTAAATAAAGGAGATATCCTACAAGCAGTAAGTCGAAACTATTTATATTTTGTGAATATTAGAAACAAAAAAAAAATTGATGTGTCAAAAATATTAATCAAAAGTCTTAAATGTGTAAATTCGCTCAGTCTGTCAATACAGCGAATCGGATTTATAGTAGTGATAATACGACGTAATTGCTTGCATGTGTGCTCCCAGCGACACCGATCCTCGTACAAAATAAGGTTGACAGCCATTCTATTGTGTATTTTAGTATTCTATGTTTTCCAAGCAAGAAACAGAAGAAAAATGCTGATTAAGCAAATTTAAAATTTCAACGTTATTAGGAATAAGGCATGAACGAGTTTTCCTAACTGCTACAGACCTTAAGAAGTTCTAAATACGAAATGGATCTTCGTTTTGTACTGATTTATGGATGTGGCGGAGTCGTAAATCTCTACAAATCTTGTTCCATTGATTCCGCAGGAATCTATACTTCTAGCAAATCCTGTCATTTTTTGGATCTGACAGCATAACAGTGAACGTACACTATTTTTTATAGGATAGGGTGACAAACGAGCACACAGTCCACCTGATGGAAAGTGGTTCCTGTGGCCCATAGACATCTACATCATTCCACGATTACGAATCAAAATGCAGATGCATTGTCACCCGTGAGGACTGAGATGGAATGCCTCTTTTCCAGTAAAAATTGTCTCCGGTTCTTTACACTCACCATACGAAACACAGTAGCATTACGCTTTGCAATATTTTACGCTAGTCTTCTGTGAGCGCGTGGTCCTTCCCCGGTCGACCCGACCCATTCGTGCTACAACTATACTTCTAATATAACTGCAGCATGGCTCTACCACGTATAAAATGTAATTATTTTGCCTTAACACTAACACAATGTAAAGTATCAGAATGAGTATGTTATGTCTTATGATTATGACATCAATGTTTGGTATTCTATTTTATTTCAGAATCCAGGGGTTCAAAGTCAGGAGCAGCCCTTAGGGAATATAATAACACAAGAGTATGTTATGAGTCCAGGCGATAATGAGAATGTGTAAGAGATTTGTCAATTTAAAATTGTTGATTGAGGTTTTGGGGGTTTGTGGGATCCTTTTTTTTGGTATTTTCAAATTCTTGTTTAAACACATGATTGTTATTTGTATATACTTTATAAACATATATTTATGTGGTTTTCAATGATTAATATATTTTGAATTCTAAAGGACTTTTGTAAATATTACACCACTAAATTTTAAGAAAATACAAACTGAAATAGAAGAACAAAACGAAAACCAACATTCAATGATGTGAATGATAATAAACAAAAAGTCTAAAGTGAAATAAAATCAAATTGTAAAGTTTAATTTAAGTAAAACAAAATAATCGGATTAGTGATTAATTGTACTGATAGTGATAACATTTATTTCAGAAAAGGGACTTAACTAGAGAGCACAATCATGTTCTTGTCAGTTGCGTAAAGAAGGAACACGATTTAAAAATACAAAATATGATAGAAGCTCATAGTTTTATTAAAAAGGAACACAATTTAAAAATTTATCAAATATTATTAGAAAAACAAGAAGCACAGTTAAGAGTTAAAAACTTTTGCCAATTTGACACTGCTTTTAATTTAGCCGTAGATCGAGTATCATCAGCTTCCACCATCGCTTTTAATTCGTCATTGTCGACCAAAGTTTTCAGACAACCACTCGGTTCATTTTTCAGGTCGAAATTTCCAGAACAGAAGCGGGCAAACCAATAACTGGTGGTGCGTTCGTTTGTAACATTCGCTCCGTAAACGTCGTTGATGTTGCGTGCCGCTTGTGCCACGGTGCTGCCGCGACGGTACTCATATTCCATAATTACTCGAATTTTTAACGTATCAAAACGAAAACATAACGCATAACAATAAACAAATGACTAATTTTGAAAAAATAATTCTTTTTTTTTAACCCTTTGCGAATAGATATTTTTAATTTTTGACTATTTTTATTGTATATTTTTTAAATCGGTCTCACGTTGAGAAAAGTAAATAAAATTAATTTGAAATTAGACTTCTTAGCCAAACAACAATTACACCATGTACTTACTGTCGCAGTAGGCTCGGCGGTAAGTAGGTATTTTGGTTGGAGTTTTAGCGGGAATTCAACCAACGACGGATTGCTACTCCTGTATTCTTTACCAACTTCATTGTATAAAGAATGATTTGAAGTAGATTTTTAATACTAAGGCTGAACACACATGTGTCCGCACCGTACGCTCCGTACATGCTACATTTTCGGATAGCCTCACACATTTGTACGTACGCGCCGTACACAATTATTTTGTATTGCCAACAACTTTTATAGCTTTTTTCAAAGACTGGTGTGAAACAGTACAGTGACATTGATCGCTCGGATCGCTATGAAAAAAATTGTTGTAATAGCCTGCTTATTGGCAATGAGAGAGTAAAATAAAATTCAAAGAAAAGAAGATTCTTGATTCATAATATAAATTTAAAAAAGCAGTTGTATTAAGAATATTATACTTTATTTAAATACTTGTTAGATGATGATTTTTCAGATATTTGCATTACATACAAGAAATTTCAGATATTTGCATTACATGCTACATATACTAAAACTATGGAAAACTCAAGATTTAGAAAGCTTATTTAAACTAGAGGAAAGGCTTGTTGTATGTATAAGGTAAGTATATTTTATTGATAATTAAGTAATCAGGTATAATTAGGTTTTTGAATTAAAATAAATTATCAATTTTTATTTTATTTTAATTATTTTTCGCTAAGTATTCATATTGATAATCGATGCAATTTTTTTTTAATTTATGTATTATTAATTACGTATTAATTAAAAGTTATAAAGTGTTGTGTGCCGACGACTCACTGTTGCCTACACAGTCAAGGAAAATGATCTTGAAATAAAATAAAAATATATTTCGAAACGTAAGTCGAAACCACCAGTTTTAGTGGAAAACCCACTAAGTTGGCAACATTAGACAACACTGCGTATCAGCACGCGCCGAACGCGCCGCAATATATGACGTTATCAGCATGCGTCCTTCAATATTCAGATACCTACCACATTTTATAAAATATGTGGTAGGTAAGCGAGGTTTCATATGATTTCATACGATGTTGACAAATGAGCGTTCAGCTTTAAAAGTGGTACAATTTTGCGTATTAAATCTCTGTTAGTGGATACGATGCAGCAAGTGCTCAGGTGGTGATGTGAACCTCAAGATAAGGTATCTTATTGGCTGTCGACTGGCTCAAGATGCCGTTAAAATCTCCCAAAAACTTTACAATGTGACGCATCAACATAATATATATTTTTTTACAGGAAAGGGGGCAAAGGAGCAAGCGGCTGAGGTGGTGGTAAATGACTACCACCGACCATGAACAACTGCAGCACCAGGGGAGTTGCAAATGCGTTGCCGGGCTTTTAAAAAAGAGTAAGCTGTTTTATTGAAAGTTTCTAAGACGTAGCAGTCCGGAAAAATCGCTGGTGGTAGTCGATTCCACAAGGGAGTTGTACGAGGAAGAAAACTTCTTGTAATCGCACGACGGTAGAGTGCCAATAATCCAGATGGTATGAATAGTAACGTGTTTTGTCGCGATGTGTGATGCTGAAATTGAGCGGCTGGAATTAGTCCGAACAATTCCCCAGAGCACTCTCCGTGGTAGAGGCGATATAATACGCAGAGATGCAACATCTCTTCGCAATGCCAGTCAGTCAAGCCGATCAGAAAGAGATCGGTTGCGGATGATTCAAACCGCTTTGGGATAGATGCGATGAAATGGAAGGAGCTGGCATCACCAAAAGGAGTGCCCTAAAACTGAGGAGATACGACAAAGGAATTAATTTTAACGCGCAAACCCGTCTCTTCTGGGGATTGAATTAGATTAGAATTAGTCACCCCCAGTTCGAGACTTGTCTCGACTTCAGACACAAATTTGTTCCGGTACTCGGGGACGTTCTCCCGAGAAATATTGGCACGGCCGGTATATAAAACATCACCAGTGCTGTCGTCCGCATAGCAATGAATGTTACGGTTTGCAATGTATTGATATGCAGAAGAAACAGCGTTGGTGATAGCACACAGCCTTGTGGAACACCAGCATTAATGGACTTGTAATAGGAGCATGCACTGTGTATTGAGATCTTTATGCTCTGATTTGCAAGAAAACTGGTGATCCAATTGCACTATTTTTCGGGAAGATCATAGGAAGAAAGCTTCCAAGAAGCGCTTTGTGAGGGCCTTCGCTGTGTCCAAACTAACGGCCAACGCGTCCCCCTTGGACACTACTGCCTCCGCCCATCTATGAGTAAAGTAACCCAGAAGATCACCAGCTGAGCGACTCCGACAGAAACCATCTGGCGATCACTAATCATCTGATGATCCTCAAGGCACCTCATGAGCTCGTAGTTAATAATTGTTTTCATTATTTTGGAAAACAAGGAGGCGATAGCGATAGGCCTGTAATTGGATGAATCTGAGCAGTTGCCTTTTTTAGGGATCAGATGCACCAAAGCTGTCTTCCATGAGTTCGGGACTACGCCTAGAGAGAAAGAGTACCGGAAAAGACGCGGTAAAACCGATGCCAACTCTGGAACACATGTTCAGCACAATAGGTGGAAGTCCATCAGGCCCACTCGATTTGTGACGTCCAGGGAGTTGAGTGGTTTAGAGGAACAAAAACAGACATAGTGTGAGGAAGTTTTGAAACAATTCATTTTAAGGATATTTTTTTAATATTCTTGACACTGGTAAAAATACAAGAGTACAAGTTCAGTACCAAAAAAATAAAGATCGTTCTTTAAACCCCTAAGAAACAAGAGTAAGCCTGTGAATAGACGTGGAACTAATCTACTGCAATATGTACTTTCTTCCTCATTATCATCAACACATGAAATTTCAGCACTGACCATTAGTCTCTCATGATGTAAAGAGAGTTTGTCTGAATTGTCTTGAGAGACAGATTAAAATTCGCAGTAACAGAAATAATACTGAATGGATTTTGATAAAACTTACAGTATTATAATTAATACTAGCTTTTACACAAATAACTTTTACTATGAAAAAATGACCTTGGTCGTATTCTGGTTTGTGCTCTATAATATTGTCCAGTAAGTTTTATCAAAATCCATTCAGTATTATTTTGTTAGCGAATTGTCTCCAAGACAATTAGACATTTACTCATGAGAGACTAATAGTCAGGCTGAAATTTCATGTGTGTTGGTGAGCATGATGAAACCATGGGTGTCAATGGAATTAAGATGGCCCTAGACCATGGAAATCTATGGAGAAATCTTATGTTCCCCAGCAGACTTAAGATGGACTTTGGTGATGCTAATGAACTTTAATATGGTCATTAAAATCGAAATCGCTCTATGTTATAATGTTTGCTGTATTCTGGTTCTTTTCTCACTCAAAGGTTAAGAGTATTCAAAGAGGAAGCGTTCTTAGTACTATACCACAGAGAGTAGAAATATACGAAATTTATGTTCGTAGCTTTAGTTTTTTTTTATGGTAATAAACATAGAATACTATAATACATATATAATAGAACGGGGGAGTGGGCGGAGCCCGTGTAGCCACCAACATGTTTTCGTTTCCAATTTTCGTGTCAAGCGTGGCTGCATGCAAATTATTTGAAAAATGGCAAATTGTGCAATAATAACGTGTCGAAAGAACAGCGGGAAATGGAATTTAAATAAAGGAGACATATTCTACAATCAAAAGTAAGTCAAAATTATTGTGATAAGAAACAAAAATAAAGAAACATTTAAGTATCGAAAACATTAATCAAAAGGCTAAAATGTGTTTGTAGTAGTGATAACTGATAATACGACGTAATTGCTTGTATGTGTGCTTCCGCCGACGCCAATCCTCCTACAAAGTAAGGTTCACAGCCATTCTATTGTGTATTATAGTATTCTACGGTAATAAATATTATGACAAATCCACTGCAGAATATATTCCATTCCCAGAGATCGCCACAAAGATTGTGTGAAGCATACAAAAAGAACAGTCGTGCACATATTATACGTGTTGACTCTTCATAAGGCCACCTGTATGCCGTTTTTATGGGGAATTAAAATCAAAATAAAGATCCAAATAATAGTTGAGTCGGGCCACTAATCAGCAATAATTTATATACGAACTTAATATCACCACAAAACAAATCCACTTACCGTTTTCGTCTTTGTGCTTGGCTTTAGCTTCCTTCTTGGCTAATTTCTCCTGCTCTTTCTTGTCTAACTTAGCTTGCTTCAACGCTTTACACTTTTCTAACGTGGGCTTGCCTTCCAAGCCCGCCGCGACCAAAAGCTCAAGCATTTTCGCGACCCGCTCCTTGTTTTTTGTGCAACCTGTGAACAATAAGATAAGTTGTAACATAACTTACGTTTATAAAAAAATACTATCTTCATCATCATCATCATCATCATTACAGCCCTTCACAAGTCCACTGCTGAACATAGGCCTCCCCCAAGTAACGCCACAAAGCACGGTCCTGAGCCACCTGCATCCATCGACTTCCTGCATGTCTTACCAGGTCGTCACTCCATCTAGTAGGGGGTCGCCCTACACTACGCCTACCGGTACGAGGCTGCCACTCACCTTCTTCCACATCCTTTCTTCCCCATCGGTTATCGGTTCTTCGAGCTATATGGCCGGCCCATTGCCACTTCAGCTTACTAATCCGTTGGGCTATGTCGGTCACTCTGGTTTTACTGCGGATATCCTCATTTCTGAGTCTATCACGCAGAGAAACTCCGAGCATAGCCCTCTCCATAGCTCGCTTGAGCGACCTTGAGCGTCCTCGTACGGCCAGCAGTGAAGGACCACGTCTCAGATCCGTAAGTCATCACTGGCAACACGCACTGGTTATACACTTTAGTTTTCAGAGATTGAGGTATACCTGACGAGAAGATGTGTCGTAATTTCCCGAACGCTGCCCAGCCGAGTTGAATCCGTCGATTGACCTCTCGGTCGAAGTTGGATTTACCTAGTCGGACTATTAGTCCCAGATAAACGTAATCGTCAACAACTTCGAGCATAGTGCTCCCAACAACTACCGGCATAGGTGTGACATGGACATTAAACATGATCTTTGTTTTGTCCATGTTCATCTTAAGACCTATCCGTCGGGAGCCACCATTGAGGTCATTGAGCATAGTTCTAAGGTCCTCCAGCGATTCTGCCATAAGGACTATATCGTTGGCAAATCGAAGGTGAGTGATGTCCTCGCCATTGATGTTAATAACGTATCCTTTCCAGTCTAGTAGCTTGAAAACGTCTTCCAACGCAGCGGTGAAGAGTTACGAGGGGATATAACATCACCCTGTCTTACACCTCTCTGCAGTTGGATAGGTTTCGAACTCTGGTTCTGTACTCGGATAGCCATCGTAGCCCTACTGTACAAACACTTCAGCACTTCGGTATACCGACATTCAACTTATTACCGCTGAAGGGACTGTAGCACCGCCCAAATTTCGACGGAATCAAAGGCTTTCTCATAGTCCACATATGCCAGGCAAAGTGGTAGATTGTACTCTTCGGTCTTCTGTACAATCTGCCGCAGGGTATGTATGTGGTCTATGGTACTGAAGCCTTTTCGGAAACCGGCTTGTTCGAAGGCTGGAAGTCGTCGAGTCTGCGTGCGAGACGATTCGTAATGACTCTCGAAAATAGCACGTAGACGCGGCTCAGAAGGGAAATCGGTCTGTAGTTCTTCAAGAGAGCGTTGTCGCCTTTCTTAAAGAACAAGACCACCGCGCTTTTGCTCCACGCCTCCGGAGTAGTGCCACCATGGAGGACGGAATTGAAGAGCTTCTGAAGGACTTCAAGTACCGGTGTTCCACCCGCTTTCAGAAGCTCCGCTGTAATTCCATCCTCACCCGGGGCCTTGCCGTTTTTAAGGTGGTGGAGAGCCATTCTAATCTCGCTCAGACTGACGTCCGGGATATTATCGGAATAGTGTCGGATAAGACTTGCTCTTGGATCGTTACTCACACTTGCGTGTGGCTCCAACGATGATGTGTACAGCTGCCCATAGAACCTCTCAATCTCACTCAGAATCTCAGGTGTCCCGGAAACGATGTTGCCACACTCAGTCTCCAGCTTTGACAGTTGGCTCTTTCTGGCAGACAGATCTCTAGCAAAGACTTTGGAGCCCTGGTTCCGCTCGATCGCTTCTTTAATACGAGCAGTATTAAAGTTGTGTAAGTCTCGCCGCATGCATTTGGAGATCTGTCTGTTCAGTTGCCTGTATGCTGTCAAATCTGTTGACGATTGCAGCCTCATCTCCCGTCTAACAGCCATGAGATTAAGAGTGTGATCAGAGAGTTTTCGTGTTCTTCTGCGGCGGGTCTTGCAGAACTTAGCTCCGACCGCATGGACAGATTCCACGAGCGTGTCATTCATATTGTCCACTGCATTGCAATCCTCTAGGCACTGAAAGCGGTTATGTAACTCGAGCTGAAAGGTTTCGGGATTCTGGATTAGAGCACGAGGGGGACGGAGCGTTGACTTCATTAGACGAGACCTCTCCAACTTAACGTTTAGGTTCAGTGTGCCTCTAACCATTCGGTGATCGCTGCCAGTTTTCACCCTTGCGATCACTGAACAGTTGGCGTCTGGTCGTCATAATGAAGTCAATCTCATTTTTTGTCGAACCGTCGGGGCTCGACCAGGTCCACTTCCTGTGGGGCCGCTTCTGGAAGAAAGAGTTCATCATAAAGAGTCCCTCTTTCTCCATAAAGTCGGCCAGCTGCAGGCCCCTTCGGTTCCGTTGCCCTACTCCAAATTTCCCTACCTTCAGCTCACCGCTTTCTCTTGTGCCTAGTTTTGCGTTGAAGTCTCCCATCATCACCGTGTAGTGGGTTTTGGAGGAATGGATGGCTCTGGAAATATCCTCATACATTTCCTCCACCTCCTCATCGGGATGTGCCGAGGTTGGTGCGTAAACCTGTATGACCTTCAGCGAATACCGTTTGGTGATTCTGAGTATCAGGTACGCGACCCTCGTCGACACACTCCCAATCTTTACAACGTTGTTGACGAGAGACTTGTGGACGATAAATCCGACACCTCCTTGGGATAGATGGTCGCCCTCCCGGTGATAGAACAAGTTGCCGGACTCTAGGATTGCCGTGTCCTCCCCCTCTCTTCGGACCTCGGATAATCCAATAATATGCCAGCGCAACTTGTCTACCTCTTCTTCCAGCTCCAGTATCTTCTCGTCAGTCCTCAGGGTGCGTGCGTTATATGTTGCCTGGTCGAGTCGTCGTAGGTGGCAACCGAACCTCCACCGGAGATTCTTAGCACCCCTGCCCCGCCGTTACCATGGTCGCCACCGTAGCCAGGAATAGCGGGGCCGCCGGGGACTGGGGGCCGTTTGTTTGCGTCGTTATTCATGGGGGGATATGTGCCTTAGTTGCCACGCTTGGCGAGCGAGTTGGCAACCGCAGTTTTTTATTATATCACAGTTGTTATCAGGAGGATGCTGCTGCCCATCTCCTGCCTGTCTCCCTCTGTCGCCTCTTACGACACCCACGGGAAGATATGGGGTAGTGGATATTCTCAACCGCCACTACACGGCAAATACTATCTTAATGTATACAAATTCCGGGTCATGTTGTTTACGATGGACTCCTAAACTACTAAAGATTTTAATATACCAGGGTCTTGAGAGATAGGATAGTTTTTTTGCCCATGAGTGACCCACAATTTTTTTCGCGATTTTAAGGATTTTAAATAGGTCATGAGAAAGGGTCGTCGAAAGGGCAGAACAACGTCTGCCGGGCAAGCCAGTAATTTTATAAAACTGAAGTGGGATACAAATATATAGTCCACCAGCAGTCAACTACAAGTAAGTAAGGTTAACAATGCGTCGTCACCTCTGAGGAATATGATGGATTGCCTCACAGCCTATAATTATATTGGTGTAGACACTGTTATTTGGCTGCAGACAGAAAAGATGTACATAGAAAAGAGTACTATCAATTAGTATCTACTATTAAGATGATATCCGCTGCAGGAAATTTGATGAAAAGTTTTTTAACTATCTATAATCGTTGTTTGCTGTGCCAAAAAACAGAGCCAGGCATCCGGGTGTGACAGCTTTAGCTCGGACTGATTATGCCTATGCTACTCAACCAAATCTGCGATTTAAATTTTTTTTTCGTATGTTTTTTTTAATAATAATAATTTATATTAATAAACTATACAAATAATTCCAATAAGTCTTAATTTAAAAATAGTCTACAATAACAGGCACCTGAACTAGGATAAACCTGTATCTCAGGTGTATGTGCTAAAAGATACATTAACAAATATTTTCTGTTTCTTATATAAAATGAATAACATACTAACTAATAAGGGTTATTTCGCTAAAATATATTATCATTAATTTACTTATGATATTAATTTACTTAAAACAATCAGTTAAGTTGATATTAATTTACTTAAAACAATGAGTAATTTACTTATGTTATTAATTTACTTAAAGCAACCTCTCCGTGTCATCGTATGACAAATATTGTAACCACGTTCGAATTACTATTATATTAACAGGAAAGATGATATATTATTTCAAATAAGGATTATGTCCTTTACCGTCGTCGACCGTTATGGTATCACACCTGACGGTACCGTAGACAAAAAGTCATGTTTATCTATTACATCACATAATAATGACGACTATTTTTTGTCGAATTGGGCAAAACTAAGTAAGTAGTTTTTGTCCTGTACACCGAAATTAAGAGCAAACAAGTAAATATAGTGCATATTATAAAATAATTTATTTAGTAAAGAGAAGTAATAACAGTGAATAGGAAGGTGACCGGTACAATTATAAAATATTATAATTAAAATGTTTAATAGTTTTACTTTTAAAATATTTCAAATATGTAAAACGTTACGAAGGCGCTGCTATCGGTAATAGGGCGAAGCTTGAGGCGCGGAGTGAGGGAGCGCGGCGAGAGGTAACGGCATTCTTGGAATTAACAAGTAGTAAGTCTGTTCATTAAATTTGTTTCCTAGATGTCTAATAACAGGGGCATGACTGGACAGTTTTAGTAATTTAGGAAAGTTCTTAGTTTTTGTGATGAGCAATTTACAAAAAAAAACATTTGGCAGTGGTAGACATAGATTGTATCGTAAAAAAATTTGCTCTAGCATTATCCAAGAAAAAAAACAGATGAATATGTTTGTGTAGACTAAATATCCTCTTAATGAAACAATGTGTTATATAATGTCAGGAAGCATAACCTACGGGTCCTTTGCCTGAAACATTTTACTGCTTTCAGGAAAAAAAATACCGACAGTTCAAAAACCTGAGTTTTGGTGGGAACTTGAGCCCCTGCGGATTGCCTTTTATTTTATCGTTTAAATAATGGTATGAAGTGGACTTCGACACTTTTGCGTGTCAATATATTGCAGTGTGATTTTGTGTATTAAATGTCGGCGCATGTAAACTATTGTAAGATATAAATCTTGATTTTTCATGCGCTTAGGGAATCATCAATAACTGTCCCCTGGATTAAGGTGTCGTCAAAATCTCCCGAAAAGTTCGCAATGTGACGCATCAGTATAATTTTGTTTTATGAAAGAATTCAAATCAGACTAGGCTGTATTGTTTAAGACTTTTGGCTACCTTCATTGGCGAATTTTAACAACAACAAGTCACTCACCTTCAACCAGTTTCTTGTAATCAAATCTTATACCGGCGGCCTTGCAGAATTTCTTCATGTCGGTTATTCCAGGCTGCCGTAACTCTGGAGGGACTGGGGGTCGACCCCGTCGCCCTGGCGTTCCCGGTGTACCTGGTGCTCGTGGACTAGAGTTCTTTGAGCCCTTCGGTCGTCCCGGACCACGTTTAAGTGGTTGATCCTGAAATAGAACAGAATTAGGGAATTAAAATTATTATCATCCATTAATTTCTTTAATATTATAAGAACCCTTTTTTTACAAACTTAGATTTATTCTGTTTATTTAGCTTAATAAAAACTTCCTCCATATTTTTTTTTCAAAAGTATCGTATACAGAACATGAGGGTCTGTAGACGCTCACAACAATGAGGTGCTCAAATTCAACACATGCCATTTCTACAGTTCGCTCAACAGAGAGGCTCACAATATCTTTACGTTTTTTACATGATAATAATTTACTAGCTAAAATTAAGGAGCCACCTCTTTAAAACCATTTATCTATTGAAAGGACCAGCTGGTGATTACTGAAGTTAAACATTAATTTATAAGCTTTTAACCAGTGTTCAGTAATACATAAATATGAATATTGCTGCTATTTAAGAGTAATTCAATTTCCAGCTCTTTGACTATCATACCTTGTATATTTTGATGCACCAGATGTAAACAATCTTTATTATCATTTTGTAGAGTCATACAATAATTGTAAATATTAAGAATTTGTAAGCTCTACATTCCAAATTATTTAAATTATTATAACTGATAGATTACCGATCGCGCGACTCCACTATCCCCCGCGCATGCGCGAAAACATAGAGTAGCGCACATTTTTTGTTTGGATCAGCTTCTCTAGTACGTAGTAACGTAGTCGTAGACCATATTTTGTAATAACACAGATAATAACTATTTTATTTCCTGAAGAGGTATTTGTGACCCGAATAACAAAGTACTTACGTCATCACTCTCTTCTGACCCGCTCCCTGATGAGCCCGAAGAGTCGTCTGATGATGATGAATCCACAGTTGTCACCTGCTGAGTACAAACAATAATGTAGAATAGTACAAACAACTGTTGACCGTGTAATTATGGTGTAAAAATGTTTACCCGTGGGTTTATATTGTACCTAGCGGCATTTTCCGACGTACCTAGTGGCACTTTGCGACGTACCACCTATCCCCATAGAATACTATAATACACAATAGAATGACTGTCAACCTTATTTTGTACGAGGATGGCCTCGTCGGGAGCACACATACAAGCAATTACCTTGTATTATTACTACTACAAACCCGATTCGCTGTGTTGATAGACTGAGCGAATTTACACATTTTAGACTTTTGATTTGTGGGATTTGTGGGGGTACACATGATCATCATTAAAAAAAACGTTTAAATTTTAGTACATATTTATTTGTAAATAGTGTGCAAACTAATCGTAAATACAATGGCAGTAAGTATCATGTTCTTCTTATTGTAAATAAAAAGTTGTTGAACATGTTTAACATGCGTACCATCATATTAGTCTGCGCATTTAAGAAAACTGTAGTATATAATGGTATCACCGCTAGGGATGTAGTCTTGTTTAGTGACTAACCGGTAACCGATAAGCACCGGTAAAACTTGATTGTATTTATTTTGAATAATAAAATTTATTCAGTTATGGAATAGTAACATTTATTAAAAGCTAGCGGTTCGTATGCGTAGTACCTAGCTCCACGTGGCGGTTAGTGTGTAAAGTACTTAGCGATTAGTGTGCGACTTGCTTAGCTACACTTAGCGGTTAGTGTGTGACGTACTTAGCCCCACTTGCGGTCACTTTTCAACGTACCTCACTGGAGACAATCCCGCGCGACTGCAACTTAGCGGCGGCCAATTTCGCGGCGGCGGCTTTCTGCGCGGCGATTTGAGCGGCATGGGCCGCCAAGCGTTCGCGTTCGGCGTTCGCATCGTAGTAGTTGTACAGCACTTCTAAAGGCACCGGAACATCGCCGAAGTACACCTCGTTCGGAATGTGAGAAGAGTCCAAACAGTCGTCGCTCCATCGCCTGAAAACATCAAACCCTGTTCAGCATAAAAACATCCTGCCGTTACACCGATAAAACGAAAACTTGGACATGGTAGCGAAATATATAGGTAGACAACTCTTAATGAACTACTAATAAGTACCTACTGCAACCTTTGGATACCAGTGTCCAAGTTTAAACAAATATAGTGCATTGTCAACTTTGACAATGAAGACGAGAATGGGTGTATCCTTAATGATGAAGTGTTGAGTCTAAAGAGATGGAAGGAATATTTTGAAAGCGTATTTATGAGTGAGGAGAAGTGTGAACTAAATGAAATAGAAATTCCGAAATAAGATGAAAGAGATAGGGAGATAAGTATAGATGAAATAATGAAAGCAATGAAAAGCATGAAAGTAGGTAAGGCAGCCGGATATGATAAGAGTTTCACTCGAAATATTAAGGGCTGGAGAGGACGTGGTGGCAGGCCTGCTGTACACCTTATTTAATTTATGTTGGGAACTAAAGCGGGTACCGGGAGACTGGTGCAAAGCCGTGATAGTCCCAATATATAAGGGAAAAGGATCACAGCAGGACTGTAAAAACTACCGTGGTATCAGCCTCTTAGCATTGTGGGAAAACTGTATGCTAAGGTACTAATTGAAAGAGTTATGAAAGAAACTGATGAAAAAATTTGGGATGTGCAAGCGGGATTTAGAAAGGGAATGGGGTGTACAGATCGTCTTTTCCATGCGCATGATCGCGGAGAAGTTTTTGGCGAAACACCAAAAAGTTTTTTGTGCGTTCATGGACTTGGAAAATGCTTATGACAGAGTGGACAGGGATGTGTTATGGCAAACGCTGAACGCATTTAGGTTGAGCGCTGGTTTGATACAGGCATTAAAGTCTCTGTATAGGGACTCCAGTGCTTTTGTTAGAATCAACGGGGTCTACTCGGACTGGTTTGGCATCCATAAAGGTGTCAGACAGGGCTGTATAGCTTCCCCGTGGTTGTTCAACCTATTTATGGACAGCTGTTTGGAAAATTTGAAAGATGAAGAATGCGGTTTAAGAATGGGTGAGTTAACCATCAAATGCCTTTTGTACGCCAATGATCAAGTCATACTTGCGTCGTCGTCGGCCGAGTTGCAAATGATGGTTACATTAATGAACAGGTCATTAAAAGAAAGGGGAATGAAAGTGAACGCAAGTAAGACGAAAGTGATGGTTTTTGAAAGAGAAGAAAGCAAAACGGTATGTGAAATAAGAATAGAAGGAGAGTTAATTGAGCAAGTGGATGAGTTCGTATATTTGGGATGTGTATTCAGCAGGGATGGGAGATATAATAAGGATATTGAGCGACGAGTGAATGCAGGAAATAAAGTAAATGGGGCTCTACCCTCTATTGTGAAAAGTCAGAATGTGTCAAAAAAGGCACGTATGGCAATTCACAGTGCTGTATTAGTCCCTATTTTAACGTATGGTAGTGAAAGTTGGGCGTGGCAGAAGAAGCACGAGAGTAGAATAAATGCAGTAGAAATGCGGTCGCTTAGGAGTATGTTAGGGCTGAATCTGAGTGACAGGGTGAGAAACTGTGTGATAAAAGAAGAGTGTGGTTTGCAAGATGATACGGTGACCAGGATTAAGAAAGGAATGCTTCGGTGGTTTGGTCATGTAGAAAGAATGAATGCGGAAAGACTGACAAAGCAGATATATGTTGCGGAAGTGAATGGAAGAGTTGGAAAGGGACGTCTTAGGCGGAAGTTTGTCGACCAAATTGGCGATATACTAAAAATGGGCCAAATTAAGAGTACCCTTAACCGACGAGCATGTACGCGTAGATATATGGATGTGGAAGAGGCGAGAAAGGTATGTCAGGATCGTGCTAAATGGAAGTCTGTAGTCTCTGCCTACCCCTCTGGGTGACAGGCGTGATGTTTATGTTTATGTATGTATGTCAACTTTGAGGACCAGGATGAAATGAATAAAAAAAAAAAAACAATATATAACAACTATTATAATTTATCGGTAAATTCCGCAATTTACGCTTAAATTTACAATTTCGGACACATATAAGCAATGTGTCCGAAATTGTAAATTAGGGGATCTTTGCCATATTTGCTACGCTTGTCAGGTGGGTGTTTGCAACCGCGTGTTTTTATAATTTAAAGTTGCTATCAGGAATATGCAACTAGCTGCCCGTCTCTTATGTCAGTTTCCCTCTGTCGTCTCTTACGACACTATCGGGATTATATGGGACAGTGAATTCTCTTGCGCAGTCACTACATTATTACAACTTGCTATAACTAGTATGTCCAATATACTCAAAGGGAATACCCTATAGTGGTATCCGATTCGATCGCATCGCCCGATCTGATGACGTCATTCCAATTCATCTAGGATTTTTGGGGTTCTTCCCGATTCGGACGTTTCGATGCGGACAGGTGTGCGAGATTTCATATGAATTCATATAAAGAAAGTTAAAATTCATTTCGTTCGACGCGTTTGGCTCGAATAGTAAGCGTTCACCTTAAGGCGAATACCCCCACTCTGAGGCAATCTTTGCAGGAGGCTTATGTTCAGCAGTGGACTTGTGCTGTAAGGAGTGTATGAATGAATGAATGATTCGCGATCGCTTGCAGCCGAAGAAACACGAGCGTCCTAAGGGCTCGACCAACTAGCCGAAGCCTCCGGGCACGCCCACTCGCGGCGTGGTCCCAGCGTTGGGCGCGATCAGCGAAATTCTTTCCGTATTTCATAAAAAATTACATTTGATAAAGTTGTATTACAGTGTAACTTACACATATTTAATATTATAAAAATGTAAAATATAAAATAAACGCGTTTTTGCTTTAGACATACACTCGGAAGATTTCACAATAAATTCGCAGGTTATTTAGTCAATAAGTCAGTAATTATTAATTTAAATTATTAATATTAAATAGTAAATGAAAAAAAATTTGTTGGTAACATTTTAAAATTTAATGGTGAATTTCTACTTTATGTTAAAACGTAGTGATTATATACTCCTTGATCTGTGTGATTGCTTGACTATACTATACTACGAGGGTGACACTGAAAGTTCTTAGAAAATTAAAAATTAACAAACTAGAAAGTTATTTGTTTTATTATATTTTTTCAAAATAGTTTCCATTTACATCAATACATCGCTGCATCCGATGGAACCACTGAGGAAAGCACTTTGCCCACTCGTAGCCACTGCTTCCTCGGCGTCTATAAAACGTTTTCCTCGAAGTTTTTCTTTTATTTTCGGAAATAAATAGAGTTTTGGCGGGAGCTTGGCCGTCGACGGATTGTTGCTGTTTTATCGTTAAAATAATGGTTTGAAGTGTATTTTAATTCGTAAAAGTGATGCGATTTTGTGAATCAAGTGTCTGCGCGTGTAAACTGTTAGAGAAAACGAAGAAACAAGTGCTTCGATGTTGATATATACTTCAAGTTATTATGATCGCTTAGCCGCTTTATGAACTTGAGTGACTATCGTCATCAACTATCCGCTGGGTCGAGCTGTCGTCAAAATCTCCCAAAAACCTCACAATGTGGCGTATCAGCATATTGTGAAAAAAAATCTATAAAAATGAAATCTCGAAAGAAATGATAGGTTCAAAAGGGCTAGAACCTAGAGCCGTAAAACCAGTTAAATAAAAAATAAAAATTTGGAAATAAACAAAAATCGCAAGGTGCAATGTCAGGGCTATAGGGCGGGTGACCCAGTAATACCACGTCTGACGTCGCCAAGTAGTCGATTGTTTGCTTGGCAGTGTGAGACGTGGTGTTGTCGTGGTAAAGGAGGATTCTACTGCGAGGTCGTTTCTCAAGAACTTTTTACAAGACAAGTGGCAAACAATTGTTAGTGTACCACTCTGCAGTAACCGTTTTTTGATCTTTTAAAACAATTGTTGCGTAATAACCTGTCCTTCCGAAGAAAAAGGCCACCATCTTTTTTCCCACACTTCGACTTCTCTTCACTGTAGTTGGCAACTCCCCGAAAGGAAACACCCAGACAGTAGACTGTCTATTAGTTTCAGGATCATAACAATAAATCTAGCTTTCGTCACCCGTAAGTATGTCGAACACAGCATTTGAGTCACCTCCAATAAATCTTTGAACCATTTCACGACACCAATCAACACGACGGAGTTTTTGGGCATCAGTCAAATTGAGGTATCCACCATGTAAGCTTTCTGAAGGCTAAATGTTCATGGAGGATTTGTGCACTTGACTTATACCGATGCCTAAGCTTGTTCGAATCTGTTGATAAGTTACTCGTCTCTATTATACGCAGCACAACACTAATATTGTCTTCAGTCGTCGCCGTAGAAGCCCGCCCTCACGCAGATTTCGGTGAGATTAGGGCGACCACGTTTAAACTCATTAAACTAGTTGTAAACAGTGGCACAAGATGGGACTCCATCGTGATAGGCCAATCGAAGTCTATTATAACTTTCTTGTTGATTTAAATGACATTGAAAGTCAAAAAAATCATACGAAAATTTTCTCGCGTCAAATTCATGCTGACGGGACACAGATTTTCAATTTGCCGCCAAATTGTAAGCAAATGACAAATTAATAAAATACATACACAATAATATTGGTAAAGAATTTCATTTTCGAAATTTGGACTTTTTTTTTACTATATCGTTTACAAGTGGCCAGTTCTAAAAATTTTCAGTGTCGCTCTCGTATGTGTTCGATATATAGAAGTCTATGGTTTGACATTTTTATGATAAAATTTTGAGACTATACTGAAAATTGACGAAAAGGCAATTGAGCGCGCTAGTTATACATTGAAATAATGATAACCATATTTATTTATAATTATTCAACAAGCAGTTTATACCCATTATGTAGGTTGTTAGTCAGAAGCGTGATTATGATTTTGTATATTTACGCGAACATTACTTATTTAAATAAAACTAATTTTTTTAAGGATTTTGTCGCATATATTAAATTATTTTATATTCCCGACGTCTCGAGTACTTTACAGCATCCATAATCACGGAGGGGATTTACCAGTCACTCACCAATCTGTATCTAATTAGTACCTATTACTCATACTCCAGTAAAAACCAGTTTTATTTAAAAGTTAAGCGTGGTTGTGACGTACCTCTTGAACTGTATCCCGGAGAAGTCCTTCCTGCTGGGCCTCACGGCGTACTGGTAGTGTGGCGCGCGCGGGCGCGGCGCAAGACCGGGCGTGCGCGGCACGGGCGTCCCCGGGCCCGCGCCGCGCAGCGGGCTCACGCCCGGCGCCGGCGCCACCCCGCGAACGGGCGTACCCGGGGGCTTCGGCTTGTTGGTCGAGCCTTTAGGACGCCCGCGTTTCTTCGGCTGCAAGCGATCGTGAATCATTCATTCATTCATATAATCGTTACAGCACAAGTCCACTGCTGAACATAAGCCTCCAGCAAAGATTGCCTCAGAGTGGTGGTATTCGCCTTAAACGCACACTACTCGAGCCTAACGCGTTCAACGAAAGGAATTTTAATATTCTTTATATGAAATCATCCGAACACCTTCCCTCATCGAAATGTCCGAATCTGAAAGAACCCCAGAAATCCCAGACGAATTGGGATGATGTCATCAGATTCAGCGCGGGCGATGCGATCGAATCAACCGATGCGCTTGCATTTTGACAGTTGCGTGCGACAAAGCAACATGCGAGTACCTAATTCTTAATTAAAAAAAAGAGTGATTCTAATCTAATTTTATTAGTACTTTCTTCATGTTCCATTAATACAGTACTGACAATAAGAAGTTTTCGTCAAGATCCATGACAATTAACATATAATTGCAGTACGACAGGTGTAAAGGAAATGGAAACTTTTTCTTTTAGTGCGAACATGTGTGTGAGGCCTCCTTGACTTCAATTCGTTCGGCTAGGATAAGCTTGTATTCACCTTAAGTTAACGCTTGACAGGCGAATCACCAACCACAATTGTATATTTTCTCTTAGAAAAATACTGCAATCCATCCCCTAACATTCAAATTTCCCTGTACTTATAGTAGTGTAGTAGCTATTCTAGATAGATCAACATGGCTGAAGTCTATGTCCATTACATTTGATAGACTGTATAAAGTTGCATTGCAAATTATATTGTACCCTTGTAAAATTGAAATTCCGCTCGCGACTAAAACTGCTCGAGGCAAGCGGAGTAATAAGACCAAGGCGACCACTGTCACGCTATCCGTAAATTTTTGCATCTCTTTTATCCGAGATACAAATTAGAACACTCCTTTGTGCCCCGAGCTGGAGTTTGCGCATATGCCAGAGGATATCTGTTTTCGACGCCTCAGCAATCTTGACAGTACGGACCTGTTCATCCTATAGCTGCGCGTAGACAACGACGACCATCCCCACATTTACGGGTGCCTCTATAGGTCCCATAGCGGTAATGCCGAAACAGACCGACTCATCGAACTCGTTCAAATGGCTACAGATTCCATGCTAAAGCAGATCAAATTCGCAGAGATTGTGATCCTTGGCGACGCCCACCACGCCGAACGGCTTGGTTCACGTTTAACGGATCATGCGGGAAGATCTGTTTATGACTTTGCCTTGGCATATAGTCTTACACAGCTGGTTACTTCACCTATGCGGATTCCAGATGCGGAGGATAATGTACCTTCCCTGTTAGACCCTCTGCTGACCTCTCATCCGGACGGATATCGTGTTTCAGTCGGACCATTGTCTTGTCTGGAGTGTGGTGCCACTCACACTAACGTCGCGGTTGCATTCTGCAGGCTGCCGCCGTGTTTGGTACTATAGGTCAGCCGATTGGGATGGGATGCGATCTTTTTTTGCATCCTACCTTTGGGGGCGGGTTTGCTTTTTTCCGGACAATCCCAGCGTTGTTGCTGATTCTGACGCTCATGTGGTACTTCAGGCTATGGAACTTTTTATTCCATCCTCTGTGGTGCCCATCGGAGGCAGATCCCAGCCATGATTTGGTTGCTCCTGTAAAATAGCATTACGCTATAAGCATGAGTGCTACCGGGCCTGGGCTGACGCATCAACGTCTCTGGTTGTAAACACCAGTGCTCTTAAAAAGAAGTATAATTCCGCCTCCAGGTACTTCAAAAAAAAAAAAAAACATTGCCAAGGCAAGTACTGAGCACATCGGCGTAATTGGCGAGAAGCTAGATCGCCTCCGGGAACCCGTGCATTGTGGTCCCTCGCCAAGGCTGTTCAAGAGAACTTCTGTCAGCCATCTCTTCCATGACGCAAAGCAGAAAATTGATCTGTTAGGCTCTCTCTTCGCGTCCAACTCGACTCTCGATGACGTGGGAAGCACACCGCCGACCATCCCGCGGCGTTAGTGCTCCATGCTCGATGTGCGGTTTACACAGCACTCGGTTCGCAAAGCAAGTCGAGAGGGCCTGATGGAGTGCCTCCCATTGTGCTGAAGACGTGTGCACCGGAGTTGGCACCGGTTTTAGCTCTTTTCCGGTACTCCTACTCCCAAAGCGTAGTCCCAAATTCATGGAACATCGCTTGCAACTTTACAAAGCGCAAGTTCGACCTCACATGGAATATTGCTCTCATCTCTGGGCCGGGGCTCCCCAGTGCCAGCTCCTTCCACTTGACTGCACCCAGCGAGAGCGGCTCGCATCGACGACCGAGTTCTCTCCGATCGGCTCGATTCACTGGCGCTACATAGAGATGTTGCATCCTTTTGCATTTTCTATCTCATCTACCTCGGATGTTTAGTTGCTCGCATTAAATCCAGCCGCCAATTTTCACGAACGCACATCGCGTCAAAATTTACTATACCATCTGGATGATTGGCGGTTCACCAGTGTGCGTTTTACTAGGAGTTTTCTTCCTCGTACAACTTCTCTGTGGAATTGATAACCACCGGCAATTTTTCCGAACCAATATGACTTAAGGACCTTCAAGAAAAGAGTTTACTCCTTTTTAAAAGTCTGGCAACACACTTGCAACTCCCCTGGTCCCATGGTGATGGTTCATCAGGTGAGCCCCATGCCCGTTTGCCCCCTGTTCTATATTATAGCTTCTATATTGAGCAAATTAATCGCACAAACGACCGCAAAGCAGTAGTGATACAATTAGCCCACAAAAAAAAGGTTGATAATGAACCCAGGACAATAAATAATCCCAGTTACCTCTAGACCAGGCGTAAGTATTTTCCCAGGTGTCGCTCCAGGTTTTGACGCTTCGGGACTGCTGAACAGTTTCTTTTCTTCTTCACTGTAAATAAAAGCAAATATAATTACCATTATATTCTAAATTGTTGGTAAATACACAATAGGAATGAAGAAGAAATAAAATATTAAATGGATTTGGCATACGTCAGATGTTTTCTTTTAACAATTTTCGTTTCGCGCATTCTATGTTAACCAGGTTGAAGATGGCTTTACGGACATTCGCGCATATACTGACGCCTGTCGATAGAGATGTGCCATTTCATATTCACTACTAAGTTTGCTTAATTGATTTGCGATTATAGAATAAATTGAAAAATATTATTATAATGAAATAAGTAATATTATATTATAAAAGTATCTAATAAGGAACTACAAAAATTAACAGTTTAAATATAAAATAAATACACAATATTAACGGGGAAAACATATTCTTTCAGTAACCCCAAAATGATATAACAACATTTTTCAATAAAGTCTTTAATGCACATCGTTATAATAACTGCATTTAAAACGCCATGTTGCATTTACTCACCAATAAAACACAAAAAATATAAAATAAAATCGAATCATAATCGATAACAATAATCATCGATTATTCACGTAATCGTAACCGTGCAATATATCTATGTGCAATATATATACTCATTTTGTTCTTAAAAACTATTCTGCGCAGCCACTCGCGCCTAACTTCAGCCTGGCCAAGATAGAACGCGCGTACTTTACTTCAAATACGCACTATACAGTTGCGGTAGCCCGTATTACTGGCAGTCATACGAATGGCGTCAATACGGAGGCAAATATATATGTAAAAGTTATTTTAATTCGCTCTCCGATGCGGCTGCCCTTAAACCGTTTCGATCAGGGGCTTGACTTTCGGATAGACGTAACAAAGGAAGTGAATGAAATGCGCACCTTTTGTCAATTGGTTTGGCTACAATATCCGCCGGTCGTGATATGTCACCCGGGACCTTTTCCGTTGCATCCAATTGCACTGCTTCTGCATTATATAAAAAAAAAACATTGAAAACTTGTGCTTACAATTTCTACAAAATGACTCTTGTGGCTATTACTAAGAAATGGAGAATTATTTAAGCCGAGAACTGCGGTTGTCAACCCGCCTACTAAGCGTGGCAACTATGGCAAAACCCCTCCATGAGGCAATCTATGGGGAAGTCTTTGTTCAACAGTGGACTTTTGTATGGATGAATAGACGGATGAATCACAGTAAACTTTCTAACCAGCTCTTATGTGTTTTCTTTATTGTCTCAAGTAAATGTTTAAAAATAATTGATAAAATATCTTAAATTAATAAAATTTGTATGGAATGCCACACAGCCTGTAATTATATTGGCTTTCTATATCTTTGTAACAGAAACAGAGTCCTACCACTTAGTTAAAGTAAAACAGCCTATATACGTGTCCCACTGCTGGGCAAAGACCTCCCCTCAATTCTGAGAGGGTTTTGCAGGGCAAGGAAGTGTTCACCGCGAGGGTGCCCCAATTCGTGTTGGCGAACTTCACATGTCTTAGAAATATTTTTTGTTGTTTTATTTATCAGATATGCAGGTTTCCTCATGATGTTTCCTTCACCTGAAAAATCAGCACTTAAAAATTTCATTGGTGTCGGAAATTTACAGCGAGCGCTAACTATCTGAGCTACCACAGCTCTACCTACATGAGAGAAATAAATAGGTACATTTCACTCACTGTGGGAGCTATGCATAATGTGCCATGTAGGCTGACCGCATGCATGTGTTTGTTGTATCCTATACCTTTAAACGAGCAATTCTTGTATATTTTATATAATCGGAATCTCGGAAACGGCTCCAACGATTTTCATAAAATTTAGTGTGCAGAGAGTTTCGGGGGCAATAAATCGATCTAGCTAGGATTTATTTTTAGAAAATGTCCCTTTGTTCGTGTTTTCAGGTAATAAAAAAAAACTGCTACAATATAAGAAGGTAAATTTTGACAGATTACTAACGATCGTAATAGTTCAGATGGGATGTTGTTCGGGCGTGATATCGGTGTTCCGTGGTTCGCGTCCCGTCTTGAGTCCGACTTTTTTTCCTTTTTTTTTCAAGTTCCCTTCTTTTGTGAGAAAATCTATTATTTCGAGCCCTTTTTTAGTATTTTTTTAAAAATACGAAAATTTTAATTAATCTAATTGCACTCCTGATTTTTTATTCAAATAACCAGTTCAGTTTTTTCTATTATGTCAATAAGATCAAAAACTATTATTCATGTACTTTGTATATAAATGTAACTTAAAAAAAACCGAGCAAAGCTCGGTCATCCGGGTACTAAACAGATAAACTTACCAATTGGTTTATCCCCAGGTATGCTCTCAGAAACGAGGGTAGGTTGAGTTTCATCTGTAAAACACAAAAAAATATTGATTTTTATTTACTTTTTATATATTTATACCAGGAGGAAAGAACAATTACAGGATTTTACAGGACCAGAATATTCAAATGTAACTGAAAATTATTATCTTTTTTTCTTAAAAACATCTACGACCTTACTCATAAAAATTATTGTTTAAATGTTAATTTAAGTATTGCTTAAAAAAATTCTCTCTCTCTCTCTTCAGTAAACGCAAATAAAAAAAGAAAGTGAAGGACACAATTCATACTTAAGCAAGCAATAATCAACAATTATAAGTAAAGCCACCAATATATATAATATATAACAAAAAACTTCTACTAGTAACTCATTCCCCTTTTGGTGAGTGACATTTTAGAAATGTTGCTAACTTAACATTTTTAGTACCAGGATAAGCATCTCGCGACAATTTAGATGTCGAGATCTCGAATGTAGTGATTCTAATGGAATCAATATACAACTTGTTGTGGAGAATATTTCAATCCTCACAAAAAAAAACTATTAGTTACATAGTCAAAAAAGAATAAACGACGTTAGCCTTATCGTCAAAGGTGCGAATAGGCGAAATCACTATTCCACCAATATCTTAAACCACCCCCAATACAAAAGCTCACTTGGAGTGTTAAGTAGGAGTAAAAGTAATGGTATTAGTGGTACTAGCATTCTCGTCTTTAGAAACAGCAGACTTACCCTTATTTTGCAATTCTGGTGGTTTCTGCACCACATCAAGTGGTTTTTGGGAAATATCTGAAAATTAATATTATAAATATTATTTTTATCTATAGAAGTTAAACAGCTAATACTAAAGTAGTTTTTTTTTCTGATTATTCCTAAATCAGCAATAATTTACCATGTGCCTTGTCAATATCGGGTCTGTGAGCTAAGTCGTCAGGCTTAAATATATCCGTTTTTATTTTTATTTTCGGCTGATCTAGGTCACCACCCTGTAATTAAAAACAAAATTACGCTATATTAAACCTAAAAAAAATAAAAATTACCAATATATTCAATGTAAACCTAAAGGATGTTCAAGATGTTATCTTTTTATACCATTAAACATAACAACGCTGGTCTACAAGATTGCTGTCTTAAAATTATAAAGTTTAAATTGGAAAAGCCAGACCTTGCTCCTACCCTTTTTTTTTTTCAAAATATTGGTATTTTTTACAGGGAATGTTTTTAACTCCAAGGAAGTCTAAAATTGCCTTTAAAGAAATTATAACCCTAGTATATAAGGATGTTTTTACAAACGTAATTGCAGCGGATAGCGGATTGTATACCGCCGCCGTCACCGGGACGTCAACGAGAACGAGATTATTTCTGGCAGAGATCAAGATGACGTGACGGCGATCGTTTGTCCACCGCGACGATCTCGGTGGTTCAGTCAGTTTGTTGTAGCTGTCAACCATGGTAGTGCGTAGAAGTTAAACTAGGGAATGGCTAGTCAATTCACACCTATAAATGTCAACACTTGGTCACTGTCGGTGCCCAATTTTTGCGTCAGGCATTGACGGGTGCGATTTATTGCAAAAATGCTGATTTATGCGATAATTACGTTACGGAAAAAACAGCTGGATGTGATATTTGAATGAAAGTGGTATATCCTTTCACCAGTAAGTAATTATATTTAAGTATTTATATTTTGTGAATATTAGAATCGAAAATAAAGAAATATTGATGTGTAAAAACAACAGTACAGGAATGTAACTAAGTTGTTCTGATACCGATACAAGTTTTACCGGTTAACCCGATAACCGGTAAATCACTAACCAAGACTACATCCCTAGCTGTGATAACATTACGTAATACAATTTGCTTAAACGCACATACTAATATGAAGCTACACATCTCAAATGTGTTCAAAACCTTTATATTTACAATGAGAAAAAAGTAACACTGCGATTGTATTTTCAATTAGTTTGCACACTATTTACAAATAAACATGCATTAAAATTTAAAAGATTTCTTTAATGATGATTTTGAACATCAATACTAAGTATAAAATGAGCAAATTAGCTCAGTCTGTCAACGCAGTTATTTCTCCTCTATCTTTTCAGAAAGAGACGGTCTGTCAAGACTGGTTGTGAATCCGTTATTATTGCCTTGGAATAAAGTCAGATTTTATGTAATATTGAAATGAGTTTAGTAACATTTATATATTGAAATTTGTATAACCAACAAGGAAATTGGGTTTCTAATAGTGATTATACGATGTAACCGCTTGTATGTGTGCTCTCGGCGACACCGGTTCTCGTACAAAGTAAGTTTGGTAGCCATTCTATTGTGTAATATAGTATTCTATGGGTGAACAGGCGTCTATAGTAAATGTATGTGTCGCTACCTCAACGCCGTGATCTCATTCTCGTTGACGTCCCAGTGACGGCAACGTTCGACAATTGCTCTATGGGTGACGGGCAACCACCCTAGTAGTAAGTGGACGTTGTGGCCCATAAACCCTTATATTTATTATTTATTTAGCATGAAACTGCAAATGGACTGTCATCTTTGACAGCTGAAAAAGAATATGTACCTCATTTCTAGTAAAAAGGTTAACCAGTTCGCATATCTCTCTATATAAAACATAGCAGTCTTATGATACAAGTGACGCTGATATTCTGTAAGAGCATGCTCACATTCTACTTAATTTTTCAACAGTTACCAGGTATAGAGCTATAGCTTCTCAGATAACCGAGTTCACCTTACGAGGTAGAGTAGATATGAAGTTGTGGACATTAGCCTGGCACAATTAATCAAAGACCATGGTGCTTTCCCTATCAAACAGACTTATTCAAGCTGCAGTTGTAATACAACTACAACATGCATTAGATGCACCAATGTTTTAGAATTAAAAGAGCAAAACTGCATGTAGAACCTTTTTAAACTTATTATGCGACAGTGCTAATCCCACTTGGTGGTAAATCACACTGGCTTAGCGTAAAAAGCCTGCATTGAAAACAGAAGAAAAACCAAATGGAGAAATAGATACTGGTAAATTATTCCACTCTTTTGCTGTATGCATTACGAAAGACAAAGCAAATTATTTTATAAAAAATATATTTGATTAATTAATAATTAAACATAAAATTATATAATTTTTATTAAAAATTTATTTGAATTTTTCTGGAAATACTATAGGCTCTTATATTATGGATCATAACTTTGTAGCTGCCAGTAAATAACTTCGGAAGCAAAATTTTATGATAAAAGAAATACACTGAGTTATTTTGCAAAAACAGGCCAAATTTGCAGAGAAGGTTTAGAATAAGTTTAAAGGATGAAGAAGAATTAATTAAAAAAAAATCAAACATTCTGCCTTTTTTATCTTAATTCAAAATGCGTGGTAATGACATTATTTTGAGTGATTTTACTGCATACTACATTCGTAAGAGTAAATCGGTAGGCAAAAACTTTTTTGTTGCCCACAAATCACATTCAATTTGGGACAATTTCAAATAAAAGTAGAATCCTTATTTACACGTATTTTCAAAAATTGCAATAACGGTTTATATATTTGAACTTTGTGTTGCTAAATGTTGTTGATGAAGCAACATTTTGATTTTTAATCGAGGATAGATGTAGGTGTCTAAGGGCCACAGCACCCACCTTATCATCACTTCATCTTTACTTCAGGACTGTATGCTTGTTTGTCACTCTTATTCTATAATAATAAAAAAGTACCATTATCTCAGCATCTGGATGCGCTCGTTTATGTGCATCTGCGGGTTCAAGTTTGATCTCAGGCTTTAGATGTTTAACATCCAGTGGTTTCTGTGCATCCAAAGGTGCTAGGAGTTGTGGCTGCGGCGCCCACGTTGGTTTGTGAATAACATCTGCTCCATATCCTTGTACTACAATATAACAGATTATTATTATATTTTATATTTATTTATGGACTTTTATCCTGTGGAATTGAAAAAAATGAGTAATGAAAAATTCAAACAATCTTACAGAAATATCTTAACTTTGTAAATGCTGGCTATTTCATTTATTACTGGTATAGCTTTCTCTATCTTATTACATATTTCAGGCATTAAGGGGATATAGTAAGTCAGTTCAAATTCTAATTTCGCCCCCACTTCCCCGCGCGTCGTATGCTACGTACCGACATGTTTGTAATCACTAATACTGTAAGTAGATAGGTCGTTAGATACTTATTTCATTAGGTTTATCATATTTATGCCTGTTTCTTAACGCCAACCCAGTCGCTTCTTATTTTTATTACGGTTATTTCCCATTTTAACTTTACGTCGTCCTGCTGCGTAATGTGTATTCTGATCGTAAGCGACACAACCTCCCCCTTCAAAGGCCGAAGCGAAACTGACGGGCAGCAAGAATCAAGCTCCAAGATGCCGATAGTTTAGGTAATTTCTTTTTACAGTGAAAATAATGGTATTTTAAAAAAAGTAAATAACATCAGCACTGCCTTAAAGTTAGTTCAGTTAGTATGTAAAGTTTCATGATCTTATTTAAAGTATTTTATGAATAACAGCGGTTTATTGTTCAGTTTGGAGGTAACTTTAAATTTTTTTTTATCGAGAAAATTTTACGGAATCGTGTTTTCGTCTAACATAATCCTAAACATTAATCCTCAACTTTACCATATATTTATTTCAAAATTAATGCTGTAATATTTTCGGCATAACGGAGGATCTTGCTAAGCCATTTGAGGTTATATTTCCCCTTAATGATAGACAGCCATTGTTATTATAATAGCTGTGAATGAACCTTGGTGTGGTGGTTGGTGAAAAAAATTTTTCATTTTCATATAATACTGGTATAGACAAACCACTTAATTGGCGGATCGCCGGCGCGCTGTGAATGTAGGCTGATGCGGGAATCGGCGCACACATAGTTAATTAACCCAAGATAGATCCCGCGATAATGTTCCGCGGACGCAATATGAAACAATGCAAATTTAACTTTATCTCGCTATGTAAATTTTTTAGTTTATTCAACTGTGAGCTGAAATAAAAAATGGGTTTGCAACATTATATTCATTTTATTTAAAATATTTAATTTATTAATTATATATAATTATAATGCAATAATATTAAAAAAAAACTATAAACTATGCCAGAACCGTGCAACTTTTAGTGCAGCTTGATGAGTCAGAATCATCTTATAAATTAATCATCATTTGATCCATAATATCATCAAGTATTTGATCATGTTGACAATATTCATGTGCAATTTTCTGGACATAGCTATCCATTTCTCTACAGAGAATTCAGCGAATTATTGCTACAGTGCAATTTATTTGTTATGCAAATTGCTATCAAGTTCATTTCTTGCAAGTTGTCCCTTGATATCTCCCCATACCAACTCAAATGTGTTCAGGTCTATGCCTTTAACACTTCGTCAATTTTATAAACATTTTCAGATATGTGTTGCTTGGTCAATGTGAGTAATCACATTTCGTTAAGGCAATATTAAAGTCCACGTTATGTCTGTGCAGCCAGGCCTGCATGTCGACTTTTGTTGACGCCATTGTGAGCTTTCTATCAATATCTGATAAGCAGTGTTATCCATGACAATCATGGAATGTGGTGGTAAAGTTGGCAATAATTTTTCTTTTGTACATTTATTAAAATTTAGAAAATTCATATCTTTAGGATTTACTTTTTGATTTAAAAATTAAAAGGGCTCCATTGTAAAATCTACCACAGCCTCCAGCGTGGACAATAATTAAATGTGGACCTTTACCAATATGTGACAGCACTCCTCTTTCTTCTGTAGACTGCCAACACGATGAAAACTTTGTGGGATGACTAACTTAACATAAAAAATATTTTTAAATTCTCAAACATGCAGGTTTCCTTGTGATGTTTTCCTTCACTGCCGAGAATGTAGTGATCGATAATTCAAATAGCAGATATTTGAGTGGTGTCCGGTGAGGATCGAATTTGGGCTGCTTACATACTATTAATTTACATTTGGATCAACACATTTAAGCAGGAATTGACATATGTAACATCGCATTCGGATATCTCCATGGCTAAGATACTATATATGGTTGATCAATCAGTAGCTTCCTTTTCGACTGACATTTCTTTAATCCAAATACAAAATTTATGCAAAATATTCTCAAATATTCTCGACTACAATTAATAATTTCATCTTCTTTAAGAACAGTATTTAAAGTGTTTAATGTTGGAACCTTATTAATATATAACGAATGGATCTCAATTAGGTATGTATTGGATAGACAACTAAAATAGAATTACAGATTCGAATATCTAGGATACAGGCTTTTATCAGTCGTACCAACTGCTGGCCTGTTAAATATTTGGCGTAGGGAAGTAACGACCCTATCGCCCGCTGGCATAGCGGTTATGTTACAAAAGTTCCCGGGTCTGGGCGTCTCCTGTTAACGGACGCCCATTAAATGGATGATGGAACACAGAAGAACGCGCAAAGAATCGCTGCCTCGAGGTCACCAGGGCGCATCTGGAGCTGGTGACCTCGAGCGACAGCATGCGAACCGCCAGTCAAGCGCGAGGTGATGCACGACCACCGAGCAACCCCTCGCATCCAACATCCCCACCAGCTGGCTTGGTGTTGGCAGGGTCTTTGCAGGTCCAGCAATCGGCACCCGCCACGGTGGAGTATGCCGCATGTGTTGGACAATGCAGATGATAGCAATGCATTGCGTGCGTATTTTAGGGCGAAGGGGGGGGGGATAATTTGGTGGTTTTGCGTACCGGGCTAGGATGCATCGACTTAACTGGAGCCATCTATAACCATCACCGAGCAAAACCTACCTTGGTACAAAACTGAGTTCAGTATACTTGCGCTCAAACATATTAGATTGGCACCGAACTCTAACAGCTACGTTGTGAGTCTGTACTCTCATCGGATGAAAATAGGGCTGAGAATGCAGCGCCACAAGTTGCAGAGTAACCCGCACACGAGGATGCTAACGTGAATCCCTAGTCTATTAGATACTCCATAGAACTTCGATCTTGTTTTCTAGCTTTAAAGAAAGAATAAACGTTGTACACCATTTGTTTCGCTTTACTGTACATTTTTTTACCAAAAAATCTGATGGCGATTCATCTTGGCATTGATTGTGGTACTTTAATCTCGTGTGTTTTGTGCCAAACGTCCATGACAGATATAATCAACTGTTCACTGGGAGAGACAAGTAAACTGCCAAACATGAAATGAAAAATATTCCCTGCAGCCCGCCCCCGCATTACTGCCCTGTTTTTTTGTTTTATTTATAGGATAGGGTGACAAATGAGCACACAGTCCATCTGATGGTAAGTAGTTGCTACGGCCCATAGACATCTACATCCACCCTCGATTACAAATCAAAATACATTTTTTTTATTAACTGGCTTTACGGCTCCGGGTTCTAGCCCTTCTGAGAATTTTTTCTCCTTTCGGAATCTTCATTTTATATTCTTTTTCTTCACAATAAGCTGATACGTCACATAGCGATGCCCTTGGGATATTTTGACGACAGCTCAACCTAGCAGACAGTTGATGACGACTCACTTTCACGCATTACTTTTACGAATCAAAATCCACTTCAAACCATTATTCAAGCGACAAAACAGGAGTGAAAATCCGTCTACGGCCAAGTTCCCTCTAAAACTCATCAAGCGAGGAATCGGTGAGTTGAGTATGTCAATCGAACAAGAGCTGACAAATGTGAATTGATCAAATCTGTTAAATGATATTATAGAAAGATATATGTTAGGTATATAAATGCAATAATGTCTACTTTACCTTATCATTCGAAAAGATGCTAGGCTCGCTGTGTTCGCATAATATTGCACTTATTATACCTTATAAATATATACAAACAAACATTTGCTAGACTTCGTTTTAGCACTTGCAATCACATAAAAATTAAAAAATAAAATGAAGTTATAATAATTATTGAGGAGTATTTTTGTGCTTTTTATTATTGTTACAATATTGATTGCACCCTTGGATGCTGTTTATTTTTGCATGTTATGGATATGGGATTTTGTTTAACTAATATTCATTATATTTTCAACACTAATTAGTTTTATACGAACATTATGATTCAACAAGATATCGAATAACTGAGATAATCATTCCATGCAGATTTTACGGATTGATACAGTTTAAACTGTTTAGCTGCAGCTTTTTTACTGTCCGATTGCAACCAGTTCAACTACAACAGTTACCATGGAGAAAGTTCTTTACCTATAACAGAATAAAAAGAACTTACAAAAAGCTCAAGAAATGCAGAATTCAATTACATTAATAATAACTTACTCAATTGAAGTGCAACAGGTAAAAAAAAAAGATTAATTTTAGAAATCTAGCTGAAAAATCCTAATATTTTTTTATTTTCTTTTATAGTATCGCAAAATCATTTAATTTCTATATATTTACTGAACAATAATTGAAAAACATGATCTACGCTATCCAAAATAACTTTACATAAATACTAAGTTTTTTTATGTAAAAATATCTAAAATATCGACATACTCTGTTGTACATCCTCTCTGATCTCCCAAATTTATTAAAAATTTATTTTTATATTTATGAGATATATTTTATTAAAATAAATAATATATAATACAAAAAAATTGTGAAAAACCGACACACAAAGACGAAATTTTCGCGTGTCAAATTCATCATATAAAACAACATTACAGACTTTGAATTCAGAAAACTTGTAGATATATGAAAAGGAAGCATCTTGAGGATTATTTTCATATATTATAATACTAATACAAAAGTTTTTTATAAACACATTATTACTTACATTTTAAACACAGAACTACTGGCCACTATGCAAAACTTGACACGCTTGTTTCTTTTCTTTTTTTTTCAATGGTATTTATTACCTGGCATAGACCTTTTACTAACCGATAGACATGTTTTTTAATATAGAGCCATCTAGTGCAACATTCATTAAGCTTTTGTAACTTTCCATGGATAAAAAGTAATTTAAAGTGTAGAAGTCAGCGAGGCCACTCTAGTCGCCTTAATGTTCAACCGGAAAAAATATTAGGCGACTATGGTCACCCGGGCATTTGAGTGGTTAGTAGTACTAAACTATAATAGACATAGAGCTAATAGAACTAATAGAACAAACTAGTTCACTGTCAGCAATGAACTAGTATGGAGGGATCTTTAAAATGACCGAGCAGACACAAGACTACCTGTAATGCCCATTTATCACTCCCTCCTACAAACTTCTTACCCTCAGGGCAATCTGCCAATTAAGTGGTTTATCTATAGTTGGCAGTACTGCTTATGTGTTCTGAATTTGTCCTGTGCAGTGTTAAGGTCAGTTTTTAGTTATATTTAACAATATAAGATGAAATGCAAGAGTAACAACACTAATCTGGTTCCTTGTTTGATTACAATAACATTTATGTTATTTGAATTTTAAACATCTTTTGCTTTCTTTTTATATACAGTATTACTTATCACTAAATATTTCATTGATAAAAGTCAAAAAATATATAATATAAATAAAATAAATACCCATATGTGACTGTGGCATATGTAATTGAGCCTGCGGAGGTTGCTGAGGTGGGAAACTCTGGTGATGAGCATAGTTTTGGTGTGCAGGTGGTGCATATGACAGATTTTGTGGGGCATAACCTCCAGGTGGAGGAGGTCCATATGCTGCAAAAGCGTCAGGTGGCGGATAATGTGTATTATATGCACCCGCATACGGCTGATAAGGTATCTGATGACCATTGTCTACAAAAAAACAACAAATTATTCAAAAGTTATTTTCATAATAATTTTTCCCGCTCAAATGTAACCATATTGTAGATACCTATATAATTTAGCGGTAATCCATTTCCCTGGACAACACCGTGCCCCGGTTCACCCTCCATCCTCAACCGTTTTTGATTCATAGCTCTTTCTGCCTCATAGTTCATCTTGGACACTAAAAACAGAAACCGCTTAGAGTAGATCCGTGAGATATCGTACAAAAACCCTTTTGCACGCCTACATCTCAACAAAATAACACTTATTAGACAGTTTTGTGATAACTATGACAGACGCCAACCGGACGCCAGCATTAAACACAGGTTATACGGTCCGTAAAAGCAAACACAGCGTACCTTTGTTGGTCACTGATTATTATTGATTTTAGTTATTACTAGAACTTGAAACCTTTACAGTATAATAACACATAATAGAACACAATATTATGTCAAAATAACTGTTGCATACGAAATATGCATCAAATTATCAATTTTAATGACAGTAAAATTAGAAAAAAACACAAGTGGAGCGTTCATATATTTTTTATACTTAGTTCCTTTTTTTTTTGCATATGGTAACTCAGGCGTAGAAAAGCATTTTAAGCATTCTCTTGGTAAAACGTACGTTATTATATACTCTTACTTTTTATACTCTTATTAGCGTAGACCGAGTAGTTAAAGTATATAAATATTAAACAAAATAATACATAAACCCATACGTAAACTTACATATCAAAAATTATTGAATACATGCATAGTATTATAATATATAAATTATATAAATAAAAATAATAAATTACGTACATTATATTATTATATAGAAACATAAATAAATACCACTAATGAGATTATTCTGCCAGTTTATTTATGTAATGTTCGTGAACTTTCTTTTCGAATGCATAAGGATTATTAGCCGATCTAATTTCAAGAGGGAGTGCATTCCGGAAGAGAACACACTGTACAGTGAAGAAAGAAAGCAGGAAGGATTTATGAGACGGATACTTTAGTAAAAGATTATTCGAAGAATTTCGAAAGAAGAAGAACGAAGATTGAAAATGAATCGAATGTAGTTATTAAAAAGTCGATCATATATGTCAAAAAGGTCTGCATTCAGGTCAAAATAATACACATCACCGTAATCAAGCAAGGGCAGAATTAAGGATTGCACAATTAATGTTTTGGTCCCGGATGGAAGAAAGTTTTTCAGGCGGTAAAGAGCCCGCAGTGTACCGGTGACTTTTTGGCTAACATTTTTCAATTGAAGTGGCTTGTATATGTGCAATATGAAGGAGTTTAGAAGAACGGGGTGAGATGGGAACCAAGAGGTCAGTATTGAAGTCACCCATGATGATGTGATGCGTGTATTCCGAACCTAAAGATTCCAGAGTCGTCTCGAGACTGGAAAAGTAATCAACAAAAGGAGGACTATAAACAACACCTAGAACCAATTTTGTTCCCTTCACACTTGCCTCGAGAAAAAGCAACTCTGCAGAGGCAGAATAGGAGGATGAGGAGGAGGCTAGGATTTTATAAGAAAAGACAGAGCGGAGATAAGTAGCAACACTAACCCCTCTTCTGTCCACACGATCATTGCGTATTAGAGTAAAACCAGAGAGACGATAAGTGGTCGAAAGAAGATGAGGTTTGAACCAACTCTCATCTCCAGAAATCAAAACGGAATGAACGTTAGCATCCGAGAAAGCTTCAATTAGGTCGCAGTAGTGACTGGGTACGCTTTGTGCATTGACATGACACACGTTCAACAAAGAGTGCGTGTGATTAAACGTATGTCGCACGAAATCACCAAGTTCAGTTAAGAGCAAAAAATATTGTTACTAGACGATGTAACAGATTCATTAGTAGAAAAAAAAGAATCTTCATCAGAAGGCATTAATATAAAAATAATACAATAAATATAATATAATATATAAAATATTTGCAATAATTAATAAACTATAAAATTATGTCGGATAAATAAAAATGTTCAACACTACTATCTCTGCAGCACACACCAGCTGGCACACACACACGTTGGCGAAAAGTTCACTATACAAATAGATATAGAATCGTAGACAGAGAAAACTATAGACACATTGACGCCTTCTTTCGCATTCGCACACGAAAAAGATAGATTTATGCATACGTCTTGCATAGAAATGAGAAAGAGCGGTGTGATTGTTTGTCCCTTTCACCGTGCCGGTTTTTTTATTTAGCAAACTACACTTTGCTAAACAACTTTGACAGTTCGTAGTTATCTAAGGAGTTTACAAGTTGGTTTAAATGAGAAAAAAGTGTTTTGTGAGCTTAAGATTGGTGAATCTAGTTCAGTTCAGTTCTTAGAAAAATTAAAAAAATTATTTAAATATGTTTAAAAGTCATAAAGATTATAGTATAACCTTAAACTACGTTAAAGTCCTTTCTCACTCGAGGCCACGCTAATCATTAGTCTATAGGTTTCTCTGTCAACATATAGAATAGAATAAACATAAGAAAAAAAAATCGAAATATCTAATTAATACTCAACATTAAAAATAAAAGATAATGCAAATTTCAAAGAAATTTTGCTACTAATGTCAAATTGATAAGTTTAACAACAAATTTTTCATAACAATCTTAATGAGTTTGACAATAAAATTTTGTTAGTTAGTTCGCTAAATTACCTATTACATATTACCTCAAAAAGTTAATACTAATAATGACAAACATTGTTCAAGTTATATGTTAAGCAAATAGTTTATAATAATAGTAGGTCAATGATAATACACATAAAAATTAAAACAAAAAGAAAAGAAATTTAATTGAGTCTGATAGTAATTGCAGATTTGTTAATTTAATATCATATATAGTAAATACTACCATATGAACTATCAAGTATAGTTATCATAAAAATCACAAGGTAAAATATAGAAACAACAATAAGTAGATAGTGATAAAAACATATCTAAGACTAAAAATATATAAACTAATATCCTTAAGACTAAAAACATAGGTACTCCAAAATAAGAATATATTTATATGAAAAAAAAAATACAGCTATCATTGACATATGAGGAAAACTTATCTTATCATTAAAATTAAAAATCTTTGAATTTTGATCAGCAGCTATTATTTCCGAGACTTAGAGTTCAAGCTGGATACTCCCTGATTACTGGTGATGCTTTTACCTCCACCTGAAGATACCGTTGCTGCCTTAAGATATTTCAGTGTAAGAGAGTTCAGCTCATCCATTGTGATTATCTTGTACCTGGTCGCATCCGAAGGCTTAACCACTTATATGCCATCCTGAGTCCAGCATGCTCGCATACCAAAATGCAGCAGAGCTTTGCTAAAAACAGTCTGTCGTGACTTTGTCAGAAACTCTGTCACTGAAACGGTTTGTGATGAATAATAATCATTACATTAAGATGTGTAGTGGATTTGGTCAAATGATTTAAATATTCAGCTCAATACCAACACGATTCCGAATATATTGTTACGAGCTTGAGGTTTATGACAATAAAATTTAGAATCATCCAGAATATTCCCGTAGATACGGGCGCCGACCGACCAGACGCAGAAAGTTCAAGTGTGAGGCTTCTAGAAAGCTTAGTTCTTCAATTCGATACTAGATGGCGCTAATGCCAGACGTCAACTTAGGCGCGCAACAATATTATTATTTAATATAATCGATAACTAGACTTTATCAAAATATTATCATACTAATATTATAAACACGAAAGTTTGTAAGTATGGATAGATGGATGGATGGATGTTTGTTACTCTTTCACGTAAAAACTACTGAACAGATTTAGATGAAATGTTATAGTAATATAGTTTATACATCAGAATAATACATAGGCTACAATTTATATAGATTTTGTGTAATTTGGCCATAATATAACGATAAGTATCAAGTAAGTTGGAAAAATTCTTGACCTCTGAGAGCTATCTTGCCGTACACTGCCTAAACCGTTGGAGTTACACGAAGATAATATACCGTGGGATGGTTTGTCTTAAGTAGTTCGAAATAAAAGTCCACGACAGCATATATCTACCTTTTATGTGGAAGCCATTATATCCAAAATAGTGAGCCATAAATACAATTAAATTTGATACTTTTTTCAATGCACATTTTAGAGTATTTGTCAAATTATTACAAAAATTGATACATTTGTCGCTTTCAGTATTTAATGCAGATGAACTTTGTCTTTTACACAAAGTAATTTGGACGAATAGTTTAGAAGTTATCACAATAAGATTGACATGAATGGAGCACCAGCGCATAGCTGGGGTGGAGGGGCGGACCGGGCAGACCAAGCAATCACGCCGTCACGCGCGATTACCGAGTGCACGATCCGAACGCGGGCAGACGCGAAGGGCAGACGTCGTTGACGGTCATGTTTAGTTTGCGTGCTTTCTTGCAGCTAACTCGATTTTCGAAGAGATTTATTATTTAGTAAGTAGGTGGGCATAATTATTATTTTTATTTAGTATAATTTAAGTAGAAATATATTTATTTTGATTTTTTAATTAGATTTTTGTTTTAATTTCAGTTGGATAACAATTCTTTTATTTTTGTTTATTTGATTATGTATGCACGACGCAAGCGACAAGATACCTGCTTAGTGTAACCAGCACTGGTTGAGCAACTCAGGGGCGGTGGGCGGAGCCACGGGGGTCGCGACCAGCGAGGTTCGACAACTAGCGAGGGTGCATACAATCACACAGAAAAACAGCCGTAGTCTTGGTTATTGTATTTAATTTGTTAAATATGTATAACTTATATTAATATAAGATTTAGAATAAGATAATAAAGAAAGAATGATGTTGTAACTATGCAAATAACTCTCCCAATAAAGGCATCGAATAAATAACGAGAGTTAGCATAGATTTAAAGTATAAATTGTACTCTTATAATTAATTTACCTTTGTTGCATATCACCTTTATTGTATACATATTACCATTCATAAATTACCTTTCTTAAGATAATTATAACTTTATCAGGGCATGTTATTGTGATGCGGCCGCGGAATTAATGAAGCTACGCGTAGGGCGTCACGACGTTTTATATTTATAGTGCTGAGGTGCGGGGAAGGGTTCTCAGCTTAAAAATTGTAAATTACAAGGTTTAAAACCTTTTAGAGTGTAAGATAATTATTGTGTACATAATAGTATAAGAATTAGATGTAAAAATATTATATAATTAAATATGATTGTTAATAAATAAAAATTTTAAAGAAATAAAGAAAGGCGCGGGGGTGAGGCAAGGGTCCGCTGGCCAGCCATGGCCGAATCATATAAAAGACGGACCGGCCGGTAGGGTCCGTCGTCACTCTCCAGCCACTGAAAAGGCACTGCAAGAAGAATAAAAGTACAAGTTCCTCCTCACCGCCGCTTGCCTCCTATATAAGAACAACGCGTTTTATTCATTTTTCGAACGGCGTTACGGCGATCCGTAACATTATGGCATAAGTAATACTTACATATACTAACAAATACAACGTAAATATACTACACTACCTAATATTGTACAGTTTAATATGGTATAAGTTAATACAGTAAAAAATTAATAGGATATTATAAACGCGAAAGTTTGTAAGTATAGATGGATGGATGGATGTTTGTTATTCTTTCACGTAAAAACTACTGAATGGATTTTAATGAAACTACTATATATATCATAATTGGGATACAATTTATAAAGATATTGTGTCAATTTTCCAAAATATGACAATAAGTGTCAAGTAAGTAGGAAAAAATCTACCAACTGCGAGCTATTCTGGCGTGCGCTGCCAAAACCGCTAGAGTTACACTTACACATATGGCACGGCACCACCGGCAGTGGCAGGCGAACGGTGCGGGGGCGGGGCAGGCAGTCCGACGCACGGCGGATGAGGTGGGGTCTACTGGACCCAAAAATTATTTATGTGATAGTTTTAATATCATAATGTTAGTTCTTTTCTACACCACGTTAATATAAGCTACTCGAAATACTAATCCTGCACAGACGGAAGTCACGGGCGCCAGCTCGTCAAATTATTTAAATATTCAGCTCAATCCCAACACGATTCTGGATATATTATTATTTAATATAATCGATAACTAGACTTTATCAAAATAAAGGCCAAATAAGTCGAATCGTAACTCGCCACTTCGTAGCAAATAAATGCAATTTTTGTAAAGTATCATTGCAACCGTTAATAGTGCTATGTAGTGATGTGCGCCACAATTTGAGCTATCGATAAGTTAATTAATCCAATCGGGTTTGTCTGCCGAACAGATTTTTATTTTTTATTTAAATATTATAATAATCTATTACAAAAAGTTGTAATTTTTTCTATTATTGGTTCAATAATAATAATAAATAAAAAATATTTAAATCAGTAAATGATAATACATAAATTATAACCGGGGATGAGGACTCCTTAAAAGAACGTGGCCAGTATATACAAAGTAATAATATAATGCAAATGGTAAATGCAAAAATGGTAGCAAGCTACAGAAAGCAATAGGGAGTTACTAAGTAGGTCGAAGACGGATTGTCGTTTGTCGCTTGAATAATGGTTTTAAGTGGCTTTTGATTCCTACAAGTGATGTAATTTTGTGAATTAAGTGTCTGCGCGTGTGGACTATTAGAGAAAATGATGAAACAAGTGCTTTGATGTTGATATAAACCTCAAGTTATTTTTATCGCTTGGGCGCCTTATAAACTTGAGTGGCTGTCGTCATCAACTGTCCATTGGGTTGATCTGTCGTCAAAATCTCCCAAAAACTTCGCAATGTGACGTATCAGCATATTGTGAAGAAAAAATATATAAATACGAAAATTCCGAAAGAAATGAAATGGCTGAGAAGGGCTAGAACCCAGAGTCGTAAAGCCAGTTAACTAAAAAATATGGTTTCTGTTTCATCGTGTCTTGCGTAGACAGATAATCCTATAGACACCGCCATAGCATGTCGCAGAAAGAGACAAAAAAAGAAATACGTCAATATATTTAGGGTTACAAGTGTGAGGAAAAATTTACCCCACAACTAGCTATAAAATTAGAAATTAGAACGTGAAGTAAGCCTGAAAAGGAACACTGCTATTAACGATTATCATAGGTATGTATTGTAGTTGATGGAGAGCTAAGTGGACTGTATTTGACTAATTATTTATTATAATTTACTTTGGTGAAGAAAGAAGAAACTAAAAAATTGTGATATCTATCTGACTAATAAACTTAAAGAAACTATTGTGTAAATGAATGAGAACTAAGTGGACTGTAATTATTTTAGGTTGTGTTTAAATCTTGAAGAAAGAAAATACTGAACTAACTGTTACCAGCCGCAGGTAGCAGTCACTCTTGCTACCTGCGTGAAATAATTACCTAAAATCGCGATTTGGGTGAATTTGTGTGTAATACGCAGTCGGGTCTAGTGCGTTGTAGGCGATTGATATATTTTTAACGCTGTTTACGTAAATAGTTTTTTTGTAAACACTTGTAATTTTTTTAGCGTTTAGTATTTAATTGTAAGATAAAATAGTTCAAAAAAATTTATGTGATTTAAAAATAATATATGTGTATGGCAAAACTTCGAACCTACTATAATTGTTGCGTAGATGGATGCATAATGAGCAAACAAAAGGATTCAGATATATCATTTTTTAACTTACCTAATGATAATGAAAGGTATATTAATTTCATTTTTTTCGTCAAATAAATAATTATAGCAAAAAGAATTAAGTAATAATTTAAATACAGAAGTAATACCTAAGTACTTTATTACAAAACTTAGTTGAAATTTACGTAGATAACGTATGAAATTTACTTAGGTAAATTGAAGTAGGCAACTTACATGTCTTTTGTAATTAAAATATTTTAAGTTATCACAAAGCACTGAAATTAAAACTTTGTTCACAAGATTTTTAACTAATTAGAATACAATCACATTTCATTTAGGAATCGTATTTCAGGTTCATTTGTTGTTTACACTACCTACATTTCTTTCGAGCGATTTATTAAATCGCGATTCGCAACGAGTGACCTTGCACGTTACATGCGTTAGGCACAGAATTCGCATAGTACCAAAAATATGTTCATTCGATCAGTCAGAATGGCTTACCTATTTTACTTACCATTTCACAACGTATGAATGAATCTCTTAACTGCACACAAAATATAAATTTATGTACAATTAGGTGACCTCATGTGACGGATTGACCGATATAGCCGAACGGATTAGTAAGTTGAAGTGGCAATGGGCCGGCCATATAGCTCGAAGAACCGATAACCGATGGGGAAGAAAGGTTCTCGAGTGGCAGCCTCGTACCGGTAGGCGTAGTGTAGGGCGACCCCCACTAGATGGAGTGACGACCTGGTAAGATATGCAGGAAGTCGATGGATGCAGGTGGCTCAGGACCGTGCTTTGTGGCATTACTTGGGGGAGGCCTATGTTCAGCAGTGGACTTGTGAAGGGCTGTAATGATGATGATGATGAAGGTGACCTCATCGCTTAACGGTGATCTCTTTCAGGCAAGCCTTGGTAACGAACGAGTAGTACTACATATTATTTATTCTATGCCTTGGTGAAGGAGATCCGTAAATAGAAGTTTGCATAAATAATAGATAAATGAGTATATATTAATACGTATTATAAGCTTAATAAGTACTTACTTACATGTGCTTTTAATATGGTGGAATATCACTATATGATTTTTCTGTGCGGATATTATTGCCTGTTCCTATATTCCACTTAATTAAATGTGGAATCAAAATTTGAAAATTAGCGTGGAATTGGAGAGGTCAGTGATTCTTATTCATACCTATATTGCATACAAATTGTTCTTGAATATTGAGTTGTTCTTGAAATTTATGGTATTCACTGCGATTGCGCCCGGTGAATGGCGATGAAGCAGTCATAGATGAAAGCGGGCTAACATTGCAGTTTTTAATATTAAACCGTATAAATAAAAATAAACACAAATAGTTTTCAAGAAATTATAAGCTTCTAAATTGTGGCTGTCAGAAATCGAACCCGGGATTTCCCGGATTTCACCACAGCGCTGATAAACAAATCAAGTGCTTCAATGCTCTAAATCCTTTTCAATTTGACGACAAAGTTTAAAAGAAAGGGAGCGTTTTAGTATTACTATGTAAGCAGGCTCGGGGCTTTAAATTTTTTCTTACCTTTGCTGACAAAGGGAGCGGGGGGAATATATATTAAAAATCTTAGATAAAATAAAGAAATATAAAACAATAAAAATATTAATACAACAATATTTATAAATAAAATTAATAATACTATTTTTATTGTTTCTAGTTAGTATAGTGAATGAATATCTTTTAATATTTTGTACCAAAAATAAATCGATGACTCTTCCTATATCTCTATGTCCATTTTTTCCTTTTATTATTTACTAAAATTATATATAAGATTTAAAGTTTTTTCAACTTTTAAATTTAATAACTTTTATTTTAGAGACGGAAAAATTTATAAAACATTATATTAAAGTAAAACAATTGTAAATTAAATAAATTATTAATGTTATATATACTGTATTTTTACTCCTTCTTGACAGCCCTAAGTAACCTCGGAAAAACAGCCGTGATGTGGGAATGAGAAAAGGTGCAAAGTAATACTTAATAAGAATTATGTAGGCTATTAAACGTCGGCAAGCAGTTAACATCAAAAGAGTGAAACTTCTGTACGTAGTACTATTATTTATTCTGTGCTCAGGGTAACATACGCAGTCGGGGCTAGCGCGTTGTAGGCGATTGAATGTTTGTTTTGAGGATTTTTCAACGCTGTTTACGTTAATAGTTTTTTGTAAATACTTGTTGAAATAGTCTTTGTTTAGTGTTACATATATTATTTTACCTATTTGATAAATTGTAGTGGAAAAACGACGTTCCTACTACAATTGTTGCGTGGATGGATGCTAAATGCCCAAAAAAAGTTGAAGTTATGAAAGGTGAATTTATTTCATTATTTTGTTAGATAGGTACTTATAGCAAAAAAGAATTAAGTAATAATTTATCTACACAAGTACTATCCAAGTATCTACATACTTACATACCTATATATGTCTTTTGTAATTAAAATATCTTAAGTTATAATAACACAAAACACTGAAATTAATTATTAACTGAGTAGAATACGATCACATTTCTGTTAGCAATCGTATCTCAGGTTTATTTGTTGTGGCCTTGCTAGTTGTATACGTTGAACATCGTAGAAATCACATAGGTGCGAAAATATGGTCAGTCGATTATAGTTAGAATAGGTACTTCACCTAAGTAACTTAATTAACATTTCGCAATATATTTTTTAACTCTTTTTTGATAGCCCTTAATAACCACGAAAAGTCCGCCATGGCGTAGGAAGGGGAAAAGATGCAAAGTAATATGGACGCTCGTGCGCAGCGATAAAATTTTATTTAGCTTGCGTGCGCGATTTATCTGATTAATAATAACTATGTAGGCTATTAAACGTCGGCAAGCAGTCGACATCAAAGGAGTGCAACAAAATTATTTATTCTGTTCTGTTACTGTGATATATATAAGACTAATTATTTACTGATATAATTTATTGCTATTTTAAACTGCTAGGGGTTGAGTTAAATTAAAGATTGTACAAAAACAAAAGTAAATTTATTAAACTATTAACACAATTGGGCAGTCTTACAAGCTATCACTAATCTGACGTCCAATGGGACCTAATAGGGAGCCTGACGTGTCTTCTTGCTTGTTGTTCTTGAGTTTGTGTAAGCACTCGCGGTCGCGGGGGCCTCGCTCTGATGGAGGGTGAAGGAGACGTGTCGATGCGGGATGAGGTACGCGGGGTGACGGGCGGTTGCTCACGCACCGTCCGTAACATATTTCTATTTATTATTGCTAAGGACTGTATTAATTAAAAGGTAGTACGATGAACTAACATTAATTTATTTACTATTTACAAAATGCGGCAGTTTTTAATTATAATCTATTCACTATTTTATTGCCCAATCTAATGCCTAATAGGGAGCTTGAGGGATCTTCTTTTCTTCGTGTTTTCTGGAGCGCTAGTCTGCCGCAAATGCCGACGCCGGTTTTTTTTGCGCCCAGAAGCTATGTAAAGGGCTACCCTCCGGGAAGTGGGGGAGGGAGGTGGTGAATGCTCTTAGCATACCACGCAGCCAGCTGCGTGGTTATGTGGGACTCATTATGAAAATATAAATATTAATAGTTACCTATTAATAGTAAAATATATAAAAATATATATTTTACTATTAATAGGTTTTTTAAAACCATACATATTCAGATTCCGACTATTGAAATTATCAAATAAGTTGTTAATTTTCCTTATAAAGTCAACAGTAGCCTCGGAACCCGAAAATTCTTGTAAATTTAATTGTTTATCACAAAATTCTATCGCATCTGCCACGGAATTACTGAATGTTTGTGCCGCCAACTTAACTTTCATTATTTGTTTTGAAAAATTAATATGCTGATTTTTAAGGCGGTTAGACTGCTTCATCGCCATTCACCGGGCGCAATCGCAGTGAATACCATAAATTTCAAGAACAACTCAATATTCAAGAACAATTTGTATGCAATATAGGTATGAATAAGAATCTGCTCTCCAATTCCACGCTAATTTTCGAAGGTGAATTGATTCCACATTTAATTAAGTGGAATATAGGAACAGGCAATAATATCCGCACAGAAAAATCATATAGTGATATTCCACCATATTAAAAGCACATGTAAGTAAGTACTTATTAAGCTTATAATATGTATTAATATATACTCATTTATCTATTATTTATGCAAACTTCTATTTACGGATCTACTTCACCAAGGCATAGAATAAATAATATGTAGTGCTACTCGTACGTTACCAAGGCTTGCCTGAAAGAGATCACCGTTAAGCGATGAGATCACCTTCATTATCATCATCATTACAGCCCTTCACAAATCCACTGCTGAACATAGGCCCCCCCCCCAAGTAATGCCACAAAGCACGGTCCTGAGCCACCTGCATCCATCGACTTCCTGCATATCTTACCAGGTCGTCACTCCATCTAGTGGGGGGTCGCCCTACACTACGCCTACCGGTACGAGGCTGCCACTCGAGAACCTTTCTTCCCCATCGGTTATCGGTTCTTCGAGCTATATGGCCGGCCCATTGCCACTTCAGTTTACTAATCTGTTGGGCTATGTCGGTCAATCCGTCATATGAGGTCACCTAATTGTACATAAATTTATATTTTGTGTGCAGTAAAGAGATTCATTCATACGTTGCGAAATGGTAAGTAAAATAGGTAAGGTATTCTGACTGATCGAATGAACATATTTTTGCTACTATGCGAATTCTGTGCCTAACGCATGTAACGTGCAAGGTCACTCGTTGCGAATCGAGATTTAATAAATCGCTCGAAAGAAATGTAGGTAGTGTAAACAACAAATGAACCTGAAATACGATTCCTAAATGAAATGTGATTGTATTCTAATTAGTTAAAAATTTTGTGAACAAAGTTTTAATTTCAGTGCTTTGTGATAACTTAAAATATTTTAATTACAAAAGACATGTAAGTTGCCTACTTCAATTTACCTAAGTAAATTTCATACGTTATCTACGTAAATTTCAACTAAGTTTTGTAATAAAGTACTTAGGTATTACTTCTGTATTTAAATTATTACTTAATTCTTTTTGCTATAATTATTTATTTGACGAAAAAAATGAAATTAATATACCTTTCATTATCCTTAGGTAAGTTAAAAAATGATATATCTGAATCCTTTTGTTTGCTCATTATGCATCCATCTACGCAACAATTATAGTAGGTTCGAAGTTTTGCCATACACATATATTATTTTTAAATCACATAAATTTTTTTGAACTATTTTATCTTAATTTTTCCTATTTACGTAACGCGTTAATAATGCCTACAACGCGTATGTATTACACACAAATTCACCCAAATCGCGATTTTAGGTAATTATTTCACGCAGGTAGCAAGAGTGACTGCTACCTGCGGCTTGTAACAGTTAGTTCAGTATTTTCTTTCTTCAAGATTTAAACACAACCTAAAATAAATACAGTCCACTTAGCTCTCATTCATTTACACAATAGTTTCTTTAAGTTTATTAGTCAAATAGATATCACAATTTTTTAGTTTCTTCTTTCTTCAATAAAGTAAATTATAATAAATAATTGGTCAAATACAGTCCACTTAGCTCTCATTCATTTACACAATAGTTTCTTTAAGTTTATTAGTCAGATAGATATATCACAATTTTTTAGTTTCTTCTTTCTTCACCAAAGTAAATTATAATAAATAATTAATCAAATACAGTCCACTTAGCTCTCCATCAACTACAATACATACCTATGATAATTGTTAATAGCAGTGTTCCCTTTCAGGCTTACTTCACGTACTAATTTCTAATTTTATAGCTAGTTTGGGGTAAATTTTTCCTCACACTTGTAACCCTAAATATAGTGACGTATTTTTTTCTTCTCTTTCTTCGACACGCTATGGCGGTGTCTATAGGATTCTCTGTCTACGGAGAAACCAGGGTACTCTGTGCGGAAACCTATCTCTGTCTACGCTTGCTACATATTTATTTATCTATGTTGTATATTCAGTAATCTATGGTTCGTTGCTTTTGTTCGAAAAGTTTGTGTTGATGTTAAAACTCATTTTATTCAAAATTTTTGTGTTATCTTTAACATTGAAATTTTGTAATTTCGGTAATATCTATTTATATTTATGTTGTAGTGGTAATTTTGTTTATCGGTGTTTGGGATCGGTCTCCATTTTTTTCTCTCAGTAAAAAGCATGCTTAGTGCTCGCCCGCCTGTATGATTTAAAGTTCAACAGTTTCGTCTAAACAGTCTTCCGGCAAAATAAGTTTTCTTCATTTTCATTTCACATTCTTATATGATGAGTCTTAATATACAGTGGGAGTCTTTATAAAGTGCACATATCTAAACCAGGGAAACGACATTTTCATCGACGGAAAACTTATTAAAAAAAATTATAATTTTTTTTATGGAATTTGAAATTGCAGCTGCTAATCCTATTTAAATAGTTATAACTTTTAAACTCAATGTCCTATCAAAATGGAATAAATTTTTGAATTATTGTTAATAATAAGCTGTGCCAATAAAGTAAAAATTTCCAAAAAAAGAAACGCCATAAAATTAGAATAAAGAGGTATTTGATGAAAATCTGGTATTTTTTCATCTTTTTTACAATAACTAAAATTTCTCCAAAAATTGTCCCATTAATCCTACTTTTTTTTAGTCTTATGTTATTCTACATCGTATTAGCTTTTTAATGGTAAAAAAATGCACGTTTATTATTCAAATGCAACCATTTCTATGAGTGTTTGAAAAAGCCCTTGCTTTTGCGCATCGTTTAGCTACGCACCCGCCATTTTTTATCAGGCAAGTAGAGACCCTTTTTTTGGGTGTCATTGTTTTTAAATTATTTATGTAGATAAAATCTAGTTTTATTCCTAAAAATGTAGTTCTCTCTACCTGCTACGGTGCTTAAACTGGATTATGTGCTTTTTTTTAAATGCTAATTAATAAAGTTGTATCTGAGTAATAAACGTGCATTACCATGATAATATGATGTAGAATACCAAGAAAGCTAATATGATGTAGAATAACATGAGATTTAAAAAAAGTAGGATTAAGGGGTGATTTTACGAGAAATTTTAAAGTTAGTGTAAAAATGATAAAAAAAATAATATTTTCATCGAAACCTCTTTATTCTAATTTTATGACGTTCATTTTATTGGAAATTTTTTACTTTATTGGCACAACCTATTATTAACAATCGTTTAAAAATTTATTCCATTTTGATACGAAATTCAGTTTAAAAGTTATAACAATTTATTTAAATAGGGCTAGCAGCTGCAATATCAAATTTTAAAATATTCATAAATAAATAAATTATTTTTATAATTTTTTATATTAATTTTTCAGTCAATGAAATTATGTGTAGTTTCCCTGGGTTTGATATGTGCACTTTATAATGACTCACACTGTAGTTGTTAACTCATACATTGATTTCAAAACTTATTTACTATATTTTTCACATACTTTTTTGAATTGTTTCCTTTGCTTTTAATTTTTACAATTTTGGTATAAATCTGCCTAAGCCCGATGCCTCACAAGGCCTATTCAAGTAACGCAGTTATGGTATATATGGCCAAATTGTTGATTATCAATTTATGTACTTATTTCCAAAAATACAACAAGGCTCAAACTTAGACACATATCTACAGTTACCATGAAGCCAAGTCCGAGAAACAGGACGGTACACAGGAACACATGTCCATTTGAAATGAATGCGATAAAATAACAATGTTATTTAGTTCCACGAAATAGAATAGGTACAATATTGACGAGAAAACAATGTTAGGAAGTTCCACAAAAGTTAAGAATAAGTCATAAAATAGCAGATGTTAAATTTGTAATTTGTTTTGTCATTTGTTACTGTTTGTGTGTATCTTTTATGTATGTATGTATTTTTATTGTAGCTATAGTCCAGGATCCATCGCCCATTTTTGCACGTGATTACTATCAAGCTAATTTTCTGTGAGTAGCTTTATTTTGATGAGACGCCCAATAATTTCCTGTACGAAACTCGATTGTGGTAGCTAACAGAAGTAGCAAGGATAAAATATGTTGATTTGATGATTCTCAAATATTTATTACTAACTGAATTTTTTTTTTATTAAATCTCAAGATAATTATCTAAATTATTTGAAAAAATATTTGTCCTACAAAATCTATGGTTTGATCAAAGAGTCTCCTCTATCCAATATGTATCGATAACGAGGTCATCATAAATGATTACTAACCAGCTGATTTTTTTTAACTTAGTTAATATTTATATAACTTAACAGAAATATTGCCCTACAAATTGCGTGGTACGTTATCCTGGTCCTACGCTCAGAAGTTGTTAATACCATAAGACCATTTTTTTCATTACTAACTGTAGGACAAAAATATTACATGATAGGTTAGTGTGTTCTCTGCCCAAATGAAACATCGTCCTAAAAGAAAACAGGTATGTATTATTAGTCTGACAAGAATTGTCATTTTTTCGTTTTTCTATCTGCAAAATAAGATAAAGTGAAAAAAGCTTTTTTAAAATTTAAATAACTTTATTTTTTGATAAACTTGGTACAAAAATTATATGTATTTATATATATATATATATATATATATATATATATATATATATATATATATATATATATATATATATATATATATATATATATAAAAGTTAATCTTCATCAGATTCAACTGATAAATCTTCGCTACTAACATCGCTGTCATCTTCTATTTCACTTTCCTCACTCGTTATATCTGACTCTGTAATAACATGAAAAAATTAAGTAAATTATAAAATACAAATAAATTACATAACTAACAAATAAAAAAAATTATTTAATTAACTAACCGGTCTGGTTCTACATTTTCAGCAGACGTTAAAGATATCGAGGAATCAATGATTCCAGTAGATTGAGACGCTGATGATGTTGAACCTGGTTCAGTGCTGTGTAAGAAATTATTAAAAAAAAATTAAAAATTGTTTATTTGAGAAACATGCAAATAAATACAGTATCTACATAAATATCACATATCATCATCAATATTGAAAAAATTATTCCATATTAAATTAATATTTAGTCAAATAGTCATACAAAAATATAAATTTAAATGACAAAAAATTAAATAAGAAAATATGTAAAATATAATATACTATCAAAAATTATTGTTTAAAGAATTTAACAATAATACAATGCTACAATAGCATGTTACAATGCTAATGCTCGATTTTACATAATTACGTGAAAATATGAACTTAATAAATTATTTTTCAATAATTTTAAAAATAAAGTAAATAAATATTCAATCGACTTACCTTTCATAAGACACCTTTTTCTCTTTTCTCTCGAAAAGTAGGGTTTTCACAAAACAAATTACACAAAAACACTCCATAATTATTTTCCAGCACAAAAAACATTTCTTGAAATAATTTCTCAAGACAAAATAAAACACGTGGTCGACTGAGAAAATGTTTGCAGGCTTATGGTCGACACTAACGTGGGATACCTAATACGGAGTAAGCAATGCTCTGCGTATGCGTACTGCAGTACTGGTGTGACTCAGCTGTAGTAGCAAAATACAGAAACCCAAGCGACACAAATTTTTTTGCTACCTCTGTTAGCTACCACAATTGAGAATTTTCGCATAGGAAATTGTTGGGCGACTCATCGAAACGAAGCTATTCACAAAGATTCAGCTTGATAGTAATTATTTTTACATCTAGGATCTGTACTACTATTGAGCGTAGGACCGGGATAACGTACCACGCAATTTGTAGGGCAATATTTCTGTTAAATTATATAAATATTAACCAAGTAAAAACAAAAAAAACAGCTGGTTAGTAATCATTTATGATGACCTCGTTATCGATACATATTGGATAGAGTAGTAGAGGGACTCTTTGATCAAACCATAGATTTTGTAGGACAAATATTTTTTCGAATAATTTAGATAATTATCTTGAGATTTAACAAAAAAAAAATCAGTTAGTAATAAATATTTGAGAATCATCAAATCAACATATTTTATCCTTGCTACTTCTGTTAGCTACCACAATCGAGAGTTTCGTACAGGAAATTATTGGGCGTCTCATCAAAATGTTTTAAAGCCACTCACGGAAAATTAGCTTGATAGTAATCACGTGCAAAAATGGGCGATGGATCCTGGACTACTATAGTTTCTCCTAAATAATATAAATAAATAAAGCTCGACTGTCGCTTATAAAGATATAGATAAATTGCAGTCTTACTTATGGAGGTCCATGAGGGAAAAACGACTCTCTCTTACAGACATTTCTGTTTCTCGCTAATAGAGGTTTTGGGAACTTAAAATGACGGGTCCTGGCTATTCCTCTCACTTATAGAGTTTTCTCTTTTATCCAGTTCTCACTTACCCGGGTTTGACTGTATATAAAATTGTTTCATACCATTAATAATAATCGGCAGTGAAACTTGATTTTTACATATATTACGAAGAGAATATTAATAAACAAATTAAATATTTTTAGCTGTATAGAATAAACAGTTCTATTTAGTCAATAAAAAGACAAGCATTATGTTATGGTTTTAAGCATTCTTACCATTTATCATGGATGAAATATTTATAAATGGTAAGAATATTCACTTTGTTTTGAGAGTACATAAAGATGAAGGGATTGAGTAAAAATGCCAATCATGATAAGAATTCAATGTATTTTATAAATAAATTGTTATAAACTTACAAAATATCGTATAAAAACAAAAAAATAATTCACAATTATACTACTAATTAATTAGGTGCATATTTGTTTATAATCTATAATAAAATGAATGACAAGTAAAGGGCAATAGCGAAGCATTTGGCTGCGGAATTGTAGCACCGCAGGTACAGTCCCATACAAAGCAAGTGTTTCTATGCCCTAATATAATTTTTCTGGGTCTGGATGTTTTTTTTGTGCAATTTATATATGTAGACTATTCTAGGTCAGATAGGTCCAATTACAATGAGATAACTTCTTTCTCATTGTAATTAAAACAGCAAAATTAAAAGCAATGAAAGTTATTGGAAGTAATATAAATGTAATCTTTCTGTTACAATACACTTTATATATTACATTTTCATGTTATTGATAGACATAATTACAAAAGAAAGAGATCAGAGAAATACTTCTATAGGAGAGTAAGTAGGCTAGAGATAGCTGCCATTAAAATTAGTACCCTTTTTATACATCATATATTTTCACTATGGAAGTTGCACTAGTTGGTGTACTACCCAATTATAATAATGTTCTCCAGACCAGATTTTGGTCACGGCGGCCAGTCTCAACGGAGACTAGCCATTGGCGCAGGACAGGATTACAGTGCCCAAGTGAAAGCGCAAGCACAGATGCATTCTGTATTCCCTTACCCTCATATCTGATGCGAGGTTAAACCGACAGAACCGGACGGAAATTACTTACTCAACATATTTTCCTAGGCACATGGGTTAGACATGCTAACTTCCTGACTCAAGGCAGCTACTGACATTTTTTTGGTGGAAAAAACTCAATAACTGATATTTTTTATGGCTCGACCCGGTGTTCCAACCAGGGACCACTAAACCAACAAGGTAGTCCCAATTATACACACATTATTGTTAGAACTTATAATGGATTTACTTATACAGTCAATCATAACCTTTATCTTGTATTTAAGATGCAAGATCCACAAGCTAACATGTTCAAGAAAGCTGGATTTGATGATACAATATTTCTTAGTGATGAAGATTTTAAGAACATCAATGGGTAAGTTGTGCAACTCTGATAACTCAAATGAATTATAAATTAATTGTATTGAATGATTTATTATGATGCAATATTGGCTTGGGGCTTTTCCTTTTTTGGCCCATTATGTTATTTCATAGTGATCTTTTAATGTATGTATAGTTTATTCATCATTTTCTTTATACTAGTTTTATTATTAATAATATTAAAAGGGACAGTAGTCTATTCGTGAAGGGTGCATACTTGGAAAATTATGGGATCCAATCCACCATTTGGCTGCTGCGGTGGACCACTCCTAATAGAATAAAATAGAATAATTTTTTATTCAATATAGATTACATGTTGTAATTCTTATTGAAAGTCATTTTTTACTTTATCCCTGGTTCAAAAAAAAAAAACTTTTGTCCTGGGAAGAACCGGTAGAAAACCCAGCAGGACTTAAAAAAAAATTTACAATCTCTAAATATTTACAAACTTTATTTTAGAAACAGCTTGGAAGCGACCACCTCATTCCCAGGGGTTATATATCATGTATTTTCAACATTTATATTATAACAACCCTTTTTATATAGTTTTTGTTGAATTAAATATTTAAACTTGGTAATAGAGATACCTTTTATATTTTCTGGGACTTTGTTGTAATAGCCTATACATTGCCCCAAGAATGAATTATTGGCTCTGTGGAGTCGAGAAACTGGTAAACACTAGTCAATATAATATGTGATGTATATCCAAGAACTCAGTCAACTTTTAAGCTTGCTTTTAAGATAGCAGATGTTTTTACTGAATGGGTCAAAATATTTTTTTCGGATAAAGTTACAGCCTGTATATCCGCCCCACTGCTGAGCTAAGGCATCTTCAATTTTTGAGAGAAGTGTTATGCAAATAGTCTACCACGCATCTATAGTATATGTTGATAATGTCCTCAAAATATTTTTGTTTTGTAATAATCTGGTCTTCCTTTCTCAGCACATGGTAAATCAACACTTAAATTGCAATTAACACCTTCATTGATTCTGTTGAGTATCCAACCCAGGTTGCTCGCATTCTGTGATGTTTAAGGCAAGCTCTATACTGCCATGGCTCTGAATATTGATATTATTTCTTTTGCTTTTTGTAATTTACAAATTAACTTTGGAGGAAATAAATGGCTAAACTATATTTTACAGGGACATTAACCTCTCCTTGGCTGACATGGGGGTTATGGAAAATTTTCTGCAAAATGAGGACACACTGGAAGCAGCTAGTAAATTTCAACCACAATTTGAACTTTTTATTCCTGTAAGTTCTTTCAAAATGATTAACACTCGGATTTCTTTCTTTATATATATTTTCAACAAGCAATAATGATAAATTCATTTTTAGGTGTCACCGTCGGGGCCACCAGAAAGTAAAAGTTTTCCTGGTACTTTAAATTTTGTAGTTGAAATAAAAGGTACAGAAACGGACAAGAAGAAATATTTGGTGAGTTAATATTTATTGTTTTTGAAAAACAGAATCAAACCCAGTGCTACAACAAGTATTGTGTGTCTGTAGAAGTAACTTGTATGGAAGGGAAAACCACATAATATTGTCACTAAACTAAATTATATACTGCCTTGTTTTGAAAGAATAGTGATTGTATGTTTGCTAACTTGTGTTTTGTACTTCTTTGAATTGAAATAAGAGTTATAAATATATTTTATAACATACTTTAATTACATCTACATATTTTACGTCACAATTATTAAATGCTATGAGAACTTTCTGGCATTTTCCATGATCGCTTCGTTCGACACCCACGAGACGAAATGGTGTGTTGGATTCCACTTCACCTTAGGAAACGTCCATTAATCACGTGAGGCTCAATACGGGGGGAGGGGTTCGGAATCATCAAAAAATCGCGATACATCACCAGAGGGAGGTGTAGTGAAATATCATGTGTATTTATTTTTTCGTTGAATGCGCCATTTCTAAACTGAAAAGCGGCCGTTGCCAGGCCACGATTCCCCCGCCCGACACTTACTCCTTACCCGATTTTGCATCCAGTGGCCTATATATTCCAAAATCTTAAGAGCATGATGGCAAGACCCTTGCTACATTTCTTGGCGTCAGTCTCTTGCAATTATCCCAACATAAGAAGGCTTTGACAAATTTCCTTATGACCCAATTGCCCTAGCCTGAATAAGGATCGTCAGCAGCTTGTGGAAAAGACGTGCCAGTCCAGAGTTCCTTGTAGGCGAAATAGACACAATAGTGAAACAATCAAAATGTTCATATATGATTCATGGGAAATGGTTAAATATATTCATATACCAGCACATTATATGTTTGTCACATGATTACGCCTTTCCTTTGTTATTCAAATGTCAGTTGAAAACAACCTGCAACCTTAATGTCAGTCTGGACATTTTTATCACGGCCCTTAATATTCCAGAATTGAATTAGATTATACCTCTATTTACCAGTCCAGAGTTCCTTGTAGGCGAAATAGACACAATAGTGAAACAATCAAAATGTTCATATATGATTCATGGGAAATGGTTAAATATATTCATATACCAGCACATTATATGTTTTTCACATGATTACGCCTTTCCTTTATCCTTTATTCTTATGCTAGTTGAAAACAACCTGCAACCTTAATGTCAGTCTGGACATTTTTATCACAGCCCTTAATATTCCAGAATTGAATTACATTATACCTCTATTTACAAATAATATTCTGAAAAATTGTTATATACTTACCAAAAAAATATACGTAATTTTAGGTAAGGAAGGGTGGTTAGCCTAGAACCTCACTACATATCACCAGAGGGAGGAATGGGGTTAAAAAGTTGTTAAAAAACTTACTGATCTATTGGGCTATGTCAGTCTACTGTGATTCTGTCACATAAGTAGTGAAACCAAGCATATAATGTGAATGAATGACAGATATTAGTGCAATTGTTTCTTCGTTTTCAGTATTCTGCTCGCCTAAATCGTATTTACGTGAACATGGGAGTGAATTTTCCTGTGCACTTCAGCTGGGACGCAGCAAAACAGGTTTTGCTGTACCCCACGGGCCTGTATGTGAGGGCCACAGTTGTGTTTTCTGACCAATCACAAGCGGAGAAGCGCGTAGAACGATGTTTGCAACATATACATGAACCAAACAACCCTGGTGAGTATAAAACTTTAAAGAACAATATCATAATTAATTCAATGATATAATAAAAAAAAAATTGTTTATTTCTTTAACTTAGGTCTACAAGCATTATTTTGTGGCCAGAGTCGCGCAAAAAGCATGTAGTAATGCTTGTGTTGGGTGACTCTGCTCTTCCATTGGACCGAGAATACAATATTTATCTAGAGCGTTTCTCCTGTTTGCTATTGAATATGATATATTCAGAAAAGGTTTTTTTAGAATAAGGGTGACAAACAAACACCTGAACGTAATTAAATTCTGTGACCCATAGACCACCTGCAATTAAATTCAAACAAAGAAGTCTACAGAAGCATTGTCACCTCTGAGGACTAAGAAATCTTCACAGCATTAAATTATATGACTATAACCTTCAGACCAGAATACAGCGGTACACACACTGCTGCTTGACAGTTAATCCGATCCTGTCCATATGCCAACCGCTAATCAGTGTTAATCGGTAACGATAAGAAATACCTTACCTACTACCCACTTTATTAACTTGTATTCTAAAAGATTGGTAACTTGTAAATCAATACACAAAAAGATAATATAGGAAGTATTAAGTTGTATGCCTAAACTAGTAAGAAGTTGTATGTCACGAAACCCTTTCCTTTCTTTTTAATGTTAATATATATATATATATATATATATATATATATATATATATATATATTTTTTTTTTTGCAATTTGTATGCTTATAACCCATTTATAACTTGAATACTGTAACTTCTCATTAAGTGAAATGTATATTTCTTTTGAGAATAAAATATCTTTAACCATAAAATAATTAAGAGGTTAGTACTTATCGAGATGGACTCCAGGGTATAAAATAATTTCTACTGATTAGTAAATATGAGTAAATAAGTTGGGTGACCCCAATTAAATGGAGTGACGACCTGATGAAACATGCAGGCAATTAAAGATACAGGTGGCTCAAGACCGTGCTTTGAGCATTACTTGGAGGTCGATGTTCAGCAATGGACTAGTGATGGGCTTCAATAATAGTTATCATGATAATTGTGGCATTCTTTATGCTTATTAATCTATCATTCTATTTCACGGAAATTGATGTTTTTTTTATTTTACCATATTTTTTTGTACATTACATCGATCATATTCAGGTGAGTTTGACAGCTATAATATAAAATTACGAAAACTAGTTCATATGTGCATACTAATTGTCTATACTTGCATCAATGACTTTATTTGCTTTGATCAAGTTAAAATATAGATGGACATGTGATAAAGAATTCACCTGGTTTTGCCATTAAAAATAACATACAAATATTGATGTTTACAATTACATCATATTTTTCTTATATATTATTTAATTAGAGTAGATAAGAAAAGAATTATTTTTATTCAATAAAAATTACAAGAATACTTATTGAAAGTCATTTAAGCTTTACCACTAGTTTGTTGAAAAAAAAAACTGCCTTGGAAGAACCTTCTTTACATGCTAGGGCCATGCTGCAGCTATGTTGTGGTTGCAGCACGAATGGGTCGGCTCGACCGGGGTAGTACTACACTCTCACAGAAAACTAGCATAAAATAGCAGCTTAATGATGCTGTGTTTCGTATGGTGAGTGTAAAGAACCGGAGACCCTTTTTACTGGAAACAAGGCATTCCATCTCAGTCCTCAGGGCTGGCAACGCATCTGCATTTTGATTTTTAATTGAAGATAAATGTAGATGTCTATGGGCCACAGCATCCCCTTAACATCAGGTGGACTATGTGCTTGTTTGTCACCCTAATACTATAAAGAAAAACCACCAAAAACCTACCACTTTTTAAACATTAATTTGCAATATAATATTTTATACAATTACTACAAATTAAATACAAAATGACTGCAATTCAATTAGTTAATAATACTGTAAAACATGTGTTGAAGAGGCCAACTCTGAAGTGTCATAGAACAAAATCATGCAGGCAGTGAAACAATAGTGAAGCATGTGCTTCGTTCCGCACGAGACCTGGGCACAGATGGGTTGTACTACTGCGGACAGCCGGATCGACCGGACTCCTGGTTGTCAGTGTTGTTGCACCTGTCAGCTCCTGCTGGACACGCCTACCAGTTTGTCTGCAAGAACTCCTGCTCGTCAGGCATCAACCGGCGTAATATTGCCATTATATTCACACTCGAGGACAGCCAGTGAGTAAACAGCACTTTTTTTTTAAATAAATCTAAG